>CM033461.1:14242154-14664696 GCA_019425755.1 Amaranthus cruentus
TGAGTGACAGACAAAAGATATCACCTTTTCTTTTAACATACAAAATTGTATATATATGCATAGAAACGCAAATTATGACAAATAAGTTTTTTTTGTGCAGGGTTTGATGGAAGCACTAAACAATGTTGTCCCACAACAGAAGTCAAATTTTGTTGTAGACAATTTTGGGCGAACCTTGAAAAGTATTTCTAATGAGTTATGATGCTTTCTGTAGTAAAAATGATTCAGAACTTGAGTAAGAATGTCATTGGTTTAAGGGTGATATCGATTTATGTGTATGAGTTTGAACTGGATGAAGATGATGAAACATACGTGGTTTAACCTACAAACTGCGAAATGCACTTGCTACAAGTGAAACTTATTAGGCATACCATGTACACATGCAATGTCTTGTATCTAGAGAAGGAAATTAGATTTTGTTCTTTATGTCAACGAGGCATACTGTGTAAGTACTTATGCAAAGACATATCTCCAATATTTCATGGTATGTATGGACATAACCAATAACCATCAAGTACATTAGGTATGCCTCTTACTCCACCATTTAGAAATATACCAGGGTGGCCGTCAAAGAAGAAAAGAAATCCAGGAGTTGATAAGGGTAGGGATGGTAAGAAGTAAAAAGAAACTTTGTTTAGTAGAGGAAAGAAGAATAAATGTGTAAATTGTGGTAAGTTCAGATATTACAAAAAAAGTTGCAATAATCCACCTAAGCCTACTATTAGCTAGGGGTGTTCAAAAGTACCCGACCCGCCCAACCCGACTCGTTGACCCGCCGACCCGCCTTAACCGGGACGGATCATGGACCGATTTTAAATTGATCCGGGTACCCGTTAATGACTCGGTTAACAGTTGTTAGAAAAAATATCAAATTTTGAAAAATTTCTAACAACTTGAAAATTTTGTTAAGGTAGTGAGCGAACAGTTTGAATAAATTTAGAATTTTGAAAAATTTCTAACAACTTTAAATACTGGTAAATCAAGTTAAAGTGAGCGAACATAAGAAGCATCTATCTCTCTTTCACTTACATGTTCCTGTTCCAGACTTCCAGTGTATTCATCAAAATATTGTTTTTCCAAGATAGGCAATGCCAAAACCATAAGCAAAAGAGAATGATGTTTCTGGTTCTTGTTCTCCAAGTTATCATTACATTTTTTAGTCTCAAGTAAAATTCTGCCTAAATGCACCCTAAATTTGCCCATAATTTAATAGTAAAAATCATAATTAAATTTGTAAAATAATCAAAAATAATAACCGGGTACCCGGTGTCCCGACCCGTCTTATTCGGGTCCTCGTTAAGCGGGTGCGCACCAAAGGCCAAGATAGGTAGACAAGTAAAAATGCAAGTCTTACCTCTGCAAGAAACAAATCTAGTACTCAAGCACATCAATTAGCACCTACACCTATTCATATGCCCAAGAAAAAAGGTCTAATAGGAATCAATCCTAGCTTTGTATCCTTTCGAGACAACAATCAAGCATTTCTATATTAGATTTGTTGAAACAACTATTCTCTTGAGAGATTGTCTCTTCAAGGGATGTACCTCAAGCCCAACCCATTAAAGATTAATTCCTACTTACCGTATTCTTATTGCCTACTTACATTATCCTTAATGCTTACTTATCGTATCCTTAATGTCTACTTTCAATATCTTAAATGTCTACTTACATCATTCTTAATGCCTACTTACAATATTTTAAAAAGGGCCGACCCAATTAGAGATGTTCGCTCATAAGAATTTGTGTTGCTGACCTAACGGGTTATGACTTATAACATATAAAAATTGATTTTTCTATTTTTTATTATTTATAAAACTTTTTTTATATAAAAAAATTATTTCTCATCCCTTTGACATTAATTCACATATCAATTGACAAAATATTAAAGTGTTATGTGATTGAATTCACCAGTAAATGTGACGCTCATGGTCTAAATTTTAAATCTCTATGTATAGTTGAATTTGTGAGATAAGTGTCACATTAGAGAAATTAGGTGTAAGATTTTCAAAAAATAGTTGGTTATTTAGGTTCATTTAAGTGTAAGGAAAATAGGGAAATTAATACTTATTTTGAAAGACTTGTAAGATACGCGCTTCATAAAAGTTATTGTGTTTATTAAATTTGTAATGTTAGATAAAAATGACATTACATATCTTCTTATTCCCTCATAAAAAAATACCTTCACAATTTTCATGTTGGAAAGTGTTTCGGATACGAAACTGGAATCGACAATTGACCTCGGGAGCACCTGAGAGGATGTAGTGGAAGCTCAATCGCTGTGAAGTATAGTGGAATGGTTTCGTCTCTTCACCTGCTGTCCTGCATAAGACAAGTTAGCCTTGCCCGGGGGGTGATCTCCCGGAAGACCCCTCCGACACTCAAGTTAGATCGGAGAAGTAGGAAAATAAGTGAACAGAAGATCACGAGGAGATTATTGAAGGTATTTAGGACAAAATATGGGAATTCACGGTGGTGATGAGGGATGCTGTTTGTAAAGGAAAATGAGTAGTGATTTTGACAGAGTTTCGGTGTATTATGTGTGCTTCGGTCCTGAAATTCATCCAGAAAAACTCTATTTAAAGCGTTAGGGGATGCTATTTCTGAGGGAGAGGGATATCATGGAGTGAGTGGATGATAGTGGGAAGTTATGTGGCGGTTGAAGGGGTAGTTACTTAGGAGTGGGGTGAGGTAGTTGAAGAGTCTGAATGAAACCGATTAGGAGTGTAGGTCAAAGTCAGTCAAAGGTAGAATGAGATGTCCAGGTGGCGTTATTAAATAATAAACCGATTAAATAAATAAATAACATAAATAAATAAATGTTACCATGACATTTAGCCCCACGCATGAAGAATGATGTAGAAAGTGAGTCCGAACGATTTGAAACATCTTGCTTTATGCAGAAAGGATCAGACATTTAACCAAGCATAGTGAGGAATTCAAACAAGCCCCAAGCCCCATGTTCTTGTGGCATTCCGCTGAATGGATGATGCTGGAGTCGCGACATCGATTTGAATAGTGCTGCAAGGTTGATAACTTAGGAAATTTTTGCTGAAGGATCCCTTATAAGGGGTCCGACTTATCTAGTTCGCAGCATCCACTGTCCAAGGTTCCGCGACATGAATATTGAAGAAATTTTGGAATGCGTAGACTTAGAAGAATTTAGGATGTGGCCACCCCTTTTAGGGGTCCGACTTATCGAGTTCACGGACATATGGGGAGATCTTTAACATAAATTTCCTTGTGACCTTATTGAACGTGTCGCGGCTTGACAGGGGCGAATCAGCGAGTAATTGTATCTAGTCATGATATCATAAGCCGCGTAACACATAGCAACTTAGAATCTTTTTTTAAAGAATTAGGTTGTCCCATGGGGTCCAACTTATCTTCTCTGCGACAACGTTAATGATATCTTCATCGTCAAGTACCGGAGCCATCCCAATGTCGCGGCTCGATGAATGTGTAATACGGAGTTCTTTGACTTCAAATAGTTTTGGAATATTCGCACTCCAGGAGGGATCCGACTTATCGATCCTACTGCAGATGCATGTTTGGTGGGGTATCGTGGCTTATACTTTTTGATGTCGTGACATAGGATACTACGACTAAGCATAATAGTAGCGTACCTTTGAGAGGAAGGCTCATGCCGTCATATCGATGAGAAGCACAGGAATGGTTGACCTTTTCCATACTTAGCCAAATTTTTAGGTCTAACCCAAATATGAGGGTCCGATTTATCGACCTTGCGGCAGCAATAGGGGCAATAGCATCTCCCACTTGTCGCCATGTCCATAAGTCGGACAGGTAAATGAGATCTGTTTGTAAACTTAGAAAATGTTTGGGCATCTTGGACCCTCTTGGGGGTCCGACTTATCGATGACACGGTTTTTCCTTTAGTTTACCCATGTGCAGCAACATTAGTCGATATTATCTTTGACTTAGATAAATTCTTGACAACCCAGGCTCCATTGGGGGTCCGACTTATCTATGTGGCGGCAGGGCATATTCTTCAGTACTTAGAATAATTTTCATTTGGAGCGCTATGAGGAGTCCGACTTATCGATGTCACGGACACAATAGTCTTTATTTGGCCTTCTTTACTGAGATAAATTCTTATTTTCCCAAGCTCCCAAGGGGGTCCGACTTATCGACCCTACTGCATGATTAAGGGTGAGGGGTACCGGCAGTAAGATGTATCTTAGCCCCCAAACTTATACATTTTGCCTATCCTGCATCTAATATGGGATCCGACTTATCGACTTCACGAAATGTGTTATTTCAAAAAGGGTGGTTGAGCATTTATTGTGGCCTTAAATAGGAAAACTTGGAACTGTTCCTCTTACCTAAGTTCATTTGATTTCTTAATTTATATTTTAGTGAGAGAAAGCTAGAGAGAGAAGCTTTGATAATCTTTGAAAAATTCTCCAAGATCTTCAAAAAATTCTCCAAGATCTTCAAAGTTTCTGACAAATCTTCAAACTTCTGACAAAAATCTTCAAGATCTTCAAAGGTATTCAAACTGTTCTTCAAATTATTTGAATATCTTCAAACTGTTCTTGAATTTGTTCATCATAAACTTGAATTTGTTCATCAAGACTTGAATTTGTTCATCAGGACTTGAATATATTTATGAACCTAACTTTAATATTTGAAAAATATCAATTGCTAATTTGTTTTGATTATGGCTGACAATAAATCCGCGGCTAACTTTGAGATAAACTCTGTGAACCCAAGATTTCCCCCTTTAGTTGTATGCACCCAAGTAGCGAACATAAGCGCGGATCAGCATGATTCGGAGGACAGTAGTGACATAAGGATTACCCCTCATTATGAGTCAATAAAGACTGGGGAGTCGTCAGTATCCCCTATTTATGTAACGGACAAACACCAAACTGCGCCTTGGGAAGTGAGCATTGCTTTTTTGCCCAACTACTTGCCAAGAATTAATCTTGACCTGGAAGGGTTATTGCTTGTAGATACGAAAAAGATGGATGAGTCAAGCGAGTCGTCGAGCAGGCAGAGCGCAGTGCGACCTCCTCCTCCTTTCTATATTAAAGATGGTGGCCCTTTGAACTACTTTGTGGATTTAGTAACCCAAGAAGAGTTGGAGAAGAACAGGGATTAGATTTCGACCAAATTTGGTTTACCGGATGATTGTAACTTATTGACGCCGGGGAATTATGATACCGTGAGATTTCCCCCTCCACACTATATAGCTGTATTTCTCCCTGCGTTTGAGCAGGGGCTTAGGTTCCCCCTACACCCATTTTGTAGAGAGGTGTTGGGTATTTTAAATGTGACGGTACCGGAGTTGTACCTGAATGCTTGGGGTTGCATAGTAGCTTTTTCAATACTGTGCAAGGTTTTAGGTGTCTCCCCTACACTCACAGCCTTTAGATACATTTTTAGGGCACGACTGTGTAATTCGCAGGAGTACGGATGTGGGTGGATAACTTTCACTTACCGTCGGGGACTGTAGATAGTCCACGACTTGCCCGATAATCAAAGGAACTATAGGACTAAATTTGCCTATCGGTATTGTTCCAAAGGATGGAATATCAAGACATCCTACGACATCAAGCCCAATCTTTCAGATTTCAATAATGGGATTCCGTAGTGCTCCATTAATGACGCGGTAATAATTGAGTACGCGAAGATGGATGTTAAACTTGACAGGAAGCCATCTCATGTCCAGTTCAATTGGATCCCCTCACCAACTGAGCTTATGAACGAGGACCTTCTTTCCGCGTTCCAAATCAGCTTATCGATTGATAAGAGTAAGGATCGGTTACTGCCTTTCATTTATTTGCATACTTGTATTTTTACCTTGTATTTTCATTTGTAGGAATTGCAAAGGAAAATTTACGGAAAACGCATCCAGATCTGATGAAGAAATTTTCTTTGATGCGGTTTACCCATGGCCCTAGCAAGAGGACTGCTGACAAACCTCTTCCGTCTCCCCCAAAGGTAATGCTCTTAAATCCATCCGTTATTCCAAAATATTAGTAATCCATGGAAAACGATGATGACGCTGCTTTTCTCCAGGATTCGCTGACTACATTAAAAGGGCTGGATGATGTCCCCTCTAATCCGGAAGCTCTGCAGCTTCTGGAGGACCGGAAGAAATTTCATATACCCGATGAAACCAAAAGGGTGTATCCTCCTAAGGAGAAGGAGAAGGTGGTGAAGAAGGGAGCGAAGAGGAAAAAGGGGCTCTTCTTCTGCTGAGAGCGCGGCGAAGGATGTCGCCGCGACTCCAATAAAGACGGTTGTTCCTCTGGCAATCAAGCCGGTCGAGGGGGAAGCCGCTGCTCCCCTTAAGAAACAGGCCTCCGGCAAAGGCAAAGAAAAGGTTGGCGAGTCTGCTCCTTTGGCCGAGCCGCTGAAAGAGGTCCCGTACAACCGTCGGGAGGTGGTGCCCTTTAACCCTAGCACGCTTTTTTCAGAGCTTAGGTACAAGGGGATGGTGACTAGGTTCAACCGAGTTTCGGCTCAACTGTTAAGCCGGAAGGACGTGGATCATTTAGATTCAGTGTCCCCTCTTGATAGGGTGCGCCAATTACAATCTTCAGCCGCTGAGGTAACATTCATTTCTTCTGATTTTTCAACATGATATATTTTTTGTTTTCTTCTAAGTATGCTCTTTCTTTTAGACATTTTTAAGGCTGTCGTACGAACTTAACCTCCACAGGCAGAATGCCGTGGATAATGAAACCATTGAGGCTCTGACTTCTCGGTGTGATGAGCAGAATGAAGAGCATTAAAAGTTAAAGGGGGAGCTAGGCGAGCTACCGGGGCTTAAGGAGAAGGTGGCCAGATGTGAGGAGCTGAAGTCGCGCCTGCTTCAAACTGAGCAATGGAGGGAGAGAGTGAGCAAACAACTAGAGATCTCCATTGCAAATCTTGACAAAGCGACGGGTTTCTCGACTACTCTGGGTCACGAAATCGGGGAGCTGGTTGAGGCTTACCGTAAGCTGGTTCACTAGAAGCAGTTTTTGGCGAAGTGTGTGGAGGACGATTTAAAGACTTTTAAGCTGGTACTCGATGCCGCTAAAATTTATAAGCTACGTTTGGAGAGGCGAGAGAGAAATGCTCGGAATTGGTTGACCTCAGACAAACCGGAGGCAGAGACTTTTTTGAACAAACTTACTAATGAAATGATGGAGGTGAGTGCTCTGATAAGTGAAGATACATTTTGACTGGCGGTCTTGGATTTAGGAATAAACTTTGATGAACTACTTCAATCAGCCAGGAGCAAGATGGATGATGCTAGAAGCAATCTTTCCGAGAGGCTGGAGAGGGAATCCGTGGTTTTAGTTGATGTGGAATGGGATGTGAAGGAGAAGGAGGAATGGTTGAAGAAGGTGAGCGAAGAGGCTGAGAATGAGGCCTTGTGCCTGGATTTGGAAAAGCTCTCCTTATCTCCTCCTTCTATTCCCGAGCTTCCGGAGGACTTATCCCTATCCAAGCTGGAGAGTTTGAGTCTGGAGCTCTCGGATGTGCTGATTGAAGAAGTGAAGAGTTTGCAGGGCTTGCGCAAAGAGTTAACGGAGATAAAAGCCGAGCCTTTTAATGTCGAAGAATATATAAGCTTTTCTCCTGTCCGTAAACAAGACGCTGCTTCCCAAGGGCCGCCGGAGAATGTACCTGAAGCCGCTGCTGATTTCCTAGATGATATCTGAAGTGAGACTTGATTTGTATATCAAAAACAATTTTGGGTCGCACTTGATGTAATTATTTTTTAACAATTTGTCTGGATCTTGGTTACGAAACAATTTGTAATTATTGATTTTGTAATTCTGTTTTGGGTGGTTTTCCACGGAACGAATCTATGAAGTATCTTTTCTGACGACAATTGTGCTGATTTTGACTTTTCTATGATTGTTTATTGGTGCTCTTTCCGCGGAGTCTTCAGAATGTTATTGGACTAAAGTTTGTCGAACTTAGAAACTATTAGATGAATGATCCCTTATCCAGGGTCCGACTTATCGATATGACGGATTATTGTGATTATTTGTCGTTTTAACGAACGTAGTTCAACACTTAGAACTTTTTTAGACAAGGAAACCCCTTTTTTAGGGTCCGACTTATCGACATTACGGATAAATGGGAAAATTGAATTTAAGAAGATATGCAAAACTAGATAGATTGGTTGCCAAGTACGTCTGGCAAACTATTAGTTTTGAAAGTACGTCTGATGATTAGACTGAGTGATCGGAAATAATAAAATGTGATCATCAAATGAAAACGCGGATTACATTAAACAAAGTAATGTCTTAACAATATTGAAAATACTGAAATACTGAAAATGCTGAGTTTACGGAAAATACTGAAAATACTTAAAATATTGAAAATGTGTGATAGTGCGGATAATGATGATACGGATAGTGGTGATAGTAGCCCCTTGCATATCTTGTTAAATGAAGAACTTTTTCGAGTGATCTCCATTCCACGAACGTTGGAGCTTTTTTCCTTCCATATCTTCTAGTTCAAAGGTTCCTGGTACGATGGTGCGGATTATTTTGAAGGGTCCATCCCAGTTAGCCCCGAGTTTGCCTTTTTCGACGATTTTTCCTGTGGCTTCAACTTTGCGGAGCACAAAATCTCCTTCTTTGAGCATTCTTGTCTTGACATGACGGTTGAATTGGCGAATCATTCATTGTTTCTGGGCTATGGATCTTAACAATGCATTCTCTCTTGTCTTTGGGAGTAGGTCTATGTTTTCCTGTTTTGCAGCGGCATTTTCACCATGATCGTAGAATGTGACTCTAGTCGAGGGAATACCTATTTCTACTGGTAATATTGCTTCTGAACCAAACACCAAGGAGAAGGGAATGTGGCCTGTTGCTTCTTTTACTGTTGTTCGACTAGCCCAAAGAATATCTGGTAGTTCTTCGTCCCATGTGCCTTTTGCAACTTCTATCTTCTTTTTGATACCATTGAGAATTTCTTTGTTTACTGATCTGGCCATTGGTTTGGGGCCTAGATATGGAGCTGAATCGAATTTGGATGTTGAATTTGTTACAGTATTCCACGGTATTTTTGCTAATGAACTGTCTACCATTGTTTGTGATCAAGACCCTTGGGATGTCGTACCTGGTGATGATATTACGCCATATGAATTGATATACTTGCTTATCTGTGATGGAGCTCAGCGCTTCTACTTCAACATATTTCGTGAAATAATCTATGGCTACAATGATAAACTTTCTCTGCCCTTTTGCTGGTGGGAATGGTCCGAGGAGGTCCATTCCCCACTTGTCAAAAGGTAGTACTGCTTGAATGCCGGATAGATAGTTAGATGGCTTTCTATCTATTTTGGAGAAGTACTGGCACTTGTTGTAGCGTCGGATGATATTCTCCGCGTCTCCTTCATGTATTTCGCGGATGATATAATTCCCTTCTTCAGGGGTCACACACTTCAGCAAAGGATGGGTGTATGATTTTTTGTATAATGTTCCTTCGTGAAGTTCGAACCATTTGGCTTTCTTTTGAAGGGTTTCAACTTGATTTTTATCTTCAGGCAAGGTATGGTGTTGCAAGTATTGGACGTAGGGGTCCATCTAAGATTCTGATCTGTCGACAGGACACACCATGAAGTTGATACTGGGATTCGGAAGGACTTCCCAAACAATATCTCTAGCCGTGGCTGTTTCAGCCGAACTGGCGAGTCTTGCTAGGGAATCAGCTTGTGCATTCTCAGATCGCGGGCTGTGCGACAAGGTGAACTTCTCAAATTTCTCGACTAGCTCTTTTACTTGTAACAAGTACATTTTCATGCTTTCATGCTTGGCCTCAAATTCTCCATTAACTTGACCCATGATTAATTGAGAGTCAAAGAATGTGGATAGAATTTTAGCCCCGGCCTCATAGCATATTTTGAGCCCCAAGAGAAGTGCTTCATATTCTGCCTCGTTGTTTGAGGCTACGAACTTAAATCTAACCGCCCTTTCCATGCGAACTCCGGCAGATGATATAATGAGAAGGCCTACTCTACTAGAAGATTTGGTAGAGGAACCATCTACATATAACTTCCACTCCTTATTGGGTTCAGAGGGTGTCGGAATTGCAGTTTCAGCGATGAAATCAGCCAAGGCTTGGGCTTTTATTGCTGTTCGCGGCTCGTACTCGATCCCAAAATATGCTAGTTGATTTGCACAGTCAGGGACGCGGCTTGCTTGGGCTTTCCTTCTAGTACTTTTTTCAAGGGCTGGTTGGATCTCACTGTTATCTGGTGTGATTGAAAGTATGGCTTCAGTTTTCTGCTGGCCATCACCACTGCATATAGGACTTTTTCTACCTTAGTATAGTTCCCTTCTGAGCCGCGGTATGCATGGCTGATGTAATAGACAGGAAGTTGCTTCTTTTCCCTTTCCACAATTAGTACCCCTGAAAGAGAATATTCGGATATTGAAACGTATAGTACTAAAGTTTCTCCATCAAGAGGGGACACTAATTTGGGAAGGGAGGCCAAGTGTTCCTATAACTAATTGAAGGATTCCTCGGCTTCTTTTGTCCATTCGAATCTAGCTTGTTTGAGGGTTTTGAAAGAGGGAGAGCATTTGTCGGTTGATTTGGACATGAATCTACCCAAGGCAGCGATACACCCAATTAGTCTTTGAACTTCTTTTATTGAATTGGGCGATTTCATGTTCATTATTGCTTCGATCTTGTCCTGGTTGGCCTCAATGCCTCTTTCATCTACGAGGAAACCAAGACACTTAACTCCAGTAACCCCAAATACGCATTTCTCAGGATTGAGTCGCATTTGATGGTTACGAAGGGTGAGGAAAGTTTCTCTCAAATCCGCAGCATGGTCTATAGCTTGTTTGCTTTTGGTGATCATGTCATCCACGTACACTTCTAGGTTCCGCACAATTTGATTCTGGAAGACTTTATTTACCATTCTCTGGTAGGTGGCTCCAACATTCTTTAAGCCAAAGGGCATGACATTGTAACAATATACTCTGGCGTTCGTGATGAAGGCCGTATGAGGCTGATCCTCTGGAGTTAATGGGATTTGATGGTAACCCGCATTAGCATCCATGAAGCTCAGTAGGGCGTGGCCTGCTGTTGAGTCTACCAACCGATCTATCTTTGGGAGAGGATAATCATCTTTAGGGCATGCCTTGTTGAGATCCGTGAAGTCAACACACATCCGCCATTTTCCATTTGGCTTTTTCACAAGAACAACGTTAGATAGCCAATCAGAATATTTGCATTCCCGGATGAACCCGGCTTTCAGTAACTTTTCAACCTCTTCTTTCGCAGCTTCTATTCTCTCCTTCCCTTGATGTTGCAGCTTTTGCTTCACCGGTTTGTAGCCAGCCTTTATGTCAAGTTTGTGACACATGATATCGGAGGGTATGCCAGGCATTTCCTCCACAGAATACGCGAAGATGTCGCGGAACTCAGCTATGGTAGCCAAGACATCGCGTCTCTCTACTTCAGGGAGATTCTTGCAAACTCTGATTTTCTTTCCTTCGAACACGTCCACTTCCTCATATTCTTCTACTGGTTGAGGTTTTGCAGGAGTATTGGTGTCCTCAGTGTAGATTCTCATGATGGAGGGTTCTTGTCTCCGACGTTTGGATGGTACTTCGGTAATGGCTTCTTGTTTCAGAGTGTTGATGAGGCATTGTCGGGCTGTGACTTGATCTCCTTTCAAGATACCTACCTTGCCATCGTCCTGCTCGAATTGGAGTAACAATTGATGAGGGAGAATCGCTGCTTTGAGTTTATTGATGAGGGGAAGCCCCATGATTGCATTATAGGGGAACTTCAGGTCTACCACTGTAAAGCGGATGGGCATGGTTTTACAGCGGTCCCTTTCCCCTACTCGAACAAGGAGTATGATGGCGCCTAAGGGGGTGACTTGATTGCCTCCAAACCCTATCAGCGGTTTGTCAAGAGGTTGAAGGTGTTTCTCTTCGAATTTCATCTGTCGAAGGCATTCCATTGTAATAAGGTCGGCGGTGCTTCCAGTATCCACTAATACCCGTTTTACCTTCATGTGCCCTATCTTGATTGAGACAACCAGCGGATCAGTATGAGGCTGCTGCTGTAGCTGAGATGTTGCGGTATCAAATTTCATAACGGGCCTTGAAGGTGAAGTTTTCGGTGGCCCCTTCAGCAAGGTGTGGACGCTATCCTTAGCGGCACGGATAGTGGGATAGTCTTCGGAATATCCTTCGCAAATCAAATGGATAGTCCCTTGAGTATTGGAGCTTTCCTTTCTAGATTCTTCTCTTCTGGGAGATCTTCGCCTTGGGGCCCAATTCCGCCTTTCTGCGTCGTTTCTACTGTATTCTTTCTTAACAACGAATCGCTCCAACTTTCCTTCATCTGCGAGTTGGTACAGGATGCGCTTAAGTTCACGACACTGGCCAAGGTGTGACCATGTTCCTTGTGGTAGTCACACCACAAGTTGAAATTTCGACGATCAGAGGGAGTAGTGGTAGGTGGTGGAGTTGGCAATTCATCCCTGATAGCAAAGAAGATATCTTTGCGGTTTTTGTTGAACAATGGATCATTACCTCGATCTAACAAGTTGCGTGTCCTTGGACCTTCTTCCGCGGAATAAACGTGCCTTGATCGAGGAGGTCCCATATCAGAGGGGGGATCAGAACGCCGCGGTAAGTAATTTCTTTCCCTCCTTGAGGCATATTCTTCTCTGTTCCGAGAGGAAGGATGAGAGGGTAGTTGGTCCCTCCTTTCGGACTTTCGCTTCTTAGGGTCATGGGCCTGACAAATTTCCGAAGCCGTGACATAGCTTTGACATTGTTTCATGGCCTCCGCATATGTTTTCAATTGGCTTTCCACCAACTGAAATTTTAGTTTTTGGGCTTTCATGCCGTTGATTAGGGCGTTCAGGGCTACGGATTCTTCCAACTCGGTAACTTCTAACACTGCCTCGTGGAACTTCTTAAGATAAAAGGATATAGATTCCTCTTCATGTTGTGTTATGTTGAGCAAATGAAAGTTGGATTTTTCTTGCCTTCGGAAGGCGACAAAGTGGCATAGGAACTTGTCTTCGAGTTGGGCGAAGGTACGAATACTTCCGGGGGAAGTGAAGTGTACCATGTCAGCGCAACTCCTGAGAGCGTAGTAGGGAAGAACTTACAAAGGAGGGCCGGTTTCGCGGTGTACAGCTGCATCAAGTTCTTGTACGCCAGGATGTGTTCTTCTGGGCACGTAATGCCGTCAAAGGCCGCCATATTTGGGACTTTGATTTTCGCGGGGTTGGCTGTGGCTAAAATCTCAGCGGAAAGCGGTGAGTTTATTAGCATTGGGATCCTTGAAAGATCTCTCTGGTTCGGTTCCTCCTGTTGCTTTGTTACCGGGTTGGCGTGGTAGCTTGAACTGGTGATAGATGTTTTCCTTCTTTCTTCCCTCTTTCTATCGATCAGAGTCTGGACCTGTGAGGAGGCCCTTTGCCTCTTGCTTTCGAGGAAAGTGCGGGCATCACGAGAGGCTGTTTTAGATTCTCCTTCTTGGGAGTTCTCTCTAGTAGCGCTCTTGTGAGTTTTGAACATCTCACGTCGCCTTTTGTTCCTCCTACTAGAGTGCGACATCCTTGTGTCACTTCGGGATATGGGACGACTTGAATGAACTGGGGGATTCATTTGGTCTTGGAGATTTGGTTAGCCATCTCGTCCATAGTTTGTTGTTGAACAAGGGTGTTGGCATTCATGACCGTACGTAGCTGCTCTGAGAAGGCAGCCGTGAGATTATGTGCCAGCATGTCCAGATCACGACGGGTCACGACTTGATTGTTAGCCTGACCTGCGGAAGTGTCTGTATCTGTGCTATGCACGGTAGCGGTATGAGTAGGGTTCTTCTTGGGAACCATAGCTTTTTGTATCGATCCCCACAGACGGCGCAAAACTGTTTCGGATACGAAACTGGAATGGACAATTGACCTCGGGAGCACCTGAGAGGATGTAGTGGAAGCTCAATCGCCGTGAAGTATAGTGGAATGGTTTCGTCTCTTCACCTGCTGTCCTGCACAAGACAAGTTAGCCTTGGCCGGGGATGATCTCCCGAAAGACCCCTCCGACGCTCAAGTCAGATCGGAGAAGTAGGAAAATAAGTGAACAGAAGATCATGAGGAGATTATTGAAGGTATTCAGGACAAAATATGGGAATTCACGGTGGTGATGAGGGATGCTGTTTGTAAAGGAAAATGAGTAGTGATTTTGACAGAGTTTCGGTGTATTATGTGTGCTTCGGTGCCGAAATTCATCTAGAAAAACTCTATTTAAAGTGTTAGGGGAAGTTATTTCTGAGGGAGAGGGATATCATGGAGTAAGTGGATGATAGTGGGAGGTTATGTGGCGGTTGAAGGGGTAGTTACTTAGGAGTGGGGTGAGGTAGTTGAAGAGTCTGAATGAAACCGATTAGGAGTGTAAGTCAAAGTCAGTCAAAGGTAGAATGAGATGTCCAGGTGACGTTATTAAATAATAAACCAATTAAATAAATAAATAACATAAATAAATAAATGTTACCATGACAGAAAGATATACAAATAACTAAGTACTTATTTCGACTTATAAGATACGCGTTTTATAATTTAGGGTAGCGACATTTCTTTTCTGAAAATCTCATTCAAATGTGCAAAACGTTCTTATAAATTATATCAATTTTCTTATTGAAATGTAGAAGAATTAAAAACTCATTTGACTGACTTAACAAGATATATGTATTCAATTAAGATTATCATAACTTCTTTTTTTTAAAGAAAAATTAATTACGATGGATAAAAAGACGCTAAATTCGTGTTTTTTGATATCTATTGATGAGTTTTAGAGTTCAAGTGATATACTTAATATGTTGATATATTTTGAAAACTAAAAATTTTATTTGAAATGAATTCTAACTTTGAGATTACTCTAAAATTTGATATTGGTCGGTTGCCGATCGGATAATTATCGAGTCGGTCATGTTTCAGTTTAAGTCGCTTTCGGGTTGGTTGTGTTCGGGTTTAGACGGGTCGGGTTCTGAATTCACTTTCGGATCAGACCAATTTTTTCCGGGTCTAGTTAAAAAAGATCCCCAAGTTTTTCTATCATCTTCACTTAAACGCCGAATTTTATCCGCCGGTGAGACAATTAACATAAAATGTCGCAAGTAGTAAGATCCGCCATAACCATAACACCCTTCTTCCACCGCCAATTACTCCATTTTATCTCCCTACAAATACCCACAACCACCCACCATCTTCCTCTTCTTTCTCGCCATCGCCATACCCATATTCAACCTCAAGTTCTTCGTCCTCCACAAGAGCTTGAACTTGAAAAAAACACCAGAAAAAAAATCAAAATTGAATCAGATGACGAGGAAGATGTTGAGGATAACAAGAAGAAGAAAAGAAGAAGCAGAAATGAGATGAAACGTGAAGCTCGTCAAGCTGTTCGATGGGGAATGGACCTTGCTTCTTTTACTACTCCCCAAATTAAACTCATTCTCAAGTTCAGTTTTTTCTTCTATTTAATGTTTTTTCTTTGAGAATTCAATTTCTTGGTTTTCTGATGATTAATGTAGATTGTGAAATGAATGTAAAAAGTTTTATTCTTTGATGGGTTATAGTTGGATTGTGTGATGGCAGTAAAATACAATAATTTGGATTTTAATTGCCCCAAGTTTGATAAAATGTTAGAGCTTGATAATTATTATGACATGTGTGAAATAATTATTTTTAGCTTATCATGGAATGGCTGTAGAAATTTTCTATCTTTGATGAGTTTCGATTGGATTTCTGTGATGGTTGTGCTATACAATACACTAATTTGGGTTTTGATTACCCCAATGTTTGGGGAAATGTAAGAGCGTGATAATGATAATGATAATAAAGTGGGTATTGAGTTGTATCAATGGCTGTAGAAAGATTGTTTCTTTGCTGGGTTTCAATTGGAATTATGTGATGGTAGTACCAATTCAGTAACTTGGATTCCCCTTTTGTAGTGAAATGTTAAATTTTCGTAATGATTAAGAAGTGTGTATTGAGTACTTTTAGCTGATTATGATATGGTTGTAGAAAGTTTCATTCTTGAGTTGCAATTTTTGTTTTGTGAAGATCAACGTTGATTATGAAATTGGATGTGGATGTTTCTTTCTTCGTTGAGCTACAATTTTTGTTTTGTGAAGCTCAATGCATATTAGGAATTCGATGTAGAAATTATAAAGTTTCTTTCTTTGATGGTTGTGCCAAACTGTCAATGCATTAATTTGGATTCCCCCAATTTTGGTGAAAGCTTAGAGCTTGATAATGACTATGAAGTGGGTATTGAGTAGATTTAACTGATTATGAAATGGGTGTAGAAAGTTGTTTTTCTTTGAAGTTTAAATTGGATTTGTGAGATGGTAAAACCTATACAATGATTTGGATTCCTCTATTTTTAGTGAAATATTAAAGCTCGATAATGTATATGAACTATGAAGTGGTATTATGTAGCTTTAGCTGATTATAAGGGTATATACTTCTTGATGGGTTCCAATTGGATTTGTGTGATGGTAGAACCAAAACAATAACTTGGATTCCCCCATATTTGAGGAAATGTTTAAACTTGATAATGATTACGAAGTAGGTATACTGAAATCCTATTTGATTATGAAATGGCTATAAAAAGTTTCTTTTTTAGTCAAGAAGTTTTTTGGTTTTGTGAAGATCAATAAAAATAATGAAATGGCTGTTGAAAGCTTCTTTCTTTGCCGGTAATACTAATACATTTCATTCAAGACTCCAATGCAATTCAGTGCCTCTTAGTGGCACCCATCTAGGATGGGGTATGGGTTGGTCAAATGTATGTAACCTTACGCTTGTTAGTAATAACACAAACAAAGAGGTTGTTTTCGATTGAGCCTTGGTAGTAAACGATCATGTGCAATTTTACATAAATAAAAAAGTGCACTTGACTTATTGAACCATTTTACTATATTCGTTATAAACTAAAACCAAAGAACGATAAAACCTTTGGCTGCATCGGAATAAGGGACAATGTTTGTGACAGGCATTAATATTTTTAGTTGCTATATTCATTTTCTTTTTGTGGTGAAACAGTGTTTGTGGCATTGCCTATGTTCTGTCATTTTTCTCTAAAGTTTTATTTGTATTACCGTGCTGGTAGTGCTATCGAAATTTTTTTAAAATTCCCTATTGAGGTGAAGATTAGAATAGCTTATGAGGTGAAGAGTGCACATTTTTTGGCTAATATATTTGTTTATGTTCTATTTTTTTTGGGATCAATTTTGTATCATTTCTAATTGAGCTTATTATTTTGTTGTTTTCCTTTATGTTTATATTGTTGAAAGTAATTTATAGCTACATTGACTATATTAGATAATGAAGTGGTGTTTTGCTATTTAAAGTGATCAAATTCAAATGATAAGGCGTCAATCAACTTGCTATTTAATGTGATGTAGGACGATTTTTCAGTTTTTATGGCAAGATGGCAAGTGAATCATGGCAGGGATTGTTCAAGATTAGGGGGCAAAGAAGGAGAATTTCTTTTGATTAATAACCATTGTGGATAGAAATCCTAAAAAGATATGGGTAATTTGCTCTTTTGCCAAAGTAAGGTCCATATTTCTAGAGAGAAATAGGAGAATTTTCAATGATTGGTACAATACAGTTGTTGTATGAGAAGGTGGTTTTTTTGGAGGCAATTGGAATCTCTCTAGGCTAAGGCTCATGGTTTACTTTAACAATGCTCTCTAAATGACTTATGTAGAAGCAATAGGAATGCGATGTTTTAGATGATGATTTATGGGATTCCTCATCCCATGGATGTATGATGATATTTCTTCATTAATAAATTTTTTTTTCTATATCAAGTTGTTTTCAGTTTGTTTATTGGATAAAATTGATGTGCAGGGCCGCTTCACTAGAGGAAGAGGTTTTCGAGGCTTTAATGTTGGTTAAGGTGGGTGAGAAATTGAAATGTTTTTTTGAAGTATATCCTTGGCTGCAGATTTCAAAATTCCAAGTTGGGGAGGATTGAATTGTAATTAAATTGTTTACATTTATTTATGTGGCAGAGACTAGGATCTGATGTTCGTGAAGGGAAAAGAAGGCAGTTCAACTATATAGGTACTGATAACTATTTTGGTGGTATTTTGGAAGAAATAAGATCCTTTTATTTTCCTAAAAGAGGTGCATGGTTCATTCGTAAATGAAGGTTTTTGGACATCTTTAGCTCGAAAATTCTCATATTTTCCCATTCACACATTTCCAACTTCCAATTATGATTTAGAAAACATCCATTTCCCATAAGAAAATGGGATGATCCTGTTCCCGTAAAGTATGTGTCTGAAAATTGTTTCTTTGTACCAATGGAAACAAGCCTGTGTGTTTGATTTTTCATTTCTGATGTTATTGAATTGTGTGTGCATATTATGACTTGCATATATTAGTTATGATGATATTTGAACATTAAATGAAGTCTACTTGATATTGGTGATGCTATTTGTTGTTGAAGTATTTTTTTTGTCTGTTTATAGCCATTCAATATGTTGAGAATTTCATGTAAAATGTGCCCATGTTATGATGATTAAGCTGCTTGATTGGAAATAGTTTGAAATATGTAAATCTCATTGATTGTGCATGACAATTGAACTGGGTTCGGTGTTCGACAGGTAGACTGCTTCGAGATGCTGATGCGCAGCCAGATTTGCTAGGAGCTTTAATCCAAGCTACCAAAGATGGTGATCAATCTAGATTTCAAGCCTTGGCCGACTTAGATAAACGGGTTGATCAAGAACCCAAAGAAGTGTTTAATGAATTTGAATCAGAATCAGAATCAGAATCCGAGCAGGAAATTGAGGTATTAACTTTGTCCACCACATGATAGCATTTGTTAAGTCTAACAGTTGCTCACTTTTTTGGTGATTATCAAATATATACATTGTGGGAGAAAAATTATCATGTCTTCATGAGCATACAAGCTTTTTAAAATTAGGCCTACTTTCAGTAATATCTTTGGAGTTTGCTGTAGGAGAAAAATGGGGAATGCTAAGATGAATGACATAACTGGAAACATGAATTCTTGAAGTAAAACATAAATGGTGTGAGAAAGCAAAAGAGAAAGATTAACCTGATTGGATTATATCCAAAAACCAAAGTTTCTGAATAATCGCTCAAGTTTTTTTCCTGGTGCACTATCTAATTCCTGCAGAGCATGCGATTATAAACCTTATAGACCACACATTTAGTACTCTTTTATTCTTTGCAATGCTTTAATCTTCATTTACGTTCTTGGAGGGTATTTGTGTTGCAAATATATATATGAGGCTTGTAGACAATTCAAACAATAAAATTCATGTCTGTTATCTTATGTTTGTTTCTTTGTGGCTGTCAAAGCTCTTTGAATCTAACTTGCTGACTCTATATCTACAGCATTCTGGTGAACATGTTATGCTAGCGAGTAAATGGTTTAATGGTCTTATCGAAAAGGATATCCAGACAAGCAATGAAGTCTATTCTATTGATACTGTGGATTTTGACCGCCAGGTAAGATGATGATCTGATTATTGAGACTTGAGAGCCTCTTTTCGTAGCAATTAAAATAGCTGAAAGCTTACTTGATTGGAATCATTCTGGTAGGAAACTTCGAAAGTGTTTGTTCTAAAATTTAAGATAGCTGAAATGGCCGCCCGTGAGAAGCTATTATCTCTAGTTAGTTTCGTATTTTTGTTTAATGAAAACACAATGTTGAGGGAGGGGAAAAAGGCAAATAATCCATGCATGACCTTTCATGTTCCCACTGTCATCCATTCCCACTAGTTGGCTGTTTGGACTTGTCATCCACATCCATCGACATGATGGGTGCACCTGACCTGATTCCTGAGCATCTCTTCATGTTCGTTATCTTATTCCAACAGAACCTCCAGGGTATCCATGACATGCGTTGTTTTGCTAGTGTGCTGGAATATAATAAGTAGTAACACAAGGTAGGGATATCAGGATCTTCTTATAGATAGTGGATGTTTTAGCCAGTGTCACATGATTTGGGTTTCACCCTCGAATCACGATTCGGTTCGCCCGGCTCGGATCGGGGTTCGTTCGCCAGTTGAATCGCTGATGGGAGCGAATCGGTTTCCGACTACCTTAACTGAGAAGAGTATAGCATGAAGAAATTGAAACATCTTACATGTTGAATCAAAATAGAAAATTTGAGACTACATACGATTTTAAGATTAAAATTTCACCATTGAAGGCCTTTTTTAAGCTTCAATTACTTTAGGGGGAAGTCCATCGTTTCATGCAGGAAGAAAGAGTTGATTTAAGGAAGGGAAAAAGATTAGAAATAGCTGGAGTAATGAAAGCTGAGTCAGCTTTTGATGAAGCATAAAGGATGTTTTTTCCAGAACTTTCCGCCGACTCGGTGGTGACTTCTCCTCCATGAACGCCGAGTTGGCTTTAACCACTGCTAAAATCTTCAACTTTCCAGAACATTAAGACGACTCGGCTGTGGCTTGGTCTACATATGAAGTCGAGTCGACTTTGCTCACTGGCCATAATGCTGGCTTCCAGAGGCTAAAGAGGAGTAGGCTTTGCTATGGAACTTCATAAGAGCCGAGTAGGCTTTTCCTTGGGGCTTGGAAACTCATACTTGGGATCTTTTTGCGGTCTTTTTTGTTCATTCTATAACTCACGAGCATTGATCTCCTTCACATAATGCCCTGCAATTGTAAGAGCCACAATTCTTGCACAAACACACCCAAATATCATCAAAATCGACCCAATTACTCCCAAATGATCAAACTATTGTAAACCGGAGTAAATGGACTAGAAACAATCCTAAACCACCACTAAACTTCATCAAAGGAGCATAAAAATAGACGCATTAAGTGCAAATAATTGCAGTTATCAGTTAACATCCTTATTAATTTTTACTAGATGAAAAATGCCAAACCCATTTAGAATAAGCATTGCACCATTATTGCATTCTTTGAGAAATTTAGCTCCGCAAAATTTAACCTCTTAGTTGTCGGATTCCAGGCGTAGCCTTAAGCTAACTTAATCATTTCCAAAGATGTTAAATAACAGGCAATAGCCAGGCATAAGCATAAAGGAAATTTGGGAATTTTTATTAACATGTATGCCCAATGCAGGACAACCAAGTGGGTACAAGGAAACTCTTTTGGTTGTTGAGATCAGACAAATTTTATATACCCCAAGCACACGGTGTAAACATAAGGATGCGAGTTAACTCTAAATTGTATGTCTTATGATTAACAAGACAGGGGTTAAACAAATTGGAATCTAGTTCTACGATGCAAATAAACTAAAGCAAGCAACAATAATGGTGTAAAAGTAATAATATGACAAACTCTAGGGCGTTGGGCGTCGTCTAATTCTAACATAGAGGTGAATTACTCTCATGATTGTATGAAATTGAGTCATCGATATAATTGAACGTGATCTAATTAACCTCAACCTTCCACTTTATTGGTTAATATCGATTTAAGACCAACTAGTATTAATCCTCAAACTTCCATTCTATTGGTTAAACTAGAAGGAATTTTACTGAAGTATATCTCAATCCTAAGTTAATCCTAATCTCAAACTTCCATTTTATTGAAAAGGTTAACGAAGATGTTTAAACCGAGATTCATTAAGCGTAGGTTCAATTATAAACTCAAATCGCACACAATCAATCGACAAAATATCAATCCATGCTTTGAATTAGGGATTATGCCCTAATCCTAGATAAGAAAACTACTCACTAAGCATACTAATGGAAAACATATAGCAAATGATGAATAAAAGCAAAGAACAAAATAATAACACAAGAAAACTTACAAATCCTGAGAATAACATAAACGAAAATGCGAAAATTCGAGTGTAACAATGGTGTTCAACAAAGTAAAATTGCAAAGAAACTCTCTAAGAACTCAACAGAAAATTACAGGAATGAAAAACTAAAAATGAAAAATGTAATGAAATGGTAACCGCCACTTTATATAGTGGCTCCAAAAATCAGGAAGAAAACTGTCGCGTTTGACTTCAGGAGATATGCGACGAGTCGCTGCAAGGACGAGCGACGAGTTGTCGCTCCTGTTCTGCTTGGAATGTAGAGATCAGTGAGCTAGCGACGAGTCGTCGCTTTTCTTCTGGAAAATTTCTGGGATCAGTGTATGAGCGACGAGTCGTTGCTCCAGGTGTGGCACTCGTCGCTTTGCTCCTGGACTTCATTTTGCTTTGGTTCCTCGTTGCTTCTTCATTTGGGGCACTTCTGGCATAATCTCTTCACTTGACTTAGGGGTCTTAGGCCACTTCTCCAGGCCTTCACCCTCTTATTACTCCGAAACCTACTAAAACGTCATGTTTGCCTCAAAAATCATACAAAATGGAACAATAAACTCATGAGACAAACTTATCACAAATCACTATTAAACACTACCTAAAACCCACTAAAACTACATATAAGGAGCATAAAAATAACACGTATAAGCGCAAATAATTGCACTTATCATGTTGTCACGGTTGAAAGAGTCATTTGGTATTCTATTTTCTCTACCTTACAGTTTTGGGAAAAATATAAAGACAATTTATTGCTATTAATTCTTATGGTTTGCTTGACAAGTGACCCTAGAAACACAAAATGAAGTCAAGTGCTACATTTATACTCGTAGACCATAGCTACCATATAGGTGGTACATCAAATATACACCAAACCTATCTATCAATTTCCTCAATCCTATCCATGAAAGGTAAATATTTTTTAGATCATGGAGGGGAAATATTGAGCCTAAAAGTGTATCAAAAAATATATTAAGCGTAAAAGTGAAGCATTTTTTTTTATTTAGGAATCAAAAAACACGACCATGCATTATCAATAATTTGGTGTAATTCCCCAGAGATCTAATCACTTGAATTACAATTGAAGATTCACAAAATCTTCTTGGACGTATGAGGTTATGGTCGTCTCGTGGAATAATTGATTTACCAACACAACAATGTTAAAACCTTAATCTCAATGCAAGAGATACATGAGCCAAAACAAATCAACTTAAGAGATCATCATTATAAATGATTATGTTTTGTTTGGCTTATCTTTAATATTAATCTACAACTATGGAATTTAAACAAATGATCACTACACGTATTTTTTATGTTATCCATTCATCTCAATTTATCATCATATGTTAAGAATTAATTTTTTTTATGCCATTAGTCACTCTTCTTAACCAGGTTATTTTCAATTTACCTCTTTATCTTCTGAACTAGCCATCTAGTTTTCTAACTGTTGCATTTTCAATCTTCTTTGGACATGACCACACTAATGTTGTAAAATAGTAGAATACGGAAAAATAGGAGAATTAGGGTTTAATTTTTGTAAATTCATATGAGGAACTTTTGGACTGTTTAAATACAAAGGCTAAAACTATAATTACAGAAATAAGAATAATCACAAACTGATTTTATGCCTAAATATACATGTTGCCAAACTTAAAATATTCTGTTTATATTTCTACACTCCCCCTCAAGTTAGGTTATGGGGTTTCCAATGCCTAACAAGCACATTACATCTTCGAATGCTTCAGCTGTAACCTTGGAAAAAAATCGCGGTCACGGATGCATTTGCGAAAACGGTCGCGGTGTTGCGGAAAACGGCTATAATGGAAAAATAACGTGAATCGCGGCCGATGCGGTGTGATTTTTGAAAAAAGAATCACATAAAGAGAGTTTTGAACTTACAATTACATTTTTGTTGTTGAACTACAATTATTATGCAATCATATGCAACTAGCTATTATAATTGCAATACTTGAGATTCTTTTAGCATATTAATTAAATTATGAGTAAATATAATTTAAGTGATTGTAATAATTAAAAGTTAATGGGTATTAATGAGATTTTAACGGGAAACAAATGACGTTGTAACGGTGAAATATCGTTACAACTGACAAAGGTAAAATAATGGGCGTTACACGTTACGTAACGGTCAACGCGACATTTTGACCGTGAAATTTCATGCACCGTTATATAACGGGATTTAACGGCGCGACAACTTTCAAACAGGTTATATAACTGGGGTTACGTAACGTAACAGAAGAGTTTTTATTCCATAGGGCTGTAACTGCATTTGTGAGAATATTTGCCAGTTGATCTTTAGATCGTACAGATGGAGGACTGATGATTTGTTTCTCGAGCTTCTCCTTTATGAAGTGCCTATCAATTTTTACATGCTTCGTTCGATCATGTTGAACTGGATTATTCGAGATGCTAATGGTTGGCTCATTATCACAAAACACTTTGCATGCCTCCCTTTGGGGAAGTTCAACTCACTCAAAAGCTTCTTGAGCCATAGAATCTCTGTTACCCCTTTAGCAATTCCTCTGAATTCTGCTTCGGCACTAAACAATGCTACAAGCTTTTTTTTTCTTGCTTCTCCATGTGACAAGGTTACCCTCGAGTCCCGACTAGGTGAAGTATCCTTTAGTGGACTTCCTGATGTCTTTATCACATGCCCAGTCTGCATCTGTATAAGCCATGAGATCAAGGTACCCATTATTTCTTTAGAGAACACCTCTGTCACTGGTGCCTTTCAAGTATCTTAGAATCCTCAAAACTGCATTCATGTGAGATATATGTGGGAAGTGCATAAATCTACTAACAACTCCAACTGCATAGGAGATATCTGGTCTTGTATGGGATAGGTAAATGAGTTTTCCCACCAATTTCTGATATTGATCCTTAACTGCTAACTCCCTATTTTCTACGGTCTGAAGCCCATGATTAGTTACAATTGGTGTTCCACCTGGTTTGCAGTCGAGCATTCCAGTTTCGGCTAAGAGATCAAGGACATACTTCTTTTGATTGATGAAGATCCCTTGTTTTGACCTTAGAACTTCGATACCCATAAAATATTTTAAGTTTCCCAAATCTTTTTTTCAAACTCCAGGAATAACTTCTTGTGATCATTGTTTTTCTTTCATCGTTCCCTATGATGAACATGTCATCAACATAAATTATTAAACAAGTAATTTGGTCTCCTTTCTTCAAGAACAAAGTATAATCAGAGTTGCTCTGCTCATTTTCAAACTTCTTCATTGATAAGGTAAATCTACCAAACCGTGCTCTAGGACATTGCTTCAGGCCATACAATGCCTTTTTGAGTCTACCTCCTTATTCTGGTACAAACTATTTGAAAACCCGGGAGGAGTTTTCATAAAAACTTCTTCAATGTCACCATGGAGAAAGACATTTCTTACATCAAATTGGTACAACCACCACTCCTTGTTTGCATCAACTAAGAATAACACTCTGATAGTATCAATTTTGGCAACTGGAGAGAAGGTCTCTAAGTAGTCTACTCCATATGTCTGAGTGTATCCTTTAGCTACAAGTCGAGCTTTATATATCTTTCAATGAAATCATCAGAATGATACTTAATTGAGAACACTCATTTGCACAAAATTGTTTTCTTTCCTTCGGGTATCACACACTTCTCCCATGTATCATTCTTAAAAGCTGTGATTTCATCCTCCATGGCACTCCGCTATTTTGGATTCTCAAGGGCTTCTTCAGTGCTTCGAGGTATGGAACTCGAGTATAGAGAGAAATTGAAGGCAATAACAATTTCTAATAGGTTAGCATTATTATCCAAAGTGCTAGGATATCGGGATCTTTGTGCCCTATACTCTGGTCATACCTTTTTGGCGGAACACCTCTTGTACTCTTTGGGGGTAGTTCATATCTGTAAAGTACATATCTATCACAGTCCATGGTAGTGTATAGTTTGTTTTGGAGAGGATCAAAGCACTGATATCCTTTCTGATTTACCCCCTACCCAAGAAAGAGATTTTTAACCACATGAGGTTCAAGCTTATGACGAGTGTGTTGTGGAAGATAATTACATTGTTACCTGGAACGGCATTCGGCTTGGAACGGGGAACGGGAAGGATTTTGTTAGAGGTATTCATTAGGGTCATCGGGCCAAATTCGGATCAAGTGATTTTCTTTCATATCTATTTGCTCACATCATATCCTTGAACCTGTTAAAATGTTAGCTTAGTTTTTAAAAAGTAAAAATAAAAAACTCTATTCCTAATCTCTCACCCTTTGCACCACCTATAACAACCTCGTTCCCCTTTTCTTATCCTCTTCCACCACCATCTAATCCTCCACCATCGAATTAGGCCCAGAACCACTACATGTAACACTTTTCACCACAGCTTTGAATTTAGGAGAGAACCCCAACACACAGTTTCCAGAACTCACCCCCACTCTTTCATTTACTAGAGAACCACCACATGCCACCCTATAACACCCTAGCACCACCACACGCAACCCTAAATGGGAGTGGTTGGTTTGAATGCTGGTAAAGCTGTGTGACGGAAGGGTTCGGGTGGGCAATGCGCAGGGTTGAGGGAGGGGGTGCTAAGGTTGCTTACAAAAGGGGTGGAAAGAGGGATGAAGATGTGGTGGGTTGTGGTGGTGCAATGGTGGGGGTGGTGGAAGGGCGGGTTAGGATTTTCTTTTCATTTTTTTTATTCTTTAAATAAGGGTAACCTGGAATAGTAGGCTTCTAGTTTCAAGGGTATGCTGTGAGATTTTTTAAAAATAATAAAAAGGTTGGATTATTAAAAATAATTAAAAGGTGAGATTGTTTAGGATGAATGAGTGAAAAGTGGGATTATTGATATAAAATTTTCTTTAAAAATAAAGAGATAGATCATTTCTAATATCCTCCCTTCGTTTCCTTCTTAACTCAATATCTATTCAAATGAGGGATATATTTTTTCTTCCCCTTCCTTCCCTATGTCCTTTCCTTAAAAAATATTTTTTGTTCCCTTCCTCCTCCCCTTTCCCTTTTCGTTCCCCACCCTCCTTTTCCCTCCTCTTCCTCTCCCTCTTAAATTGCTATCCAAACAAAGTCTAAAACTTGAACATGATTTAATTTACAATTTGCAAGTGATATACAATGAGGAAAAATATGCAATACACCCGTGTGAAAGTGATACGATGAGAAAGAATATACTTGTGTGCAGGGACGAAACTAGGATTTGGAATAAGGGGGGGCCAAGTACTCGATTTACGAGCAAATTATTTACTATATAAAAACATTTAAATTATGAAAATATTAATGTCATATAGACTAAATAAACTTAAATCAAAAAATATATTATAGAAATGAAGTTGAAGCTTCCCTATAATTATCACTTTTGAAAAAACTCAAATGTTTTTTTGACTCTATTATTCCCCTATAAGTCTCCCAAAAACACTATTAAAATTAAGATAGAAAAAAATAAACGCACACACAGGAAAAATGTAAAATAATGAAGAATAAAGAGTAATGACATTATGATATAAATTTATTAGTTTATTAAAAAAGAATATTTTAAATTAGGATTTGATCTCCTGACCTTATGTTATAAATGTGTTACTCAATCCATTGAGCTATAGTAATTTTTGTTATATTTTTGCACTCTTTAAACTATATATCACAAACTAATAAGGGGGTAAAAAGCCAAAAATACAAAGAATCACATTTCCGGCAAGGTTGTGTATAGATGTTGTCCATCACTCAAGATATGGCATGCCTGATATTCATTTTGTAACTAATACATGAAAAATGGATTTTTGTATATAATTTATTAATTTTTGTTGAAACAAAATGTTTGGAATTTGGATATGTAGACATAATCCAGAAATATCCTGGAGTTTTCATCAAAGGTTACGGTTATGGAACTTGAAAAAGAGTTGATATGTGTAGCATAGAACATTGAAAAGAACAAAGTCCTTGACATTCTTCTGTCGAACCAAGCTGCCGATGTTATGTCCCAAACAATTGAATCTACTTCGCGATGGGAACCATTCATAATTGTTTCGTTCTTTTATAATATTGTTTTATTGCCATTCTTGTAAGGTCGTTATTAAGAAAGTTTGTAATATGTAGGAGTTGCGGAAACTTGTCCGGAAAGTGCATAGTCTACAAGATCGGCAGAATGGCACTGAAGAGATCCCAGAAAAGAGCAGTGAACTAACAGCTGCTGAAAAGTCGCTTAATCGTTTTCTTTGTTCGCTGGCAAAACGGCACTCAAGTGATCAATTGGTTGATGTATAGAATAGGTTAGACTTTGTAACATTTTATATTATTCTATATTGTTTAAGATTGCATCAATTTTGAAAGATAGTAAAATCTCCAGTTGCCTGATTGGGATGACAATGAATCTTGGACCCAACTGGGATCCGTGGATCTAGAGCCGCTTAGACACATACCCGTCATAGAGTATGGCTTGAAGATGGTAGCTGCTTTTCAAGATGGAGGGTTGATTATGGCATATAATATCACAACAATAACATAGCATGAAGCTGCCTGATTAGGACCTTGACCCGTCCTGTTGAACAAATCTACTAAGCACCAACTTTTTTCTGTTTGAGCGATATTTAGAGTCTCAAGCAAGCTCGTCGAAATTGGTTGGATAAAATTGCCTTGTGCTTTGCGTAAATACAAGTTTCCGCAGTTTATTTTACGTAGAGGTGAATATATTTTGTCTATGCTTTCGCTAGTCTCTGGAAAATATATTGATGGTCGACAATAACTTTTGAAGTGTAAATATGTTTTCCACAATTGCTTTAAACTCAAGGTGAAGGATATAGGTTGATACTTGCAAAATATTTCCTTGGCATTGAACACGTTACATGCCGTATGTGTTTCCCTGAGATTCTTTCGACTATATATTTCCCTTCAACTTGTTAGTTTTTCAAATGCATCGGTTCATCGATTTTCATCAATGTTTTTCGAATTGTGGGTTAGCAATTTGCATGTTACAACTTGAGAGAGGTATACAATTTTTTGTGAATAAATTGGTGTAATAGTTTCAACTTATAAGTATTTCGAATGAGATTGTCTCATACACAAATTTGTGAAACTGTAGTAGTTATAAAATAACAAAATTAAATTCCACTTGTCTAAAGAGACTTATATAATGACAAAATTAAAAGGTTTAAGAAACAATAAAATAAGATATTGGGGGTGTTTGGCAAATTAGCTTATTGAGCAATTTTAGCTTATTTGAATATAAATTTGTTGGGTGGTCAAACCAGCTAAAGATAATGTTTGGTGAATTAGCTGGTTGAAACAGCTTATTGATACGAATAAGTTGTTTTTAAACAAGCGGCTTATAGCAGCGGGTTCAAAATCAGCTGGTCAAACCAGTTAATAAAATCAGTTGGTCAAATCAGCCACTATAATCAGCTATTAACTACCAGCTATCAGCCATTTGTCAAACACCCTCATTATTGGAGTTTGCAAATGGTGCAAACAAAGCTTGGAGCTTAACGCAAATTGCTACATTTGACCTTTTAATATGAAGTACATGCCCTCTCAAGAAAGACCGTCTATAGTATAGACGTCTCTTAAGAGCCCAGCTTATGTCTCCCTTTTTAACTTACAAAACAACCAACACAAATTCTTACTTGAGACCGTCTATACAATAGACGTCTCAAGATTTGAGACTGGCCCAATTTATAAATTAAAAAAAAAAAACTAATTGGTGGTTTTGTAAGTTAAAGGGGAGATATGAGTTGGGCTCTTCTCTCAAGAGAGTACTTGAACAACCAATTAGCTTTTTTTAATTTATAAATTGAGTCAGCCCAAAACTTGAGACATCTATTGTATAGACGGTCTCAAGTAAAAATTTGTGTATAAAGTATTTTATAGTCAAAATGTAGCCATATCCGGGATATTGAGTATCATCATCATGATTATACCCGGTGTATCGCGCTCATAAGTATTGATCATCAAATGTACGTCAAAAAACAAGTGTACCACATGCCACATGATACTTCAAATTCAACAATTGTATTACTAAATCACCAATTTTATTCAATAATCAGAGTTGTATAATTGTAAAAAAAATATCATGAGAATAAAATTGCAAATAATACATGGTCTTGGCTTCTTAGGCCATACATAAGATACACCAAGATTACAAATGTGAGGCTGAGAGCTAACTACCAGGACAACTTCTATTTTACAAACAATTAGTTTGTTGCTGCGTGAATTCTATTCTTCATTGTATGCAGCAGCAAAATGGCCAGTCTTTCGATCCTGCAACATTATTCACACCCCAAGATTACTTCAATTTTACGTTACATTATTCAATGCGCTATTTTTAAAACAAGTATCTTAAAATGTGCATAATAAAAGTTATAAAATGATTGTATAATCAAACAAGGTTCCGCTTAAAAAAGGTTTTTCTTTACACATTTGACAGAAATCGTAAAACAAGATTGATTGATGAAACGGAGTATAATATTGGTAAGGCCAAGATTATCCAGAAGCCGAGCTTACCTTTAGCATCATTCGCTGTTTATTCATGTATTGTGTTCGTGCTTTAGCCAATGCAGAATTTGGTGACTTGTACAATCTCTGTTACAAGCAGATAGCATGTAAGAAGAAAATGAAGACTTTCAAATTTTTTTATGTATATACATTATAAGGCATTGCCCTATTCTTAATATAAATGCACATTCCTTCTTGTACAGCCATATTCATCGAAAGTCATCGCAGTTCCCATTCACTCAACCAATTTAACAATTCTGTAGAGGATAACGGGTATTTCTTTTCGTATAACATTCGAAACATGTTGTCCATGAACTATCAAATTAGCCCAATTGACCCATGTCACACGTTAAAAGTCTCGAATGTTTGATCACTTCATTTGAGTTCAAACAGCCTCAAGAGTCAAGACTAGTCAAGACATATCAACATCTGAGACGAACCATTACTTCCATGTTTACGGCTCACTTCCTCCACATACATGTCTATGGTCAGCTTTAGTTTAATTCACAGTCAGTCAACAATTATATTCCCCATAGCAGCAGTTTTCTTCCTCTCATTCTGTTTAGGTATTTTAATAAAATCTAAGCATGGCCGATTAACACCACATACTTACACAGCAGGTACTATTATTATGAGCAAAAAAAATTTCCTATAGGTATTCAGTAGCAAACAAGCATCTAATATCAGTTTTGTGATTCAATAAGCTTTGATTTGGCAATCAACTTTTTGGCAGCTTGCTAGTCAGTTTAACTTATCAATTGGTCACAAAATCAAATATTTGTTTCCTAAATTATTTGAGTCATTGACTTTTGAGCCAAAAAAAAATTGATCAATGCTTTCTATTCCTTAACCCCAACAAACAAACAATTCTGTTTGGCAAATGGTTGACTGAAGCTGTATTGGCTGATTTGCTAGCTATTTAACTTGTTTATAAAAATGGTGATCAAACAAACTAACCGACCCTCCGATGGCCAAAAACCAATAGACAAATACCATACATCTGAAATGTCAGAAAGGCCTTTTTAAATTTTCACCTACAAAAAAGATAATTATAGATTGCTAACCTTTTCATTTAGTTTATCCAATGAATGATCCTCGTTGCCCCAAGCGGTCTTTTTCTTGGGAGTAAATCTAAAAACTTCATGGAGGAATACATTTTCCTGAAAAGTTAGAATCCCAAGAAGCAAGCTTAAACACAATGAAAAACATCAAGAAATAAAACCCAGAAAAAACAAGAATTATAATTACTAACCAACATATGCTTCACAAATGCTCCCCGAAGAAAATGCTTCAGGAAGTTCAGCTGTTAAAAACAGAAGACTATTCAGGACAAAAAATAATTATAGCACAAACAAAACCACATGCAAATGAGGGAGGGGCAAAGAGGCACACCCGTATAAGCTCTGACCATGAAGATGTGGTTAAAGTCTCACCACCAATTTTTGTTGAGGTTTCCGGGGAATAACCATCCTATAATTCAAGGAATCAAGTCAACATTTAGATTATTACAGGAGAGGGAAACAACAAATGGATTTAATACCTCCAGAAAATCCAAAAGATCCCGAAACATGTTCCTTTGGTTATTAAGGTCCTTCTTGATTGCTCCTTTGCCACCAGCCTCAGAAGCAAGCTCTCTCACTTGATTCAGGACTTTGCCTTTCAATCCTTGCAAGTGTATATACCCTTCGCGTATATCATTGTCAGTGTTATTGCTGGAACCATTTTTTTCCCCAGAAAACCTTTCAAAATCTCCAACTTCAAATATCACAGCCAGTGCTTCACCAGCTGCAATACGCACAGAGCGATCATCCTTATCCAACAGTGTAGACAAATAAGCAATGGACCTGCAGATATTTTATGAAGATATTAGGCTGTTTTAGAACCTACCTCCTGATATGGTAAAAGGAAATAACATAGTATCACATAACAATATTGTATCTAACTTTTTGACTATTGTATGACATTCTTCCATTGTCTTCCAAACAAAAGATTAAAATCTCCATTGTTATATAATGGGATTAATTTATACAAAGAGCTCAAGCAAGGCAAGATACTTCAAAAAAATTAAAACGCATAACAGTCCCCTAAATCCTAATAATAATTAACAAAGTAAAGGGTCAACATACTCTTGCCAATCTTTCAAACCTAGACTCCATGCATTAATTGTTGTGAGAAGGAATGACCATGCCGATACTGTTGCAGCTGTGACAGCTGGTGAAGTTTTAGTTGCCACTACCTGAAGAGTACAAATGATTCTATAAGTTACCAGTTTCCGTCACTTTCTAAAAAAACTTGCAAACTAACACACATCTCAGCAATATTAAGAAAAACAAAATAACATAGTCAGTGGTAGCATCTCATTCAACTAATATACTCCTGATTTCAGCAGAAAACTCAAGGCTAATTAGTATCCAAAACCTTACTAGCAGTAAGATACATTCAAGGTTCCATATTGAGAGTATATATGGAAAAAGGTAGAATTAGAGGATAAATATTAGAACAACTTAAGATCACCAAAGGAATCAAATATGAGCAAGTGCATACATTGGTGCTAGATTTAGGATGCACAACGTCCCACATTAGCTGCATTGACCGCTCAGTTTCTTCTGGCTCTTCCCCACCAATAAAGGTGATGACTGCCAAACAATCTAACAACTGAAATCATGATTCAAAACAAAAGAAATATCAGTATTTTGATATCCCCATCCAACAGACCAATGCAGGAATATAATGAAGGCAACATAAACACTCACTGATGCAACTTTTGATGGTTCAGATCTTGACCTGAGAGCCTGTGATATTGGAGTAACTGAATCCTCCAGTATCTCACGTGCATTATTGCCGGAACCAGTTGTCAATGCCAATAGACCTAAACAGAGTTTAAAGTCAAATATTTCATAATTATCTCAACTGACACTCAAAATTGAGAAAAACTAGCCAGGGAATGGTGCCTAACCAATTGCATGAGAAGCCAAACTTATCTCCTTCACAGAGCCTTTCTTGATAGAATTCAAACACTGATGAAGCAGAGTTGCACATCTGGTGAACCAGATACAAATTAAATAAAATTACAAATAAATGCTCAACAAAAACAGCAAAAGCCTAGCAGAAAATAAAAATATAGAAAGTACTCAACACTACTCCCTTTTTATTTATTCGTCATAGGGTTGACTACATAATTAAAACAAATCAACGTGGGAAACCTTAGCTAACAAAGATTATATATTTATACTTTATTTGGTCCTATCCATAACTAATCTACAACTAAAAACAATTCATCAAGATAAATTTTCCTCCATGCAATTATTATCGAAGAATAACCTTAACATATCAAAATAGTAAGTTTAACTATTTGATGATGCACAAAATGGGGACACAAAAGTATATTTATGATTGCAATGTTCTTAACACTAGGAAAAATGAATCACCTTTTACAGAACCAAAAATTTATTGCTATTAAATATCCTTAAAAGTTGAACTTGCAACAACAAAGCATCAACTACAAAAACTCTTATACTTTATAACCAGTTCTAAGGATGAGCACGCCTAAATCGAGATTTCAAGGAAGACGATTACTCTACCATTAGCTCATAATTAGAACAGATTGACACAAAAGATGTAGAAAGAGAACACCAACTTACTTCTTCTCAACAAATTCGTGTTGCAATTCTTGACTAAATGCTTCAATAATAGATTCCAACGCCTTCTCTCTAGTAGAACCCCTTCAACATTTACACAAATACCATTTATTAACTCTAAATTACTATCAAACTTACTACGTTCCAATCAGACACTGATATATAATTCTCATCAAAATCAATTTGACAATTAAAAGAAAGACAATAGAATTCATCAAGCAAGATACCAACTGTTGTAATTAGATAGCTACCTTTTCTCATACAAAGCATCAAGAGATTGATCCAATAAGTTATCCTTCTCAACATCCGCACCAAACCCAATTGAAATCATATCGGAACGGACTGATGATGATGCTGAGCTTAGACTATCTGTATCATCACTATCCAGCAATGCTGCAGTGTTCTTACGATTTGAATTGCCTACAGAATTTCATCATGCAAATATGCCCGAATAGAAACAATAAGATAAAATTAAGACAATAACAGTATCAACAGCTCATAAGCTTACAAAGTCCTAAAAATCCAACTTAGATAATAGGAGTAGTTAAAATCCAAGCACTCACAAATAGGCTAAAACATCAAAATTTCATCATCCACAAGAATACAAAACAAAATGAACATTAGTGTGCTAATATAGTTAATAAATCTATGATCCCAAATATCCAATATTTATACAATATTAATCCAAGCACCCAAGAAAATTAAGAGGCTAAAACTTCAATTTCATATAAACAAAAACAAATAAAAAATTATACAACCCTATAATAAATAAATATAATGGAAATTAGGGGTGGAAAGAAAAGGAACTATTACTGCTCTAGTAGTTCATAAATTTACAATCCCACAAAATCCAATATTTAAACCATAAAAATCCAAGAAACTACAAAAATTAAGATGCTAATACTTCAAAATTTCATCATCGACAAAAAACTAAAACAAAAAGATAATTAATGTACTAATAGTTCATAAGTTTATGATTCCACAAAATCCAAAATTTAGACCATAAATATACAAGAATCCAAAATAATTGAGAGGCTTAAACATCCAAATTTTATCTATTCCACAAAAAAATTAGCAGGCGAAACTTCATAATATCATTTAACCCACCAAAAACATCTAAATCAAAAAAACCCTAATAATATAATAACTAAATAAATCGAGGGAATAGGAACTTACGCTTTCCCATTGAAACAGGAGAAAGAAAGAAAAAAAATCCAAGAATCAAAAACAAGTAGATAACTGATCTAAAAAGTAATAAAAATCAACAGAAGAAGTAAGCAAACGATTGGTGTTTGAATGAGACTGATTGAAATTGAAAGAAGAAATCAAGAATGATTCAGAATAGAAAATAGCCATTAAATTTCAAGGTAAAAAAATAAAATTAATGGGGAGTTTTGTAGAAAAGATTGGAAGAATGAAGGGAATTACGTCTCCAGAATGAATATAAGGAGGAGGAGGTTCGGGTTGAACTTGGAATATTCGTGGGGAGGGGCAAATACAGTAATTTGACGCGGCCTGTTTAGGTACGCTAAGTTTCGGTGGATGGGGAAAAACACGTGGAATTTAGTGTGTCATGTGTGAAAATATGTTGAACAAAAGAAGGTTACGTTACGTCTGGCTTACAATTTATTTGAGAATGGAACTCATAAATCATAATTCAACTTAAAATCTTTTTACAAAGGTAATATTATTGCATTCAAAAAAGTAATATTATTATTTTATAATTAGAATAAAATTTAGGGAAATTTTACAGGGTAACATTAAATTTTTATGAAATACTAGTGGTAGAACCTTTTTTAAAAAAAATTCACATTGTAGCATCCAATTTATGCACTATCTAATTGCCGTAGCATTTTCCGTTAAGTTTTTGTTAAATTCCGTTTAATTCAATATTTTGAGAACAACATAAGGTCATCAGCAAAGCAGAGATGGTTGAGATTAAGCTTTCGACAACGAGGGTGAAACTTAAACTCCTCAGCAGACCAGGCATGGTTCAACATTCTGGATAGGTACTACATACCAAGGACAAAGAGCAGAGGGGACATGGGATCACCTTGTCGCAGCCCCCGTTTGGGTTGGAAGGGCTCACAAGGGTTCCCATTCACCAAGAGTGTATACTTTGTAAATGAGATGCAAGTCATGATGATCTTGATAAAGTGGGGGAGCAAGCGCAACGCTATGAGCATATCCTGGACGAAACTCCATTCTAGTGTATCAAAGGCCTTGCGCAAATCCACTTTTATCATACAGCTAGGAGAACAATCCGTCCTGGTATAGTGCTTGACCAAATCCTGACATAATAGGATATTATGTGCAATATTCCTCCCGGCTACAAAGGCACCCTGTGTTTGACTGATGATACCTCCAAGAACCTGCTTCAGCTTAGAGCAAACGAGTTTGGCAATACATTTATAAATAACATGACAACACGATATGGGCCTGAAGTCACCTGGGGAAGAGGGGCAGGAGACTTTAGGGATATGGGTGATGGTATGTAGTAAGGCTCCATGCCTTTGGGAGCTTCTCGATCTAGAAAAAGTTCTGGATAGCCATAACAACATCAGGACCCACTATAGACCAAGTAGCCTTATAGATACTGCTATTATAACCATCAAAACCAGGGGCTTTGTTATCATCAATACTCCACACAGCCTTCCTAATATCTTCGGCCGTAAAAGACAAGGTGAGGGTTCCCCTCATGGATTCGGTGAGGAGAGGACCAGAATCAACAATATTCATATTGATTCGATGCCTGTCTTGCATTTTGTTACATAGGAGCTCAGAGTAGAAAGAAACGAAGGCTTGCTTAATAAGACTTGGGTTGCTCACAGTGTTGCCATTCAGAACAAGGGTATTAATTTTGTTGTGAATCGCCCTGTACTTTATACTATTGTGAAAGAAAGTCGTATTATCATCACTATATTTCAACCAAGCCACTTTAGCTTTCTGCTGCATGAAAGAGAGCCATATTCCTTTTTCACCTACTTAATTCAGCACTTGGGCACACCTGACTTCCATCTCTAGGAGATCACTGTTATAGGGTTCACAATGCACCCTCTCCTGAGCATCGAGGAGCTCCTTCTCAGCATATTGCAGGGCAAGCTGAACTAGGGTGCGATGAAAATGCTTCTTCAACTCATGTTTCAAAGTAAGCAATTTCTGATGGATTTGATAGCACATATGCCCAGTAATCTGCTTACACCAAACCCGCTCAACTACCTCAAGGAAATTGGGTTTTGAAGCCCAGTAGTTACAGAACTTAAACATAGGTTTCCCCTGAGTGAGCTCAAAGAAGTGAACTAGGATAGGGGAGTGGTCAAAATCACCTTCAGGTTAGAAAGAAGCCTCAACCCTTGGATAAGCATCCACCCAATCCTCATTACACATAGCCCTGTCAATTCTACTAAAGACTCTACGATCACCAGTTTGCTTATTGTTCCATGTAAAGAATCTGCCAGTACACTTCATATCCTGGAGCTTACACTGACTCATACTCTGTCTAGAGGAAGGACCTCATGTAGGCGAACAGGTTGTTAGCCACACAATTAAAGTCGCCTAAGATAATCCACGGGCCCGTACAGGGCACAGAATCAAGGAGCTGAAATAACTTCGAACGTTCGTGTTTATCATTGGACCCATACACAAAGGTGCAGTAGAAAGAATGAACAGTGGTGAGCTTGCAAGCCAGGTGAATCAGTTGACTGGAACAACACAACACATCAACCTGTAGAATAGCAGAATTCCACCCCACAATAATCCTCCCCCCTTTATGATGAGTAAGGTTATTCGTGAGACACCAATATGAACATAGATTGTGGTAAAGTTGGCCAAGACCAGAGCGCTTGACCTTTGTCTCCAGGAGGCCGCACAGACTAATATGATGCTGAGAGATGAAACTAGCCAACACTAACTGTTTCCTAGCCATATTTAACCCCCTGACATTCCACGACAAGATGTTACGCATTGGGAGGATGGGATGTAGCTCCCAACGCTGTTTCCAATGTGTCGCAATCAAACTCAGGAGTGTGGGTAGCCAAAACCTTAAATCCATTACTTGTATTCAACAGTACAACAGACGTAGGTGGGTTAGTGACAGTAACATTAGGTATTCTACGTGACGTGACCAGTTGGAAGCCTTCCTGATCCACAATAGTCGATGTGGGGGCCACTGGGGTAGGTTTAGGGACCTATTTCTAGGTGATACCAACCTTACACGAATCGGCAAGATTCCTAAATCGGTTACACTTGCCACACACCTGCGGTTTCCAGTCATATTGAACCTTAATCGAAACTAGCTCATCATCCTCATTGGTGAAGGATATCAGATCATGGAAGCCCTGATTCACATCCAATTCTACTAACACACGAGCAAACTGCATTATATCCTTATTCTTTATGGCATTGTCTATGCGGATAGCACGTCCCAACATTTCAGTAATTAATTTCAAACTTCTATCCCCCCAATAATGCATATTAAGCCCGGGAAACCTAACCCATATAGGGATAGTGGTAATGCTCTATTTCTCATAAGAGACATTCTTGGACCGAGGCTTAACAATGAACGGTTTTTTGTCAAATAGTATTCCATTAGAGTCACAGGCCACAGTAAGAGCCACCTAGGTTTTAAGTCGAACAAGAAACACACCCTTAGCTTAGTACCCACTTTGTCAATGTCAAGGGAGTTTCAAATACGCTTAACAAAGCCATCAATTACATGTAATGGGGGGTTAGCACCAAGAACATAGCAAACAACAGAAGTTTCCCTAAACGAAATCTCATCAGCAATATCCTCATAGGAAATTTTAACAGGGTGAAGCACAAGAGCAGGGGAAGGGGGTGTTATACTTATACCTGAGTGTAGTCCGCCAGCCTGGGGTTGAGGAGAAGCCTGATTCGTTTGCCCATCCACCTGCGCAGAAATACTAGAACGAGAGGCATTGCTCCTGCTCATACTTGCAGCACCAGTGGTCGAAACCCTATTCGTTTTCCCTATTCGTTCAATTGTCGAAGCCCTAGCCGCAGAACTGGGCCTATTACCCGATGCTTCACCATTAATGGCCGGTGCCTAGACATTGTACAAGCTATGGGTCTGAAAATGAACCAGAGAGGACCTAGGGCTCAAGATTTCGTTCTCTAAAATCGGAGCACTAGTGGTCGCTTGAGATCCAGCCGGGGTGTTCAGCACTAGTGGGCCTATTATTATTATTATTATTATTATTATTATTATTATTATTATTATTATTATTATTATTATTATTATTATTATTATTATTATTATTATTATTATTATTATTATTATTATTATTATTTGTTAAAATTGATTTGACATATCATTTGAATGCATTGGGTTGTGTAACCCTATCTCCCTCTACAGTAACTTTGTATGTATTTTTACTTATATCTTGCACTATATATATGTGCAAGATACTGCATTACTTTGAACATAATAGGAAACATATACATAAGTTTATCAATCCCTTATACTACTTTTCTCCTTATATTCTCTCTACCTTTTAACACGTTATCAGCACTAATTTTCGCTCTCAAAAAAAAAAATTCAAGAAGGTAATATTTTTTTTCTTAAAACAGTGTAATAAATATTTTTGGGAAATTCCACATGGTAACCCTGAGGTTTCGGGTTTTCCACGTGGTAACCAAAACTTCTAAAAAATCCACACGGTAACCCTGAGGTTTACCAACTTGTTCCACCGTGACCTTTTTTGCACATACAACGTTAGCAAACGTGAATTTCAAAGTTTTAACGCTGTGGTACGCTTATATATGCTGCTCACCATTCGAAATGTCATCAATTTCAACCTTTTCCCCCAAAATATAAACCCTAACTCTACCATATTTCATCCAAATCATATTTTTTCCCTGAAATCCAAAGATGGTATAGTTAGGGATTATTTTTTGGGGGAAGGGGTTGAGACTGATGACATTTGAAATGATGAGTCGCATAAGTAGGCATATAACAACCTTAAAGCTTCAAAATTAACATTTGCTTACATTTTATGTGCAAAAATGGTCACGGTGGAACATTTTGGTAAAACTCAAGGTTACCATATGGATTTTATAAAAGTTTTGGTTACCACGTGGAAAACCCGAAACCTCAGGGTTACCACGTGGAATTTCCCAATTTTTTTTTCCAGCCACAATATGGACCAACAATCAAATGGTATCAACATTATTATTCAAGGTGTTACTAACACCGTTCTATACTTTATTCTTGAAGAAAATTATATATCTGTTGCTACCAACCCAGCTAGTAGTGGTTCAAACCAACTGCGACGACACAATCCAAATAATACCCACGTAAATGAAAACCCAATGCCAAGTCCCAATAATGCAAATAATTCACCAGCTACTAATCAGCCATCACAACCTACTGATAACCCACCAGTCCAACCTACTAATGATCCTATAGTACCACAAGAAAGTAATAAAAGAAAAAATGACGAAGCCGAAGGAACTAGTAGTAAACGTTACCAGACTATTAACCCATAAAATAACATACTTTAATAATCTCATTTAATCTTTATATTCGTTTTTACTTTATCAGCCGCCAATATGGACTGGCTAGTATTATTTTGTGATGACCGCCTTTATGGACTGGCTAATGCATTGCTATCGCCTTTATGGACGGTTTTGTCTCTATTTATTTGATCATATCGTCATATTATGTGCATATGCATTTGGTTACTTTAGTCTATAAAATTATATACATCACACTTTTATATACTTATATGTATATAATCAATTAATAAACCCATAAAAATTTAATTTCACTTAAAAAAAATGTATATATATATATAATTAGAAGACAAATAAATATATACACATATCATTAATAAATAAATTTCAAAAATTAAATTATTTGATTCTAATTTGGGAAAAATGAAACCTCAATAATAATAAGTTGTCTAGATTTACCAATAACACAGATTATTAGCACACTGATGTGCTCGTTTTAGAGCACATTTACCGCCCCATTTTTCGGTGTCGAGTCTCGCCATTTTGCATCAATTTGACATATTTCACGCATGATTTCTCCTTGATCTTGTGTTCAAGTGTTTTGAGATTGATTAGGTGATTTTTGGAGATTTCGAGGGCGTTTGGCATACGTTCGAGACTAAGGCGTTGTTCCCGGAGCATCATCACGACCAAGTGGGGATGTCCCATGACCCCGACATAGCTCATGAGATGAAGAAAGGAATCAAAGTCCTCAAAGAAGGAAACAGCAGCACATTCGGTCGAATGAATGCTCCCATTCGGGTGAATGGTAGTCAGGCGCTCTACAACAAACTTACAAAACCTACTGGAAATGCCGAATGTAACATATTCAGGCGAAGGAGCTGGATTCGGGCGAATGACCCATGGCATTCGGGCGAATGGTCTTCAAAGAACAAAGTGGCTCAAAACTCACTGGAAATACCGAATGCACAACATTCGGGCGAAGGTGCCACATTCGGGTGAATGGCCCTGGACATTCAGGCGAATGCGCCTGTTTTTGCGTATCAATTTTATTATCTTTTTTTTTAGTCCTCGTGGGCCCTTTTGTAATTCCGTGGCACTTTATTTTAAGGGTATATATGCCCATTTCCTGTAGTTTGAAGGGCATTCTAGTTTTTAACCCTAAACCTTCTCTAGATTAGTGGAATCTCTTATGTTTTCTTTCTCTAGTTTTCAAAAACCCTAGTCTCTATCTCCTAGTTTAAGCTTTCTCCTAAACCAATCTAGTAACTAGCCTTTGGATGTAACTCTTTGCTACTTTTGTTGATGATATCTTCTACACCCTTTGAGGTTTTATTTATGGTATGAGTATCTTTCTCTTGTTTATTTCTAAAATTATTTAATGTTGTTGGTAATTGCTCTTAAATGCTATTCATGGTTCTTTTCTCTTTATGGTGATTGTGTATTGGATTGTTTGAATATCTAGAATAGAGTTGCTTCTTTTGGGTTCTTGTTCCTCTTGTTTTCTTTGTTATTGCCTATTATTGCTTTTATTGTTTACATAGAAGTCTTCCATGTCTAATCTCTTGTTCTTGCGGGATATTATACTTAGTCTTTCTTTTATGATGTGTGAGTAGTTCCCTAGAGTTTGATTGGTGAAACCCTAGAGTTGGAAACCCTTATTCATGGGTTAGGATTTAGTTGAAACCTATTCCATCACAATGATTTACCTTGAATCTCGTCCTGCCACTCCCAAGGAGACATAGGGCGATTATAGGTCATTCGCTCGGTCCTAGAGCCGTCAACTTCCTCTCATCGTTGAATCAGTTGATGATTGAAGGCCATTAACCAACCCTAATGCACGAATGATTGCGATGCCTCTCTAGGGTGGAACCAATCACTCTCGCCTTTTCTCCCCTTGATTTATACTAGTTGTAACTTTGCATTCAATCTTAGTTTTAATTAGTTTCATTCATCTTAGCACCCTTAAACCCCTATATTAAGACCATTTGTTTAACTAACCTTGTCCCTGTGGTTCGACCCCTTACCTCTACTATACTTGTGTAGAGTTAGGGCAATATAAATATAGTTTGTGTAACCGGATTTTAATGCACGACCCTAAAAACGGTTATCACACACATAGTTAAATTAGCTCTACAAAACAAAGATTATACTCTTAACATATAAATCTTTTTAATTGTAAAAAGTATCACCCTGGAATGAATGCCAGAGTGGTCCGAAAATTATAATTTAAGTAAAACGTTAACGGTTCGATCCTGAACCAAATTTTTTTTTAACTTCATAATCCAAATTTATTACCCACAATTTATTAAACTTTGAGATAAAATATAAAAAATGGTATTTTTACCCTCTACAAATAGGGTCTTCTACCCGTCCCAAACACACACACACCACTCACACCTTATCCCAAACACACAAAAAATTTTTTTAACCCACTAAATTATTTCTTCTTCTTCTTCTTCTTCCTTCAACCATCCATGGCGAACAATACATCTCCAAACTCCCATCTCAATCCAATTGCCGACAATATAAGTAAAATACTAGAAGCATTCATTATCATTATGGGCTTAATCGTATTATTCGTAGCGCTAATGCTCTACCTTATTATCCAAAATAAATTATCAATCTTGTAATAAAACAAATAAATAAATAAATAATTTTCTTTTGCAATTTGTATTTTGTTTTATTATTCATTAATACTATCTACTTTATTTTATGTATGATCATATTATGCTTGTTATATCTGAGATATTAAATCAGGGGGAAATAATACTAATATGCTTTAATATCTCTAATGATACACAAAATCATTAATAACCTTGTCATTTTCTCAATTGTAGAAAAATAATGGCTGATCTTAAAAAGAGAGAATTCAATGCCTTGGAATTAACAGGAAACAATTTTATACAATGGGCTTCAGATGTCAAATTATATTTAAAAGGAAAAAGTTTATTATACATAATAATTGAACTTAATCCTGCCGACAAAGGAAAGGGCATTGAAAGAGATCCCATAAAAATTGAGGAAGATAAGGCAAAAGCGGCATCAATATTGAGACATCATTTAATCGACAGTCTAAAACATGAGTACACCAATTATGAGGACCCAAAGTTACTTTGGGAAGAGCTAAATGAAAGATTTGGCCATAATAAAAGTGCACTTCTCCCAAAGGCCATCGATGAATGGCGAGAGTTAAGATTTCAAGATTTCAAATCAATTAGTGATTATAATTCAGCCCTTCATCTGATAAAATCAAAATTAGTCTATTGTGGACAAATAATAACAGATGAAGAAATGATAGAAAAAACATTGTCAACCTTTCACGTAAATAGCATCTTGTTACAACAACAATATCGTGAAAGGCATTTTAAGAAATATCATGAATTGCTGAAAACACTTCTTGTTGCGGAACAAAATAATGAATTATTATTTAAAAATCACAACAGGAGACCTGTAGGGACTTTACCCTTTAATGAGACTAATATGATTGAGAGAAATCTTCGCCATCGAGGTTGTGGGAACTATTTCATAAGAGGCAGAGGTCGTGGAAGATATCACGAAGAGCGGCACAAATTCCTTTGAACAAGGAAATTTCTATGGTCGTGGTCGTGGTCGCGGTCGCGGACATTTTCGTGGCCGCGGACGTGGAAATTTATTTGAAAGAAATATACTTGCCCCCCGAAATGATAATTTTAAACAAGTCCAGAAACACAAAAGCACATGTAATAGATGTGGCATGACTGGACATTGGGGGCGGACTTGTCGTACCACAAAACATTTAGTGGATTTATATCAAGTTCCCAGAAAAACAAAGGAAAAGGGGTAGAAGCAAATTTTGTAAATGAAGCAAGTACATCTGGGCCCACACTAGATGTCTCTGATTTCTTTAGTGAGGATGTGAACCTCCACAAAGTTGATCCCCAAGAAGAAGACAATTATTTCTTTTGATGATTAGATGCATTTTCCCGTTTCTCTAACTTGTTTTTCCCTTTTTAATTTGAGAAGTTGTTATTTTATTCCCTACTTATGTTTTGTATTGAGTATTCTGGTTTTGTATTAATAATATGAATTTCTTTTCTCTTATTTTAGAAATGGAAATGCCAGTAAATGGATCAAAATTTCATTGCCTCCTGGACAGTGGAGAAACATATACAATATTGAAAAATCGAGAATATATTTCAAACTTGAAATTGCTTCAGGCAAATGTCAATACCATATCAGGAACAACAAAATTAATTGAAGGCACTAGAAAAGCATGCATCATACTCCCTATGGGGACAAAATTGATAATAAATGATGCACTATACTCGAGTAAATCTCGAAGAAATCTTATCAGTTTCAAGGCAATACGCCAAAATGGTTACCATATGGAAACCAAAACCATAGATGAGAAAGAATTCTTATGCCTTACAACAGAAAATAATGGCACAAAAATTATCCTTGAAAGGATGCCAGCATATTCATCGGGATTGTATCTCACTCACATACGCCCGATTGAAATAAATATGATAAGACTAGACAATAAAGAGCTATTCACTCTATGGCATGACCGCTTAGATCATCCTGGCACTGGGATGATGCATAAAATAATAGAAAATTCTGTTGGGCATCCACTTAAAAATATTAAGATTCCCCAGTCAAATGAGCTCTTATGCACCTCTTGTTCTCTTAGAAAATTTATTACTAGACCATCAGTAAATGAGATTGCTACTGAATCTCCTATATTTCTTGAAAGAATTCAAGGAGATATATGTGGACCGATTAATCCACCATGTGGACCTTTTAGGTACTTCATGGTCTTAATAGATGTTTCCACAAGATGGTCACATGTAAGCCTTCTATCAAGTAGAAACAATGCATTTGCAAAACTACTTGCACAAATCATCAAATTGAAAAATCATTTTCCTAATTATACAATAAAAAGTATTCGATTGGACAATGCTGGTGAATTCACATCTCAAACTTTTAATGATTATTGCATGTCAATTGGAATTAAAGTGAAACACCCCGTGCCACATGTTCACACACAAAATTGGAATTCAAAATTACCATCATCGGCCTGGGGTTATGCAATATTGTATGCAGCATCATTGATTAGGCTAAGACCTACAACTTATCTAAAATTTTCGCCAATGCAATTAGTAGCGGGTCATGAACCTAATATTTCACATTTGAAAATCTTTGGATGCGCTGTATATGTGCGCATTGCTCCCCCTCAACGTACAAAAATGGGTCCACAAAGAAGGATGGGAATATATATCGGTTTTGAATCTCCATCAATCATTCGATATCTTGAACCATTAACTGGTGATCAATTTCAAGCTAGATTTGCTGATTGTCACTTTAATGAAACAATATTCCCATCCTTAGGGGGAGAGAATGTGGACTTATAGAAAAGAAATATGGAACTTATTTGGAAAGCAACACATTTAGAATATTTAGACCCAAAAACAAAATCATGTGAACAAGAAGTACAACGAATTGTTTATCAACAAAGTGTTGCTAACCAATTACCTAATGCATTCACAGATACTAAGAGTGTTACTAAATCACATATACCAGCAGTAAATGCTCTTGCTCGAATAGAAATTCCTGATGAAAAGGCAAAAAGTGATGAAATTGTTGTGCAAAGAAAGCGTGGAAGGCCGCTTGGTTCAAAAGATTTAAAACCAAGAAAATTGAGAAAACAAGAAGGTGCACCAAATGATACTAAAAATGAAAGTGAGAATAAAGGAGAAAATCAAGATATCTCCGATAATGAAAAAGACCTGATTGGCCAAGATGGAAAGAAGCAATTGAGGTAGAGTTAAAACCATTAGAAAAAAGAGAAGTCTTTAGGCCAATTTTACAAACCCCAAAAGGCGTAAAACCCGTAGGCTTCAAATGGGTTTTTGTAAGAAAAAGAAATGAGAAAAATGAAATTGTCAGATACAAGGCAAGACTTGTAGCCCAAGGTTTTTCTCAAATGCCAGGAATTGATTATGAAGAAACACATTCCCCAGTTGTTATGCAACCACACTCAGATTTTTGGTAAGTTTAATTGTTTCTCAACGCCTACACATGAGATTGATGGATGTCGTAACTGCATATTTATATGCGTCACTTGACACAGACATCTATATGAAGGTCCCTGAAGGACTAAACTTACCAATAAAGAATGTACCCAGAGAAATGTTTTCCATAAAACTAAAAAGATCATTGTATGGATTAAAACAATCTGGGCGAAGGTGGTATAATCGTTTAAGTAAATACCTTATGAAAGCAGGATTTAAAAATAACCAAATTAGTCCATGTGTATTCATCAAACGATCTCAATCAGGTTTCGTAATAATTACTGTATATGTAGATGACTTAAATCTGATTGGAACTCCAAAGGAAATTGAAATAACAGTTAAATATTTGATGAGGGAATTTGAGATGAAGGATTTGGGGAAAACTAAATTTTGCCTTGGACTACAAATTGAACATTTGAAAAGTGGAATATTTTTCCATCAAAGCAATTATACTGAGAAAGTTTTGAAACTGTTTTACATGGACAAGGCTCATCCACTAAGTTCCCCAATGATGATACGATCACTAAACATAAAAGATGACCCATTCCGTCCACAAGAAGAAAATGAAGAAATTTTAGGCCCTGAAGTGCCATACTTGAATGCCATTGGTGCTATAATGTACTTAGCAAATAATACAAGACCTGATATAGCATTCTCTGTTAATTTGTTAGCTAGGTATAGTAATGCACCAACAAAAAAACATTGGGATGGGATAAAACATCTATTTCGATACCTAAGAGGAACTATAGATCTTGGATTATTCTTCCAGTCAGGAAATGATGCCATACTTACTGGATATGCTGATGCAGGATATCTATCTGATCCACATATGGCCAAGTCACAGACTGGATATGTATTTACATATGCAGGAACCGCAATATCTTGGAAATCAAAAAAACAAACTCTAACGGCTACATCCTCAAATCATGCAGAACTCATAGCTTTATATGAAGCCATTAGAGAGTGTGTATGGTTGAGATCCATGATCGGCCAACTCCAAGAAGATTGTGGATTAAACGATACAACTACTGCACCAACTATAATCTATGAAGATAATGATGCATGTATCAACCAAGTCAAAGAAGGATATATCAGGGGAGATAGAACAAAACACTTGTCACCCAAATTATTCTTCGCACATGATCTGTAGAGAGATAAAAAGATAAAAGTCCAAGAAATTCAATCCTGTGAAAACCCCGCTGATTTATTCACAAAGTCACTTCCATCAAGACAATTCGAGTATTTGGTACGCAAGATTGGAATGTGCCGATTTAGAGACATATGTTAGCTCCAGGGGGAGAAATATGCGTACTGTACTCTTTTTCCCTTTGATCAGGTTCTTATCCCACTGGGTTTTTCCTGATGAAGGTTTTTAACGAGGCAGATTTAGGGCTATAAATGTATTTAATAACATTTTAATATCTACGTAATGCATTCAAGGGGGAGTGTTAAAATTGATTTGACATATCATATGAATGCATTGTTGTGTAACTATCTCCTCTACAGTATTTTTTTTTTTTTTATATATTAAAATTAATTTATTTTATTATTATTATTATTATTATTATTATTATTATTATTATTATTATACCTAAATTGGAATTCAATAAAATAAACATTAGTTATATTCCAAAAATTTAGGGTGTTACAAGTTAAATGTGTTTTTCTTGGTTATGGGGTTAACCAAAAGGGTTGTCGATGCTTTGATCCTATTCATAATCGGCTTTACGCTTCTATGGATTGTGATTTCTTTGAATAGTAGTCCTATTACTTTTTTACCCATCGGGTCTATTATTCTATCCCAACCTTTGTTCTGGCTATTGTAGTTCTTCTGCAGGTAGTTTTTGATAATCCAAGCAACAGTGCTAATCAATCTCTTCTCTATGTAGGACTCTCACCTTCTGGGGGTTAAATTGGTCGTTTTCCTCTAGTATTCCCTCTCAAGGGAGTACGAGTATGAATTGTCCGTCACTTTCCCTCACCTAGACCTTATTTTTGAGCAGGATATTGGGTTTTGATGATGATGAGTCCTAAAACTACTCCCAGCCTCGTCCTCAGGGGGAGAATTTTAGGAATGAGGACATAAGTTGGTTAACGCATTGTATAATTTTTGGTCCTGACCTAAAAGAGCAAGTAGGTAAAACTGCAGATTTTTTCACTGAAAACATAGTATCTCCTCCTACGATTCCTCTCCAGTCCTGTCCATTCAGCATCTAAAGAGGTGATTCTTGAGCATGAGGTAATTTATGATAATCTTAAAGTTGTTGATATTTCTAATCATGTTGTTAATAATGATGCACTAGACATATATGAACTGCCTCCCAGAAGTACAAGGGGAGTTCCACCGAAACGGTATGACCTAGAATATGAGGCTCAAAGGTCTAGATACCCGATTTCTAGAGACAGTGATAAAAATCTTTCATAAGCAGCAGTGGCATACAATGTGTCTCTTTACTCCAATACTGTACTTAGAAATTTTGAGGAGGCTCTTAGGGACCTGAAATGGAAGAAGGTAATGGAAAAAGAAATCTCAGCTCTTGACAAAAATGAAACTTGGGAAAAATGTAAATTGCCTAATGGAAAGAAAGTAGTGGGATGTAGATGGGTATACACTATCAAATACCTGGCAGATGGAACCATTGAGCGATACAAAGCTCGTCTTGTAGCGCAAGGATATACTCAGACCTATGGAGTAGATTATTCTAAAACCTTCTCACTAGTCGCCAAGATTGATACTATTAGAGTCTTGCTCTCAATAGCTGCAAACAAGGATTGTCCTCTACACCAGTTCGATGTGAAGAATGTCTTTTTACATGGGAAAATAGAAGAAGAGGTGTACATGAAAGCTCCCTCGGGTTTCTCAATTGGTTTTTCTTCAAGAGAAGGTGTAGGTTAAACAAAGCTTTGTACGGGCTAAAACAATCTCCAAGAGCGTGTTTTGGAAGGTTTACTACAGCAATGAGATAGTTTGGGTAGAAGCAGAGTAACTCAAAACACATTGTTCCTGAAAAGGAAGAATGAGCTTATCACATGTCTGATTATTTATGTAGACAATATGCTCATCACTGGGAATGATAAGGAAGAAATACATGTGCTCAAAAAACATTTGTCCTTAGAATTTGAGATGAAAGACTTAGGGCGATTGAAGTATTTTCTCAGCATCGAAGTATTGAGATCTAAGAAGGGAATCTTCATTAGTCAAAGGAAATACATTGTTAATCTTCTAGCAGAAACATGCATGGTTGAGTGTAAACCTGCTGACATAATAATCATCACTCATCATGGTCTTCAGATGATCGAAGGAGAAAAGTTGGCAGACAGAGAACAGTATCAGAGAATGGTGGGAAAACTCATATATCTATCACATACGAGACCAGATATTGCATATGCAGTAGGAGTTGTGGGTTGATTTATGCACCGACCAAAGATACATCATATGACAACAGTTATGAGGATATTGAGATATCTCAAAGGAACTAATGATAGATGAATTTTGTTTCAAAAACATGATCATTTGGATCTTCTAGCATATACGGATGCATATTGGGCAGGTGATCGAGATGATAGGAGATCTACCCCTGGGTATTTCACACTGGTTGGAGGGAATTTTGTAACATGGAAAAGCAAAAAAAGAAGGTTGTGGCTTTATCTAGTGCTGAAGAAGAATTTCGAGGCATTGCCAAAGAAATAACCGAAATCATATGGTTGAAGAAACTTCTAAATGAACTTAACTTTCCACAAAGGAAAGCATGTAGATTGTTTTGTGATAATAAAGTAGCCATCAGTATATTTGGAAATCCGGTGCAACATGATCGCACAAAACATGTTGAAATTGACAGACACTTCATATAGTAGAAGATTGAGAAGAAGATTATAAGTCTTCCTTTTGTTAGGTCAATAGATCAATTAGCAGATATCCTCACGAAAGCAGTTTCTTCAGAAGCATTTGAGCAAACTTTATGCAAGTTAGGTATCGACGATCCGAAGACCTAACTTGAGCGGGAGTGTATGAAAGTATAATATTTTTAGGTTATCAGAATCATTGTAATTATTTAGATTTAATTTGCTTCCTAGTTTAGATACTCAGATCTTGTATATATGTGGAAATCTGTCATTTATGATAATCAATACAAACAAATCATTCTAAACCTTTACCCTAATCTTTATCTTAATTCCGCTTACTTTTATCAATATTAAACTTTTCGTTCTAAAATTGTGAAAACAAAATCATATTTAAGTAGAAATTGATCAGTTTAACGTCAAAATTGATCACTTATAAGTCCAAATTGAAGTTTGTTATTATTGATTTGTTTTAAGATTTACTTTACGTTGAAATTGATACCTTTAAAGTCAAAATTGATATCTTTAAGGTCAATATTGACAAAATGCCAGAAAATGGAAAAAACGAGGTAAAGCATGTGATGCTATTATCACATGCGAATTGGGCCGGCCCAAATTGACGGTCTCATAATGAGACTGTCTCGTCCAAGTTTTGTGTTGATTTTTTGTTTTGTTCTGTTAAAGAATCCATTATTTATATATGTAAGTTGTTTCACATTGGTGAATGTGAAAAGGATATGCCACATATAAACTTGAACGGTAACTCCTACTACTGTCAATTGATTTTAATAGTGAGTACCTTTTAGATTTATATGTAAATTTCATTTCATCCTATATTTTTAAGTTGTGTAGGCACATTTTCTAAAATTCTAATACGGTATTAGAGTCCGATTTGTTGTTGAATTGGATATTGATTTCCCAATGAAGTATAAAATTCTATAGAAAATCACAAGTGAGGGGGGAGAACTAAAGTGCTTATTATAATTTATGACCCATATGTGAGTTGTCCCACAATAAGAAAGAGAATAAGATATGTATGTCACTTTATAAACTTAAAAAGTCAATCCTACAAATACCAATTCCTCTAACACAAATTTTTACTATAGACGGTCTTTGCTATACCACTCGTCTTGGAAATGAATTAATATGAAGGCGACACGTGTCCTTCTGAATAATGGCTTTAGTATATAGTATAGACTAGTATTACCGTAAAGGGTTATATTATAATTAAAATTTATAGCATTGATAATTTTCCACTAAAATTAGCTTTAATTAGGATGAGACTAACACTTTAATTAGAACTAGATAATCCCCGTGCGATGTACGACTTTATTAAATTTATTGACATATCATTTAAGAAATTAAAATTTTAAGATAAAATTTACATTATAGTTGTATCTCATTTCGCTCTGAATAGTTATATATATAGTTGTATCTCATTTCGCTCTGAATAGTTGTATATATTACATACATTGTTTGATTTGTACCATACTTTGCATTGTGCGTAGATGATTGTGAAAATTTAGTTATAGATTTAACATAAATATTTATGTAAAATTATTTTATAAAATTTTTAAAAAAATTTATTTGTCATAAAAAGTATAAGTGACTTGCATAAGGGTAGTCACAACCTAAATCATATTAGACTTATGCATTGCATTTAAGTAACCAATTTCATTAGTATAAATAAAAAAATCCCCATAAAAGTATATTATCTTTTAACCAACTTAAAATATCCAATACACTTAAATAATACTCATTTAATAAATAAAATTGATAAGATTTTATAAATAATGGAAAAAATGAAATAAAATATATAGATTTCTAATATATTAAATGATGTGACCTAAAAAGTATAACATCAATCTGGATAACATTATAGTCATAGTTAGAAAGTAATTAAGTCAAAGATATTAATTAGTGATGATGTCATCATTGAGTTTTGGAAAAAAAAAAATTTGTTGAGGTTGTGACATGTAAGCAATATTAATTAGTGATGATGTCAGCATGTTTTTTTAGTAATAGTTATTATAGATAATATAATGAAGACTTTAATTATCTAGGAAAAAAAAAGATAAGAATAATAGATCTTATTTTAAAGAAGAAAAACCAAACGCCATAATAATAATGGTACAGTAATTGAAAACTAAATGTTAGGCAAATAATGTTGGAATGGAAAACGCATTGTATTTGCAACTTAATTGCTATTAAACGACCGCAAATTTATTTGAGAGACATAATGGCTTAGTAGTACAGCTGCTTTGGTATCCCTTCATTGATTATCTTAACCTCTCATCTTTTCTATTTTCATCTATAAATACACTGCACCGATAGTAGTAAAGCTCTAATTAATATTTAGAGTTTTAGTGGTCACGACGCCAGATCTACGACTTGTGGGATTAATATTAAGAGTTCATTCGGGTGGTTTATTTCATCTCTATCCGTTATATTTTTCGGTCACGATATTACAATTTGAGTAGTTATGTCTAATAAATAATTTTATGTACGTCTTTAATTTCGAAAATACATTTATATTATAAAGCTATTGTCGAAAATGGTATTGCAAGTTTTTTTTTTCATAATAGAGCATTTGTGTTGGTTGATGTATATTATACTTATTTTACATAAATCAATTTGGTGTTTCAAATTTGTATATGAAAAAAATGTATATAAATGTTTTTGCCTCGAACGGTGTAGGGTAGGTCAATCATTGGTGCATCTAAACGTGACATGTGTTTATATTGCCAAGAGCAAATTACCTCCCTAAGGTGTCTGGTGGATTGGTCTTTTGAGAGGAGTCCATGAAAGGGGATGTGTTATTTTTGTGACATTGTATAAATGTACATTGTGAAAAAAATTTACAAAGTGCGTGTGACAATTCAAGTATTTTATACTAAACTAGGATAAAAACCCGTGCAATGCACGGATTTTTAAATACGTTTATATTTTAATGAAATTTTAGACGAAAGAAAATATTAAATGAAGGTGCGTAATAAAGTATTTACATACATATATTGTAATTAAAAAAGATTTAAATATATAAAAAAAACACAAATATGGGTTGTTAATACAGAGTTTATAGGTTTTGAAACACCTATTTATATACTACATTCTCAGTATTTCCTTTTCGTCCACCATTTAGAATGAGTTGGCATTGAAAATTTTCTCATTGAAGCAATTATAGATGTTCCCTTTTTGTCCATCAGGATTAAGTGAATAGATTTTGTCACATCGCTCCCTTTATACTCCTACATATGTATGACCTTTGCATTAATTTTCCATGTCCCCTTTCACTCTGTATTTCCTGAATGTAATTTAAACTCATGGTTATTGAAAATATTATTCACCAACACTGAAGTTTTAGAAAAGAGAAATGATATGAGCAAATAATTAAGTTGGTCAAATGGTGTATTTATATTGTAGTTTCCGCCATTGTATTGAAAGACAATTTCTATTTTTGTCAACTTATAAAATTGACTGAATTGAAATTCCTTCAATTAATATTACTGCCATTAATATAAAATCATAATTTTTTATTTTCGTAAAAGAATAAAATTTTCTGAATTGAAATTCCTGCAATTATTACTCCTGCCATTATTATGAATTCAATGTTTTATTTTTGTAAAAGAATAAAATTGACTGAATTGAAAATCCTACAATTAATATTTCTGCCATTAATATTTATGCCATTAATGTAAATCCAAATTTTTATTTTTGTAAGGAATAAACTTGACTGAATTGGAATCCCTGCAATTATTCCTGCCATTAATATGAATGCAACATTTTATTTCCGTAAATGATTAAAATTGACTGACTTGAAAATCATGCAATTAATATCTCTGCCATAAATATTCTGATAATTTTGGCTAATAAAAAAATTACACATGGCACTCTCTTATTCAATCTAATTTTCTTACTATACAACAAAATTATTCTTGCCATTGAAATCACTATTTTATATTTGTAATAGAATTGAATTGAAATTCTTGCCATTTATATTTATGCAATTAATTCCTGCATTTATTATAATAATCAACGGTTTTTATTTATGCAATATTTATTGATGCCGTATTTAAAAATCCATAGCCAATTATTCTTGCCATTTATATGATTCAAACTTTTTTTTTAAAGATAAAAATTCACTGAATTGTAAAGCATTAATTAATACTCCTGCCATAAATACTCTTATTAATGCTGGCCAATCAAATAATTACAAATGGTACTCTCATATTCAATCTAATTTTCTATACTATACATCAAAATTAATATAGTGTATGATGAGTATATTTTGATTTATATATACCAAATATATAAATATTTTACGATTTTGTGAATTTCGAATATTATTTTAAAGTCAAACGTTTTCAAGTATAAATTGTTTGACACGTTATCACTGAGTTGTGACTCATGTTTTGTATTTTTGTTTTCCATATGTAATGACAAGTTCTTTGATGTGATTAATGCTTGAGTGTGTGGTGGCTTATATCATACGTCATAAGTGTATTTAGATAAATTAGTTTTAGAACATTTATTTTATTTAAAACTATATAAGTTTTAATGTTATTTTTGACGCCTTACACTTTCTAAATGTGGCGGACACCCCGTATTTATTTTCCATTGCTATGAGATATTATTGAAGTCTTATTGTGCTTATTATTTTATATTTACAAAAATTAGGGGTGTTATATTGTTTCGACCGGATTTTCGAAACAGTTATCCCATAAGGATAATTGCAATGTTCGTTTTTTGAAAAAAATTTGTTATGATAGGTAAATATGACATCAAATATCTTTTATTTTTATTTTGTTAATTTTTGTGTTTTAATTTTAAATTATTTAAAAATAGGAGGACTAATGAGATACTACCAAATAGACAACTTAACCTCTCAAATTGGTCAACCCCTTAAACTTAACGGTCAACTACGTTTTCCGTTAAGTGGTAGTCATTTGCAGAGAAATATATCAGATAATGTAGTTTTTTGCAAAAAAAAAAAAAAATACATAAGGTAGTTTTTTGCAAATAGACCTATAGATTAAGTAATTTCTTATAATTTTTCCATAAATTATTAAGGGAAATTCCACATGGTAACCCTGAGGTTTTGGGTTTTCCACGTAGTAACCAAAACTTTTATAAAATCCACGTGGTAACCCTGTGGTTTACCAAATTGTTCTACCATGACCTTTTTGCATATAAAATGTTAACAAAACGTTAGCAAACGTTAATTTCGAAGCTTTAAGGTTGTTGTACCCTTATTTATGCGATTCACCATTTCAAATGCCATCTGCTTTAACCTTTTTCCCCCAAAATATAAACCCTAACTCTACTATATTTAGATTTGGGGAAAAATATATGATTTGGACAAAAAATGGTAGAGTTGGGGTTTATGATATGGGGAAAAAGGTTGAAACTAATGACATTTAAAATGGTGAGTCGCATAAATAGGCGTACAACAGCCCTAAAGCTTCGAAATTAACGTTTGCTAACGTTTTTATGTTCAAAAAGGTTACGGTAGAACAATTACGTAAACTTCAGGGGTACTGCGTGGATTTTTTAAAGTTTTGGTTACCACGTGGAAAACCCAAAACCTCAGGGTTACCACGTGAAATTTCCCAATTATTAAACACTTATGGACGTTAATAAATTAAACGGCGAATTAAATATTAAAATGGTGAATTAAACAAAAATTGGATGCTACCATGTAGAAAAAACTTACAAAATGAATAACTAAACGAAATTTAACAAGAACTTAACTGAAAATACGACTGCAATTAGATAGTGAATAAACTGAATGCTAACATTTGAAATTTTCTTAAAAAAGTGATGCTACAATGTGGAATTTCCCTAAATTTAATTTTCACCAAATTATTCTCTTTCCTCGTCATACTCTATAATAAAAAAAAAGTTTTCAACAATCAAAATAAAAAAATTAGAGACTAAATAAACACATAAATGTAACGAAATTCAAAGGTTTAAAGATAAATAAATACTTGGTCTTTCATAGTTCATAGTCATAATCAAAATATTGACTATTCAAAATGTGTAGGCAATGTTTACATCATTGCATAGGTAGTTAGTTTGACACTAAAAATTTGCCTATAAATTCACTCTTACTTCTTATTCCATCCAACAAACAAACAACCCATAAACATTAATCTACTTACCATGGCCAAAATGTAAGAATAACTTTTCATGTATTATGATTTTCTTTGCAATTTTGTTTCTTTTTTGTTTTTATTTTTTATTTGAAATAGTAATAAATATTTGCATTGAATTAATGATTATAATAATAATAATGTTTGTGGATTGTGATCATGATTTGTTGTCATGTTTTTAGAGACATTCTTCCTCCTACTTTGGATTCTACATCAGAGAAGCCTCCCCTTTATCAAGGAAAACCTAGGTTCTTCTCTTTAATTCTTTCCCTAATTAAATACTTTTTTTATTATAGATTTGCTTTTAAAATAAGTAGTTCAAATTAATCATATATATAATTAGCTTTTTAATTTAGTTGCAAATTAATTTATTTAGTGAAATTACCCGGGTAACTAAGATGATAAAAAGTTAAAAAAGTTCATCAAAATGATTTTTTTGGATGAATAAAAAATAATAAATAAACTAAGCTAAGTTTTAGGTGAATTAAAACCATGGCTTTGTCCTTTTAATAAAAATCATCTCATGTTATCTTTCGGAACAAATTATAAGTGAGCCCCTCTATTTACAATTTACAAAAATTTTGATGAGTCTAATTTTAAAATTTAAATTACTCAAATATTAATAATATAACAAATAATTATACTAAAATTCATAATTTTTTCCATAGACACTCATATTTTATATTTTAAAAAAAAAGTCAAAAGCAGAAGAAAAAGGTATATTGTAATGGCTTGAGTTTTGTTTATTATGAGTTGAATATGGATGATCGTTTAATAATAAGATGTCAAAAGAGCGATAAAAAATGAAATATAATAGTGTGTTTAGCAATTATTGGCAATGGGCAAAGGCCTTATGTCTTAATGATAATTTGATTATGTCAGTCTTAGAAATTAAAAAACTTTGACTTATATTATTCTATTCTATTTCTTGAAATCAAAGTCAACATTCTATTTTATTTCAAATCTATAACTATTACTAAAACAAAACACGAATGACATCATTACTTTTTAAAATTGCTTATGTGTCACAACCTCAACAAAAGTTTTTCCCTCTAAAACTCAATAATGATGTCATTGTCATTAAAACTAATATTTATATCTTTGACTTTACTATTTTGTAATTATGACTATTATATTATTCATATTGATTGATTTTTTAATTTTTAAGGTTATATACTTATATTATTTGATTTATTAGAAACTCATGTATTTTATTTTTTTTTTTCAATTATTTATAAAATCTTTTCAATTTTATTTATTAAATGATTATAAAATCTTAATTTATACATATATGTAAGAAATTTTAATAAAAGCCGTGCATCGCACGGGAACTATCTAGTTATATAATATTTCAAAACTTTTGTTTTTGAAGTTATAATATTTCAAAACTTAATTTACACTTGTTTGACAGTTTCCGTAAAGTTTTTTATTTCGATATATTGTGCTCTATTCTATCTTCTAATTAAATAATTCAATTTGTTACTCTGTTTTAACGAAGGAGAAAAATTAGATGAGAAGTAAACCAAGATGTTTTTTAAAAAAAAAATAATAATTACTCCAACTAAAACCATGTTTATATGTAACACAAATTCTTACTTAGACCGTCTACACAATAGACGTTTCAAGTTTTGGGGTTGGACCAATTTATAAATTAAAAAAAAAACTAATTGGTGGTTATGTAAGTTAAAAGGGAGATATGAGCTCGGCACTTGAGAAATGCCTATACAATAGACGGTCTTTCAAGAGAGGACCTGTATATGTAATAATGTACTACATAAGACCAATCTGATTCAAACCAAACTTTTTTATTTAAAGTTTTATTTATTCAATGGTTGTTTTTTTGTTGCACTAAATTACCTTTTTATTTGCACCAAAACAAATTTTTACGCTGTCTAATGTGTTTGTCGGATAGCTTATATCTAGAATTATACTCAACTAAAAATCATGGTATTATGAAAGTATCCGACGAAATGAATAAAACAAGATCTCACATAACTATGTTTTTTACTCGTTTAAAAGCCGAACACTATATAAAACACTATCAAATGATGAATAGTGTAATTTTCAAAAAAAAAATGATGAATAGTGTACAAAATAGAAATGGTGGAACTAAAAAGAAACTGATGAAGTATAATTTTATTATTCGACGTTAAGAGTGTTGGTTCACCCAACTCTACGGTTTCCGATTCAGTTATTGTCAGTGCTTTGCCGTTGGTCGGAACCGATTCTCGATGGTTCTAGGTCGGGGCGATTCCGGACCGATTAGGTTTCGATTGAGTAACCATCACTAATTAAAGCAGCTTTCTGCATTCTCCGCATTTTGAAATCATGAGATGATAACATATGACTGTTGTTTGGTTTCTGTATACAGGTTGTACACTGCCTATACATGCCCTTTTGCCCAGCGTGTATGGATTGCCATTAATTACAAGGTTCCTCTTTTATCCTCATTAGTATTACTACTACCATTTTTTTAAATTACTACATCCCTATTTTTTTTTTTTTGAATAATTACTACATCCCTATTGTTACTTCCGACTATTTTGGCTTATTAACTTTTTCATGTATATGATTTGATATCAAATATTTTTGGTTTCACATATTTTTATAATATTAAATTTTTATAAATTTTATTTATGTATAATTAATTTTAGATATAAATTGTTTCTGCAAAGAAACTGATCAACTTGATTTAAGAGGGAAAGAGTTGTTTGTAAAAAGGATTCTTCTGTTGGAGAGTCGGAATATTTGAATTGGGCTATGCCACTAACCTGCAAAATGAACAAAGAGTCACTTATCTGGGGTAATTTCCCGAAAAGAACCTTCGACGCTCAAGTCAGTGGTTGAGAGAATCTTTTTTAGAGAAAGCCTACCTTAAATGATAATAAATGAGGATATTTATAGGGTAATAACCGACTTTTAAGTTAATTTAGATATTTACACTAAAATGAAACAATAATATAAACGAAAGAAAATGTTTTTTTAAGTTAATACTATTCCTAGTATATAATTTAGCTAAACAATGTCCTTTTGCAAAATCTACATTATATCCAAGTGCATTTTAATTGTTTTGCACCTTGTTTTGGTTCTTGTTTTTCTTATTGGAAGTATGTGGAGCACTCTATATATAGTAATATAGTATTGTTTCATTGTTTGTGTTGTAATTTTGCAGGGGTTGCAAGAAAAAATTGAATTAATACCCCTTGATTTGAATGATAAGCCAACTTGGTACAAGGATGTTTACCCACCTGCCAAGGTAAGTTATTTTTTGAGGAAAAAAATCTTACTATTATACGATTTATATTACATTTATTTCTAAACCGCGTTGAACCAATTCGACGACTGTTATTTTTCTGTGTAACCAGATTCGAATATTGGCTGAACCTATGTTGTCAATTCTCTACATTCAACTTTTAACACAAAATTATTTCTTTGTTTCAACTAAAATCGTTTCAAGGACACCATGTATAGATCAAGGATTGTACAAAAGACTAGAATGTGATTAAGAACAATCGAAACTAATCAACATTACTTATTATAGTATTTATTATTGGTGTGGTAGATTATACAGAAGAACAATAATGTCAACGTCTAAATCCCAAAAGTTTGAAATAGACTAATCAGTTCACATATATAAATTGTTTTTCTCAATCCATTCTGATCGTCTATTATCTTGGTCGGACACGACGTAGGTGCCTGCGCTGGAGCACAACAATCAAATTATTGCAGAAAGCCTTGATTTGCTCAAGTATTTAGATACCCACTTTGATGGACCAAAACTTCTCCCAGATGTAAGTAGGACTCTTTCAATATCCTAAATTGCCAAATCTTGATATTGGATCAGACCTTAACTCTTTCAAGTCATGTTTAAAAACATGCAGGATCCTGCTAAGAATGAATTTTCTGAAGAGATGATGGCCTATCCTGTCACTTTTGGTGGAGCTACTATCTCTTATATCAAAGGGGGCCCTGAAGCTGATATGGGTATGGTTTCAACACATCACTTTCCTAAGCTTTGTGGGGCTAGTGGGCGATTTTCGCAGCCTATATTTTGGTCGAGGCAAGCTCATAAACTTTGACGATATAGTACCAATATAGAAATGGGCCGGGCTAGTGATTGATCTAGACCATCTAGTGTGAAGTTAAATTGTTGGTGGTTAGTGAACATCAGTTAAATCCAAAATAAAATCAAATATTACATGTAAAAATACCCCGTGATTTTGTTAGTATATTGGTTTCCACATAAGTGACAAGAGATCAAAACCCAGTAAGCGTGATTTACCTAAATTGACATCACTTTGTTTTTTTCTTAATCCATCATTGAATTGGGCGCGATACCTCGCTTGATTCATGTATATGAAATCTTTTGATTTGTTTTGTTTTTCTTGATAGTTGCTGCCTTGGACAAAATCGAAGAGGCTCTTTCTAAATTTGATGGTGGACATTTCTTCCTTGGTGAATTTAGTGCGGTAAGTACTCCGAGTAAAAACGCTTCCTTGTTGGTTGATATCTAAGCATGTAAGTTTCCGGGGTGGAGCTTACACTATGTTTGGACAGAAAGAAGTGGAGGGAAAGGAAAGAGAGGGTTTAAGAAGGATAGAGAATAACTTGTTTGGATAACAAAAAGGGAGGGAAGAGATTTGAAGGAACGAGATTTTGACGGAAAACATGAATAAATTCTGTTAAGAATACAGTCTCTTGTAAGGTTCACAGATTTGCAGGGAAAACATTTGTTTTTCTTTCCTTTCCCTTCCCTTCCCTTCTACACAAACAAGATGCACCGAACCTCCGTATCCCTTTCCTTTTTTCTTTCTCTCCTAATTTGTATCCAAACATAGTGTTAGTGTGGGCAAGTGATCGACCACGGTCTACCCTTGAATATTAGAGAAATAGAAGGGCATATGGAGTATTTGGCATACATATTATTTTAACCTTACATTTAAGTCACAATACTCACTTTCAACGTTACATAAGTACACAACTTTAACGATACCCTGAAAAGTGAAAACCTAGCAATTTTCGACTCCCTCACCTAGATGATTTCACAAATTCTCACACGGTGAGACATCTTTATTGGATTGACCTAATATACACTTACTGTCTTCAAGTGATCACTTATAACCTTAAAGTGATGACTTACTGTTTTAAAGTGATCACTTTTATAGTCTTAGAGTGATCACTTATAATCTTAAAGTGATCAGTTAGAGAAATTGACTATTTATATGGGCTCGTCTCGGCTCTCATGATAAAACAGTACTGTGCTAGAAGCCTAGAACTTAGAACTGAGGAATTATTAGCGTAATCTTTTTATTTTTTAAAATTCAGGTGGACATTGCTTATGCTCCATTTGTAGAGAGACTCCAGCCACTGTTGCTAGAGATAAAGAACTATGATATTACATCTGGGAGGCCCAAGTTAGCTACCTGGATTCAGGTACTTTTTCTTATTACATTGCAATCAGATACTGCTCCAACTGAGCTTGAAAGTTGAATTTACTTCTTTAGTTCTGTTACTGATCATGTCCATTCTTGATTAGACCAAAGATCTATTACGGTATATAATGATTGCTTTCAATGGTCAATCGGAAATCATCATTCTTAATTCTTATCGCAAGTGTATTCAATGTTGCATATACTTGATATCCCAAACACCGTCTAGACAGGCAATCGAGTAATGGAATGCCATAATACTCATATTGATGTTTGGTGCTTTTTGTACAGGAAGTGAACAAAATTGATGCGTATAAACAAACCAAATGGAATATTGATGTACTCACTTCGATCTTCAAGAAGCGAGTACTGGTAAGACCTTAAGTTGTATTTAGCACAATTTGATAGGCTGTTTATAGTGAATGTCTTCTGAGAGTACTTCCTCCGATCTTTCGTGCAGGGCCTATGAATGATTTAATAAGTCTAATACACAAATAAAGGATGCATTCAAGTAACTATGATTCTTCAGGTGTAGCTTATGTCTCTTCATGTGTAGCTTGTATGTGTTCACAATTTCCCCATGCTTTGGAATTTTATTTGTTCAGAGTTCAGACTTATTGTAATGAAGCTGTCTTCATGATGTTCTTCATCAAGTTTGTTATCCTATAACCGAAAAAGATAGTGTGAAACGCATTGTATCATATCAGTCGAGTTGTATAACCACTATTATTGTTAGAGTTGTTCATTCGGGTGATCGGGTCGGTTTCGGACGGGTGTCATTCGGTTCGGTTGTTTTTTGGATCGATTATTTTTCGAATGCATGTTCTGACGGGTCACGCTCGGGGCGGGTCGGTCAATCACGGTTCAGTTGAAGATCGGTTATTCGAGCTGTCGGGTTAGCATCAGTTCGGTGTCGGTTGAAGTTCGTGTCGAGATTCAATCGGTCTCGGGTTGTCATCGGTTAACAATTGGTTTGGTTTTACCGGGTACAGATCGAGTTCGGGTATTTTTTTAAGTAGAATTTGGCTACGAATTACTAATACTATCGATCTAGTCAGTATCAGATTAAGTTGTTAGTCATTTTTTTATTAATGATAAGGTTTCATTTACTTAAAGCAAAATAAATAGTTTAAATACAAATCAATTAGTGATCATTATTACATTGTTACTTTTACTTGTTTGATCGAAAATTAAATTACGAAACCATGTATTTATAAAATTTATTTTATTAAAATATTTATCAAATATTTATCACTTTATTAGAATAAATAATAAGATGATTGAATATGAGTCGATCATACTTCTATGTTAAAAACTTGTTTAGGTTTACACAAGTTTGATCTAAACTCCTTCGGGTTAAGTGGGTTTTTGTCGGATCGTGTTCGGTTTCGAGCATGATTCGGGTCGGATATGACTCGGGTCGGATATGACTAGGGTCGGTCATTATTAGGTTCGGGTAATCTTGGTTAACGATTATGTGTCGGTTTAAAAAATCGGTTACAGTTCGGGTTCAGTTTTCCCATTTTCGGTTGTTAACCGGTTCGGATATAACTTCAGGTCGGGTAATGTCGGTTCGATAAACCTAAAAAAGAACACATTTTCGGGTCGGTTTACTTTCAGTTTCGGTTCGGGTTTTCGGGTCGGGTCACTTTTGAACAGCTCTAATTATTGTAATGTCGCTCTCATGGTCTCGGGGTGTTCAACGGGCAGTTTCCCACTTTGAGCCTTTATCCGGCCTGTTTCTAGAAGGGTTTTGTATGGATTGGGTTGAAAATGGATCGGGCCAAAAACAAACTCTGCTTAAAATGAAGCGGATTATAAAAGAGCTTAATAAGAATCGAAAATGGGCCTTTGTAAATATCATAATTGATGGATAGTTTAATTATTATAAATGACAATGTCAATTAGGATTATTAACGTTTCTACAAATTAATTACTATAAATAATCAACGGGGATTATAATAATTTTTAGTGTGATAAAAACGACCAGGTTGGGCTGCACTTTCAAAGTTCGACCCATGTAAAGTTCATATTAAGTTATGGCCATTATCCAACCCGAACCATATTTGTTTAAGCCCGGCCTAGCCTGTATCCGTCCATTGAACACCCTTAGGACTAGTCGGTGCAACTGAACTGCATTTTGGCTCTGAAGTAGATCAGAGATCCTTAACTTTAATACTCTATTGAGATTGATTTCAATACAACTCATAAAAGCTTCATAACTCACATACATTACCACAAAATCTACCAGGAGTTGCCTAAATGGTAACCTTAGAAATTACATGAGCACAAAAGGAAAGACAAAACAAAAGACCCTTAAGCAAACTAGTAGCTTAGACGATTGGGAATTTGGGATCAACTAATACTAATAACATAACATGATGTAGTTTAAGATATTGGAATTTCATTATATGACACATTAGCTGCTAAAGCAATCCTGTCCATTATAGCAGCAACCACATCCTTGGACTCCTTAAGAAGCTCCACACTCTTAGTTAGCCTTTCTCTTTTCCTAGCCACAGTCGGCGACTCCTCGAGCAACCTTTCAATGCCACCACCTATCCGCTCACTAATTATCGCATTTTCAAGATCCCTATCTACCAGATTATGAATGCTCCTAAGCAAATGAAGTGCCATGAAATCCACTAATCTTCGTAATACGATCTTCCAATAAGAAGTTATTCTCATTTTCATATCGAATGCGGGTTGTAAAATCTCACTAAACTTCCTTAGATGCACCACTGAAACTCTTCCTATACCTTCAATATCCATATAGCTTTTATGCGGATTACCCACGGTTTCAGTGAACTCGGTTTGATAACCCATTAGTTTGTTCCATACAAGCATATACTCAGGGTTACAAGTATAATCACCAATTTTCTCCATTTCAATCATCTCTTTAACTCTCTTCATTGTTTGATCTTTCATTTTGGAGATTAGATTCTGAGCAGCCCTTCGAGTTGACAGTTCGAGCTGAGGGTAGCTCTCACAATGTTGTCGTATGACAATCAGAACAATTTTCTCAACATAATCCCAAACCCTGCACCCAAAATCCTCTGGCATTGCAGATATATCATTGATCTTATTATGCAATATATTCAAAAAAGCTGCTCTAGGGACAAAATTCGGAAGGCGAATCCCTTCCGCTTCTTCAAGAATCCGAATTTCTTCCATTAAGAAATCCTCGACTTTACCCTCATCAGTAGGCTTATCTTTACTCATAAGAACACTCGAGAATTCATCGAGAAACTCAGCCAAACGAGCAGTGCAATGCATTTCATCATCACCCGGGAATTCATCATACTCTCCCCTAACTAAGATCTTCTTAAGAGACTCTTTACAACACCCTAAAATGGTCATAAATCCTGTCATTGCTTCAGCAGAGGAAGAAACAGGATTAGGGAGTTTATTCAGCTCAGACATACTAGAACTCAGCTTATTATTTATCTGATTAACAATCCCAGGTAAACATCTAGCAATACTACCAGCCTGAATCCTTGTAAGTTTTTCTGCAAGAACAGAAACCCCAACCATGGACTTATCAATCTTAGAAAGTAAAGGATTTGATGCAAATAAATCAGATTCTTGTGCTCTAGCTTCTGCATAAGTTTCATCCCCAATCCTATTCCTAACACAAACATAACCCAAACCAATCCTCACATCATCAGCTGTAACCTTTTCCAAAAGCCCTTCAGGAGCCTTATCAGCTTTAGTAACAACAGCCAAAGTCCTCTCCCCGGTTTTATCCACCTTCTGCGACATCCGAATCGACTCACAAGTGGAAAAATCAACATTAGCAGAGAGCACATTCAGAATAATACTCTCTGAAGGAGTAATATACTCCATAATGATATCATGTATTTGTTCATATATATTATCCGGCTGCCCATGAACAGGCACCCGGGTAATACCAGGAAGATCAACCATGGTAAGATCAGGGACTCCATGTTTTTTCACTATTAGGGTTAATGGGGTATGGGAAATTCCCTTACCCGACCCGGCAATCTCCAAAGTAGCAGATTCAATGGATTGTGCTACATGGGTTTCATCCGTTTCTAAGGTTGTGTCGAGATATTGAAGAGAAAGGATGGGTGTTGGAGAAGGAGTAGGATGGTTTTGAAGGCGCATGATTAAAGGTACGCGAGTGCAAATCCCTTGACCTCTGGGAAGGTTAATACCAGCTAGAGATTCAAGTACACTTGATTTGCCAGAGGATTGATCGCCTACTACAACAATGGTGGGAAGCTGTATGCCTTCATTCATGATGTTAAGGTGACGGAGTTTGTCAATGGCGTCGAGGAGTGGGCGTATTTCATGGTTGTAGGAGGAGATTAATGGTGGGTGAATGGTTTGTAGAGGTTGATGATGAGGATCACAGCTGATCAGTGCAAGTGTATTGATATCTCCCATTTTGCTTTTTGTTTTCTCAGGAAATAATGCTTGAAAGTAGAAAAATGAATGAGAAATGAGAGGGAAAAAATGGTAATAAATAAGAGGAGTGTACAAAGTTTTACAGTGTGTGAAAAAAGGAAAGTAGAAATTAATTGAGAGAAAAAGGAAGAAGGGGAAATTGAGTAGAAAGCTCAAAAAAGAGGTTCCTTGCTGAATAAGTCTTTGTGGATGACTATAAGTCACCGGGGTGTCAACTATAGGTCCACACCGATGATTTCTGAAAGACAAATCTCAAGCTCAACTTATTCAAAATTTTTGTCTATTTATCGTAATTTTAATGATAATTTACATTATTTTTAATTTTTACTTATCGAATTTTGAATATATACGAACAATATCTTAAATGTCTACTTATATTAATTTTAATGCCTTTTTATAATATTTATAAAATAAATAATGGACTAGCCCAATTAAAAATGATCTCTTAAAAAGACCGTTTCTCACAAGAATTTATGAATAGTTAATTTATTTAATCAGTTAATTTTAAACATACTATTAAAAATAATTTATTCAATAATAATTATTTTATAATAATAAGTTATTTCAATCGTCTAATTTAACAAATAATATTAAAATTATTATATAGTTTTATCACTTGACCATCTGTCTACACTAAAATAGGCTAGAGTTACTCAGTTACATCATAAGTTATTTGCCAAACAAGTCCGGACTTTGTTAGGTTTTGATGACACCATGTTCTATTATTATTTTTTTGAAGATATTACTTAGTATATTGGTTTTGGCCAAGGTATTTTCGACTAGTTAGGAGCCGATTTTCTAGGTTGTGACCGGAAATTGATCGGTTAAATGTTTTGAAATTCAAATGATTTTTTTGACGGTCTAGTTTGTAAATGTGTAGCATTCACATGTTGGCCGATAAAATTTATTCTTGTTGGGATTGTTAGAATAATAAAAAATGTACTAAAAATATTCAATTTCCATCGTTAATACTAAAAATATGTAATAAAATTATGGAGAAGATGATTTCAATTGCAAAACATTATTTTACTTATATTGAATAGTTATCTGACCACACTCTCCTGTATGGGTATGAGTTGTCGTCCATCTTCCCTCCCCAGACCCTAACCATAGTTTGTCTATGAGCGAGATACACTGGGAATGATGATGATATGAAATCGTTAGTAAAAAATGTATTATATGAAAGACAATTAAGAGGTTCAATTTAATTTCTTATAGAAAACTTTAGCTTTGATTTATTTTTGAATTGAGGGGTATTATATGAAGTATTATACCTTAAATTATTCATGTGGTTTATGAAATATCACAGCTGAAGTATATTATTGATTTTAATGAAGTTACTCTAATTTTTTAGTTTCAATAGCTAAATATAAAAGCACCGGTAAACTTATTCATAAATACAACAAAAAAAATAAATAAATTGTTAAAAAGATTAAATAATTGGAACTTTTTTTTTTAAACTTATTTTTCAAAGTATTTGGAAATATGAGAGCCACCCCAAACTAATTTGAAAAATGAGCTTCAAACAAAATCGCTCCTAGGAGCAGCGATTTCCTACCCTATTGGGCTGGAGATTGGGTTTTGACCATTTAAGAAAGTCGCTGTTTGGGACAGCATTTTAGCAGATGAGGGAAATCGCTCCTAGGAGCAGCGATTTTCCCTTTTAATTTTTTTTTTTTTTTTTGCGTTTTTCTAAAAACGCTGTCTAATGCAGCGATTTCTTCTGCGGAAATACGAATCCAGTAGCTTCTTTTCGAGTCATTTGCCATTTCCCTCTTTCATAAACAAACCATAATATTTCAACTCCTATCTATACTCCTTCAATTTCTTCTCCATTTGTAGTGTAATTGTTAACATTCTTCTTCATTTTTGAATTTGATAAGTAAAGGTGAGTAGTTTGGGTATTAAACTAAGTTTCATTGAATGTTTAGAGTTTGAATTTCTTGTAGTAATGTTGATTTTGTTTCTTATGCAGGAGTTGAAGGAATTTAAACTTGCTTCAATACATTATCTAATTTGAGGTAATTTTATAAATTTTTGAAAAGTATGAATTGTCCTTTGGTGTGTAGATGGAATGGTGTTATTATAGAGTTTAAGACCAATTGTTGCAAAAATTGATATGTCTCTTTGTGAGTTTGTTGAGCTGTTGTATAGAGTTTGTGGTTTTGATAGACATATGGTAGAATTAAGACTGAAAATGAAATACCCTACTAGCCAATCGACATCTACTGTTGTATCACTTGATGATGAGTACTCAATGAATGCTTTGTGGGCTCTTGTTAGTAATTTAGGGTGTACTAGTACGGAGATATTTATTGAACAAGTGGCTATAAATATCAATGAAAATGTCCCTTCTTCAGCTCTATTCATGCAATCATTCACTGGAATGATGGAGCATTTATCTCAATTTGATCGCCCTCCTTCCCAAATGTTCACTCCTGTGTCTCTAGCACCTGACCCAACTAATAATGTTAGAACCGAATCAAGTTCTAGCCCACAATACCACGGCTCTATTGAACAATATGTGTTCAATGAGGACGAAACTTATCTTGATAATGAGAGAGTAAGTAATGATGGAGGGCTTGAGTATGATGAGGGAGATTATGACGAAGATGGTTTAAGTGATGAAGGAGACTATTTATTGCTACTGCTTTTCAACGAAAAATACAAAAAGCAAGCAAAGGTTTAAGGTGCATTCGTCATATGAGTGAACAGGCTTTTGCATACATAAGTGAGATGGATAAGGAGAAATGGTCAATAGCATTTGACGGGGGTCACCGATATGGCTATGCTACTACGAACATGGCAGAGGTCTTCAACGGCGTTATGAAAGGTGCTAGATTCCTACCAGTTGCAGCTATTGTTGAACTTACTTTTTACCGTGTGAACAAGTGGTTCGTGAAAAAAAGGGAAATAGCTAGAGAATGACTTGCTTCTAATCATCCGTACACTGTCTATGTTGAGAGAAAATTAGAAGCAAAGAGACGTAAAGCACGATATCACAGCGTAGAGCCATTTGACATAACAAATGGCAAATACGAAGTCACAACCGGAAAAGGCGAACGAATACAACGCAAAGGCGGAAAGCGTTACACTGTTAACTTTGCAAACCGCACTTGCACTTGTAAAAAAGTTCGGGTTTTCCACTATCCTTGTTCACACGTGTTAGCTGTATGTTCTGCGTATAGCTTATCTGAAGACACTTTTGTCGATCGGCGTTTTCGCACAACTAGCTACATGAAGACTTATGAGCCTCAATTTGAACCTGTGCTTGACTCTACTCAATGGAGGGTATACAATGGCCCTCGTCTGATTGCTGATGCTAGTAGAGTAAGAACAAAAGGATGTCCAAGGTCAAAGAGGTTGCGTAATGAGATGGATGATTGTGCTAATAGAGGACTTAGATGTGGCTTATGCAACGGAATAGGACATAATCGACGTAGTTGTACACAACATCAACGTGGTTAATTGGTGTATTTTTAAGTATTATATTTCATGTTTAATCTTTATGAATTCTATTTTAATTTATTTTGATGTTTAATCTTTATGCATTTTATTTATATTATTTCACAAAACATATTCCATATAAGAAAAACGCAAAAAAAAAAAAAAAAAAAAAAAAATTAAAAGGGAAAATCGCTTCTCCTAGGAGCGATTTCCCTCAACTGCCCATGGAAATCGCTGCTCCTAGGAACGATTTTCCTCATCTGCTAAAACGCTGTTCCAAACAGCGACTTTCTTAAATGGTCAAAACCCATTCTACAGCCCAATAGGGTAGAAAATCGCTGCTCCTAGGATCGATTTTGTTAGAAGCTTATTTTTCAAATTAGTTTGGGGTGGCTCTTATATTTCCAAATACTTTGGAAAATAAGTTTAAAAAAAAAAAGTTCAAATAATTGTTTATCTCACGTACATGCTCTCATCAATACTCGATAAAGGGTTTAAAGTAGGTCTTTAAACATTTGATTAAAGTAAAATACTATTGTTGTCCTTAAATAATAACAAAAGTGTAAGAGTAAATAAGGTATATAATAGGATTAAAGCTGGGCTAAATAGGATAAAATATAGTGAATTCCAACTAAAATGATGATGTAACGTGGAATCAAAAATGATGGTGTGAAACTGTAATCAAGTTGGGTGTTAATTTCAGTTTGATTTGACCTAGTGTTTTTAACAATATCTTTGGGTCATGTAATTTTGATGGGGCTATTGATCACAAATTCTCTAGTTAATGACCCACGAATTTTTAATTGGATTGTAAAAGACCTTGATATATAGAAATTAGGTAATTCTCGGACATTTTGATAGAATTTAGAAAATGGGTCTGGACAACCCAAACAAGGAGGAGAAGAAGTAGTCCACTCATTAATCCAAAAAAGGTTCACTACTAAAACCAATTGGTGATAGTAGGAGTTACTCCTTAAGTTTATAAAGTGATGCATACACTTCTCTTTCTCTGATATGGGACAACTCACATGTGGATAACACATGGACACTTTAACGGATTTGTTAAATGATTTCACCAAAATTTGGCCAAAGAAGTCTTTCCTTATTGATTAAGGCTATCTTTAGTTCAGAATCAGTAAAGAGGAAAGTGCAAAGCAAATGTAAAAGGGTGTAGAGGACTTTCGGAACAAAAGTCCAGAAAAATTGATTACTTTTAACTGTGGAAGACTCTTTAAATGACTCCCGATTCAACTAAATTAGCAGAAGAAGTATTTTATATCCTTCTAGTGGAAGTTTTGTTTTTGATTGGCCAATTTCCTAGCCGTGGCCCTTAAGAAATGCTGGCTCATCAACTCATTTTTTCTAGGAAATCACTACTATAGTTCTCACATTTTTGGTTATGTTTTAACAAATTTGCCCTAGTATTTTGGTGGTAAAAGAAAAAAATTAACAAAAAAAAATATTACGGTTAATAATTAAAATGAGCTAATGTGATGAATAGATAAGTTAAATACTTCCCCGTTTCATTTTAGTTGCACTATTGGGTTTGACACAATATTTAAGGGTTGTCAAATCAGTATGGTAAAAGTAGGAATGATGTATGATTGATGGTGATACGTGGGGTAGAAATAAAAAAAATTATTATAAATAGATAGTGGTTATGACTTGTGGGTATATTAAATAATTAATGGGATGATGTATGATTGATGGTGATACGTGGTAAGAATAAAGTGAGATAAAATAAGTAGATTACTTTTGCCAAACATAATAATGTTGCAAGTAATATTAAACTTCCAAAAATGGTTAGTGTTGCAAGTAAAATGGAACGAAGGAATTATATGAATAAAAAAGTAGATAACAAATATGAGTCATAATTAAAATTGCAAGAAATTTGATGATACAAACCAAAACAGAAATAAGGACAAACCAAACAAGAAGTAAAATGAAACGAAGGAAGTATCTCTTAAACTCTTATATTGTTCACTCGCATTTAGGAATGACTATGATTTGATCCACTTCCTCCGTCTCAATTGATTTGCGCATTTTAAAAATCGCGTAAATATTAATTTGTACTCCCTCATTTTCCTAATGTAGTTCTCATGAGGAATAGTCGCGAGAATTAAACGAAAAAATTTTAAATTGTAGATATATTATTTAATTGAAAAACTAATTTGATGGAAGAAACATAAGGACCATAAACAATAAAAAAAACATTAAAAGAAAGTAAATGAATAAATATGGAGACCACAACTAATAAAAAATTATTTTTTTTAAGTTAGTGGGAACCATAAGGAATATTTCTATATAGATATTAAAATAAAGGAAAATTCCACATGGTAGCATCAAGTTTTAATGAAATGCCAATGATATCACTTTTTAAAGAAAATTTCACATGGTAGCATCCAGTTTATGCACTATTTAATTGCCGTAGCATTTTCCGTTAAGTTCTTGTTAAATTCCGTTTAATTCATCATGTTGTAAGTTTTTTTCACATGGTAGCATCCAATTTTTGTTTAATTCATCATGTTGTAAGTTTTTTCCACATGGTAGCATCCAATTTTTGTTTAATTCACCATTGTAACGTTAATTCACCATTTTATTGTTTAATTCATCGTTTAATTCATTAACGTCCATAAATGTTTAATAATTTTATGGAAAAAATTTATAAATGTTAAATAATTTTACGGAAAAATAATTTTAACATTTAATTAACCATTTTAATGTTTAATTCATCGGTCGAAACAAGTATTCTTTTGAATAAGTACTTGTTTCGATCGAATTTTCGAAAGAGTTATCCCATAAGCATAGTAGCGACGTCCATTTTTATAAAAAAATCGTTATGATAGGTAAAAATGACGTCAAATATCATTTTCGGTTTATGTATCGAAAAATAGGCGTATAAGTACTTGTTTCGACCCGATTAGATAGTTTCTTAGAAATTTTCAATAAAATTATTAAACATTTATGAGCGTTAATGAATTAAACGGTGAAATTAACATTAAAATGATGAATTAAAAGTTAAAATGGTAACTTAACAAAAACTGGATGCTATCAGGTGGAAAAAACTTACAAATTGATGAATTTAACGGAATTTAACAAGAACTTAACGGAAAATGCTACGGCAATTAGATAGTGCATAAACTGGATGCTACCATGTGAAATTTTCTTTAAAAAGTGCTACCACTGGCATTTGATCAAAACTGGATGCTACCATGTGGAATTTCCCTAAAATAAAATTAGTGAAAGATATGTGGGGATCATAAGCATTATCAAAATATTACAATGAGTTCTTTCAAAAAAAATATTACAATGTAGATGAATAAGGTTATTTATGTTCAAAATTTGTGATATAAAAAGATTTTTTGTGTGAAAAACAAAAAATAAAACCCAAAATGCCAAATGAAAGTTTGTTTAAAAAACGGAGGGAGTAATTGATATATCAAGTGAGGTAAGTAATTTGTGACTTGTGAGTGAGAATAAAAAAGTAAATGAATATATAGGACAATAACCAAAAGAGGAAATTGTGTAATGTAAGTAACACAATCCAAAATCATACTTTAATGCAAATTAAATGGAATAGAGAGAGCAAATATGTAACAATTCGAAATTTTAAAAATATTATTTTTATTATGTTAGAAATAAATTATTATTATTTATTGGAGATAAAGAAAATTTAATAATGAGGTTAAGTAATATTTTTTTATCATGGGACAATAATTAAGTATTGTGAGCTTATATGGTACTAACTATCATATGAAGGTTTTTGGTTGTTGGTGTTTTGTTTTTACTATCAAACAGGGACAAAAGCAAATTCGACTGTTTTATAGGTTATCCCTCTGGCGTTAATGTCATATTCCATGAGCAAAATTTTACTTTTCACCTGAAAAATAATTTCTCCTCTCAGTTTTCTACTTGCTACCTTCCTGCACATACTACTCCGATTCCACATACCTTACACCCTACGTATCCTCCTTTTAACATGCCTAATGCTACACTTGCTGTCCTAGATGACATACCTAATCCCTCACTTAATACTACTAATATAACTCCTTTTCTAGAAACTACTCCCTCCGTTCCATTATACTCGCTACATTTTCCATTTTGGGAAATTTCATATTGCTTGCTACATTTCCTTTTTTAGTAAAAAACCAATCATTTAAAGTTATACCTACTCCTATTTTTATCCAACTCTAATATATTTTTCTTTTTCATTTTTCAACAAATAATATTAAAAATTTTCAAAAAAGCAACTTTTCATCTACTGCTCATCATTGCACAGTAACTTCTTAATCTTGGTGCCCATATAATAGTAGCAAGTAAATCAGAACAGAGAAAGTACTATCCAACATAATGAAGTTATTGATCTCTCTCAAAACATTGACACCACTACTCTTAGACGCTTAACTAGACACTATAAACGTTCATTTACCTACAAGATTATGCTTGCACCGTTTCCAACAACCATTGCTGTTTTTCATATGGAGAAACAAAATTCAAACACGAAAAGAGGAAGATGATTAATTATATATTCAGCAGTTAAAACACAATTCCCCTAAATTGTGAAACCAAGTTGGACTAATATTTTAAAGCACGAGCAACCTCAAGTAAATGTCAATGTTTGTGTTCACTACAATCTTTTGAAATAACTAAAAAAGAAATATATTAGCAAATTTAAGTTCATATGATCCTACCCTTTATCAGAAAATAGGCAAAAGCCTCAAAACACAGATGACACTGAATCCCAAAACACTCTAATGACTGGGGTCGTACGATCCAGATCGAGGGTCGAATGCCATTTCAGCAATCCAGGCTACACTGCTCTAATCTACCACTACTAAAACCTATGATTGGTAGAAGCAAAATTTTGTTTAATCATGTTTACAAATCTAATGATATTTCTTCTTTCCCTGGACTTCACAGGCAATGACACAATAACAGCTATTCTCACGATGTAAGTTTACGAAAACCATGACACGATAAATCGGATCATTTTGATGCTATGATTATAGTTCATCCTTCACACCATCAACTTCAGCTTCGGCCTTGGATGAAGAATCATCCTTTGTTTCTGATTCTACCTCCTCTGCATCGTCTTCTTCCTCAACTGTTGCATCAGGACTGATGCTGAGGCTAGTCTTCACGGAATCATACACGCGTGAAGCAAAATCCTTGGGGTCATCTAGGAGGAAACCACTCTCGAATAGAGCTGTCTGGTACATGAGTCGTGCTGTTTGCTTGACGCTGTCATCCTGGTTAACAAAATAGGGCAATATAAGCTGACAGCACAAATTTTGATATATACCCACTTCTTGTTTGGTTTTGAAGCCTTTAAGAAAACGAAAACCAATGTATATAACCATGTACCTAAGGAACGATAAACAACAGCAGAAAAACGGGCAATCCTTAATACATCCCCTACCCGAAAAATATGAAGGAAAAAAAATTAAGGATGAATACGTCGAATAGAAAAGGGTTCGGCCAACAGGAATGCACAATATCCCAAAGTGGATGCTTCATAAGTCAAACGAATTCCGCACTAAAAATTAACAAAGGATTATACCTCTGGATCAGTCGCAACTCTCTCACGGAGCTCTTTAATGATGGGGTGTCTAGGGTTGATCTCGAGGACCCTCTTGCCCTTCATGTATGCCTGCTTATTTGCATCACTGAGTGTTTGAGATTGCATGATTCTTTCCATGTTTGCACTCCACCCAAATTTCGATGTAACAACAACACAAGGCGTGTCTGCTAAACGGTTGCTTATCTTTACATCATCCACCTTATCAACGGCTAGAGCACCTTTCCACCACTTTGTTAGCTCCTTGTAAGACTCTTTGAGCTCCTTGTCTTTCGAGTCTTTTCCGAGTTTAAGACCCTCCTTCGAAACGTTTTGGAACTTCTTGTCTTCATAATCCATTAGGTATTGCATCAGATACTCATCCACGGGATCAGTGAAGAAAATGACCTGCAGTAAATGAACATTGACAATTTAAAACCGTAAAATAGAAGTTGTTAGAGTCCAAACTCCCAACAAAAATGCTTTTAAGCAAGGTTATTAGGATCGGGATTCTACTAGGATCGTTGAAGGGGTAGGATCGAAATCGGTAGTATCAGATCGTAGGATCGTGTGATCCTACAAATATGCATTAATGTTCTTTAGATTACTGATTATCAATTATGTGTTCTTTTTTAAAGTTATAAGGTGTAAGTAAAAACTTATTTGACTTTATCTATTAAGTTTTAAAAATAATACTTCCATGTCTTCCAAAAATTATATATATATATATATATATATATATATATATATATATATATATATATATATAAAAGTGAAATCTATATTATATGAAAATATTTTACGTTTGAAACTACATTTGTAAGATCGGATCTTTGGCTCCTAAGATCGTAGAATCGTGTTATGATTCAATCACCTAAATTCTTGAGCTAAGAAGGATCGCACGATTCAACCACATTAAGATCCTACCTACGATCTAGATCGATCGCCTAATTTTAAATCGTAGGATCATAGAATCATAGATCAAAATCGGGATTCTAATAACTATGTTTTTAAGAACTATTCAAAAAAATTTTCTTTACAACAAAGCATTTCAAGAGAAAAAATAAGAAGATTAGCGAATTACCTCATAACCTTTCTTCGTAAGCCTTTCAAGGAATGGAGATTTTTCCAATTGCTCCTTACTGGTACCTGTAATGTAGAAGATATCCTTTTGCCCCGATTTCATTCTTGAGATGTACTGATCAAGGGAAGTTAGTTTGCCACCAGATTTTGTACTGCATAACGCAAGCAATGTTATGGAACTTACTTCGACAAGAAGAAACATGATTGAAAAAAAAAAAAAACCTTTCTTTAGTAACTTACGTTTCAACTCTTAGAAGCTTGGCCAGACGGTTCCTGTTGGCAGCATCCTCGATAATTCCAAGTTTGATTGACTTGCCAAATTCATTCCAGAACTTTGCGTACTGACCCTTCTTCTCAACGTCCGAAGCCTTCTCAACATCTATATAACGGAAGTTTAAAGACATAAGATGAAGAGAAGGTAACAGCAAGAATTTTAGAGAGTTTTTTATGCATTTATGCTCGAGTTCATATTAAATTTTAAAAAGTAATTTCTATATAATATCAGGCATCTACTCCAGGATTGAATACGGTTCCGAACATACCCTTCTTGTCCTTGCCATCATTTTCATCAGGATCCTCATCAGCAATCTTGCGAATCATGTCAAGGGCCTTCCTAATCAGCTTCTTTTTGATGGTTTTTAAGCTACTGTGCTGTTGAAGCATTTCCCGAGAGACATTCAATGGCAGTGAGTCCGAATCAACAAGACCCTGTCGAAAAGACAACAATTCGAATTATGCCCACAACACTGACAGAATCAAGCGATTTTTATATCCTTAGCAGAACACTCATTACCCTCAAGAAGTTGAGATATTTGGGTAAAAGCTCATCAAACTCATCGGAGATGAACACACGCCTAACGTATAACTTGATATTGGCTTTGTTGTCGTTGTAGTAGCTCTCATACAAGTCATGAGGAGCTTTAGGAGGAACAAACAGAACAGCCTTGAACTCAACGTCCCCTTCAGCAGTAAAGTGGCTCCATGACATTGGCTTTTCATCGCCAAAGTCCTACATGATACAAATTTGGACACGGTTTAAACTGAACTTTCTAAATCACAGGTCACAAACAAAAATATAGCGCATAGTGAAAAATGCAGTAATGGTAACGGCCGCAGTAAGCTAATGGTGATTCGGTAACGGGAGTGATACAGTTATAGTAACGCTTAAATATCAGTCGAAACCATAAATTATCCCTTGATATGACCCAAAACACAAATTTTTTACACCTTTACAACACGTGAAATATCGATTCATTGTTTTTGAAAACCTTTACGATGCAGACAATCCAATGCGATACGCCCTTGTTTTAACACTATGAGTCTATGGTATAGCGTACCTTAGCCAAAGAATGATAGAATTTAGTGTATTCTTCATCGGTAACTTCCTTTGGGTTACGTAGCCATATAGCCTTTACATCATTCAAAAGTTCCCACTCGTAGGTTGTTTCTTTGACCGTCTTAGTTTTTGGTTTCTTCTCTGTTTCATCATCTTCCTTCTCTTCACTTTCTTCCTCGGAACTCTCCGCTGTATTCGGCAATCACAAAGCAACAAAATATTAATAACCAAGAGACTGCAGACCTTAACTGGGGGTTCTGAAAGAAAACACATGGAAATATCTCAAAGAAATCAAAATTAGTCCGCATACAGGTTTCCTCTTCATCGCTTGAATCACTAGACTCGTCATCATCTGCTGGAACCTCCGTTTCAACTTCTTTGGTTGCCCAAAGATATATGGGGAAATTAATGAATTCCGAATATCTCTTCACCAAATCCTGTGCGTCACAACAAGCATACAACACAAATTAACAAATCAAACATCTAGCTCCAAACAATTAAACAATCAGTAAACAGTGAACAATGGGAACAGAGAAAAATAGAAACCTTGCCCCAAAGAAAATGAACAAATATAAAACAAATAAATACAAGAAGATAGTGCATTAAAAATGATCAAAAATCAGAAACGGTTGAAGAATTTGATCCATATCTACAGAAAGCCAGGCAATACTAAAAGTGACTACTTACATGAGACGGAACGTAAACAAAAGCTTAAGTAGAAAAAAAGATTGTATTAAATGCGAGACAAAAATGGGAATATAAGTATGAAAATAAGACTAGCAAACATATGGACAATTCTCTTTAGTACACAGAACTATTGTAATAAAGACTTCAGTTGTTTCAATTTTCCTAGGAGTAAACATGTTGAACTCGGGGGTGGACCCAGAATTTGGAAGATGGGATTGCAAAACATAATTAAACATAAAGAAAGTTCTAATTGCACAATAAGAAAAGAAAATGAATAAATAAAGCAACAAAGTAACCTCTAGACTTGATTCAATAATACAACATCTTGACTACGCGGTCCTTTTGGTTAGTGGTATTAAATGGTAGTAATGGGAATGATTTGTAGTGTAAAATTTCATCAAAAGTTGCATGTCATTCCCATGGTAATTAAACTTTGATCACAAAAAAGTTACTTTGTTTACAAATTTGCATAACCAGCTAATATCATCTCTCTCAATGTTAATGCATTGGAATGAATTTTATGAATAATATGAGATGATTGAAGTTGGACAAGCATGGGCATCAAGGTAGCCAAGAGATTAATTAACCAAAATTACACTAGTTTTCATTCCCATTACCACCATTTATTACAACCTACTAAACGGTCAGTAAAGCTTTAATGACCATATAGCCCTCTAAGACTAAGAAAATAAAATAAACACATGCGTACATATACGTTTAAAACATAGTTTAAATTCATCTAAACTTGATAGTTACCGTTACACAAGGTCATTACAACCAGGTTATATATCTTGACAAACAAATAATGGCGTTGTAAACATTCTAAATATTATTTAACGCTATGGCAAAGTATCAAAAATATTAATTACAGCTATAATTTAAATAAATAATTAATATTATTTGAAGCTATAATCTAACATCTTATATAACCTCCATTAAACCTTTAATTCTCCTTCATAAATTTCACCAAAAGTGCTAACCATTCAAATCATATCATATATATACTATAACTAAAGGAGAAACCATCTTGCCACATGGAAACTTTAGAAGCAAGCTACTATTGATCTATGAATTCTGTAATTGTTGTGTTGAATAACATTGACAATTTTATAAATATCATATATTTTATACTCTAAGTCTCTAAATGAACCTATATTTGTAAACATTCAACCCAAAATTTACCCGAAAAAGACCTAAAAAACCAAAAACGACAACCAAATCAATGCAAAAGCTGACACATTCAGCCCACCAAAGTACCATGATGAAGGTACCATAGAAAATATAATTGCATTTAATAAATAAGCTTAAAAATTACAAAAGCGATTGGGATCATTTAGCGGTTAAATATTGCAATACCCTATCCAAGGTTACGAGATCAATTTTTACTATCATCTATCTTGTCTTTTTTTCAACAATGGGGTTACCTATGCAACCCCACGTTTGAGGCTAGGTCCAACTCTAGTTAAACTAATGAAGTAAAATTTTCCGAATTCGGCAACATCATATATTGATGAATGCAAGAGTAAGTTTTTTAACTCCCAAAATTTTGAAGAAAATGTAAATTAAAGTAGACTCAAAAGTAATTGTGCATTTTACCCCGCCCAAGACATGACAATAATTATGTTAAAAAGGAATGAGCATTAAAACTATGCACACCTTTAATTTGGCTTCCTCTAAGTATTCTCCAGCTTCTTCTCGAAGATGCAACCTTATCTCAGTACCACGACCTAAAGGTTCATTCCAAGTGTCCTCGGAAATTGCAAACTGCCCATCAGCCTTTGATTCCCAGACATGTCTGGACAATAAAGATTTACATGTATTAGCACAGAATGATAAAAAGTTATGAGGATTCAAAGAGGAGAGGACTAAATCATAAGCTTGAATGGCTGAAGCTCACTGTTTGTCATCATTGTGTTTGCTGATAACTTCAACGTAATCGGCAACAAGGTACACAGAGTAAAACCCAACTCCAAACTGTCCAATTAAGTTAAGATCTCCACTGGTCTGCATCTTCTCGACAAAGGCTGAATCAACAACAAAGCAATGAAATCAATCGTCTTCCATTACAAAGCACAAATAGTATGAACCAACGCTAACAAGAGTAAGGTAGGTACATTCGACCCCCAGACCCATGGGAGCCATTTAATGACATTGGCGTAATGTAATGAAATTTCCTCCATTTAGAAAGTTAATTATACCTGAAGTGCCGGATTTTGCGATTGTTCCAAGGTTTTTGATAAGGTCCTCCTTTGTCATTCCTATTCCTCTATCCCGAATCGTAAGGATCTTCTTCTCTTTATCCAATTTAATCTATAACCGTTATTTAAAACAAAAGTTAAACATCAATTTCCAATACAAAACAGCAATAACCATAAAACGAAAATATGAACAAAACCTCACCAAAATTTCAAGTTTGGCATTGTCACCTTCACCTAGAACCTCTTTATCAGTGAGTGATAAAAACCTAATTTTATCCAATGCCTACATATGCACCACATTTCATACTTCATTAAACAGAAAATGGCCATAAAAATTAGCAATGATCAAGTTCATGAGTAACATTTGTGTCATTTTATGATACTTACATCTGAGGCATTGGAGATAAGCTCCCGCAAGAATATGTCCTTGTTACTGTAAAGAGAGTTAATGATGATATCCATAAGCCGAGACACTTCAGCCTGAAACTCGAATTTCTCCGCACTGTTGCGAAGTGTCTTCTTTGACATGGATTCCGATTCCCTACAACCCCAATGCCCCTTGAATTCGTTAATAAACAAACCAGAAAACCCACCAAAAATAATTTTAAACACAAAAATGTGGAAAAAAAACAGTTGCCAGTGAATCAGACCTTTTAACAACATCAGAATCAGTTGATAAACCATTAGGAACAGCTCCAAGCTTCTCCTCTACCTTAGGTGGGTTCGCTAGTTCATCCGAATCCCCTTCAGCATTTGCCTGAATTCTTCTACCTAAATCATAGATCCACCACAGATTTCAAAATCGTCCTATTTAAAATCCAAAAATGAAAAATACATTTCCTCTGCAATTAAGCCATAACTGATTATGTCACTTTTACCAATTAACTAAAATATCCAAATCAAAATCACAAGAATTTAACTTCCCAAGTTTATCTCTTGAATATACCCATCATTTTATCTGTCAATTTCACCGGTTAACAAACATACCCAGATGAAAACAACGTGAGTTTAGCTTTATAAGTTCATCTCTTGAATAAACTTATCACTAAATTTTGTCTCTTCACCAATGAGCTAACACACCCAGATCAAAATAACATGAAATTAGCTTCACAAGTTCATATCTTGAATAAACCAATCAGTGATTATGTCAATTTTACCAACTAATAAACATACTTAGAGTTGGATCAAAATAACATGAATTTAACTTCACAAGTTTACATTTTGAACGAGCACATCATCACTGATTATGTCACTTTAATTAATACGTCGAGATCAATATAAGATGAATTTAGCTTCACAAGTTCATACATTGCATAATTGCAATAAACCCATCACTGATGACTGATTATGTCACTTGTACCAATTCACTAACATAACCAGATCAAATAGCATAAATTTAGATTCAAATAAATCATGGGTAACATCAAAATGAGTTCAAATCAGACTAAACAGATCAAATACACACATTTTTGCTTTGAAATCTGAATAAGCCAATGAATTCATACTTACAAAAAAGAATGAATCATACCTTGATCTGGAAGAAGAAAAAGAAGACACAAAAGAAAAATGGCGGACGCTAAAGTCCATTTCTTCATTGTTCTAGAACTTTCCACTAGAGAAAACACAGTCTCACTGAAATAATGCAGATTGCAGAGGTTTTGATTTGATTATAAAATAAAGTGAAGAATGAGAATGTAAGGAAGGAGTAGGGTGGTCACGTGTCTTAGAGGGTGTCACCATTGATGGGTTTGGATTGGTTCTTGGGTGGTTACGTGGATAATCAAACGGTTGATCTTGATTTTATTGAAGTGGCAATGTGTTATTGGTTTGTGTAACTAAGCTATACGTGGAGAGTGTTTTTGAGAGTGACTGGCAAGTCAAGTCAAGTCAAGAGTGTTTCATGGGGTAACGTTGGAAATTTCTGGTTATTAAGACCTTTTTTCGACGTGTGGGTCGGGTTGCATAGGAAAAGTAAAGCCGATGATATGTGGGTAAATTTTTAATCACAAAAAAATTTGCGTAACACCGTTTTATTCTAAGTTTATAATTGGACCAACTTATTACAGGCGCGTGTTCTAAATAAAAGGAGATAATTTATACTTCCTCCGTTTCTTAAAGAAGTTCTCACTTTTCATTTTTGGGTGTTCCAATTGTTGTTCCCATAAGGAATCTTTCTATTTATACCATAAATTTTGGAGAAAAATAACCTCAACCATCCTAATTTTAATATTTTAATATTGATTATAGGCCCACATATCTTCCACTAACTCCATTTTAACAATTTTATATTTCTTATGGTCCCCACATGTTTCCCACTAACTTCATAAAAACATTTTTTAATTAGTTGTGGTCTCCATATTTTTTCCACTAACTTTTTTTAAATAGTTTTTAAATATTTGTGGTCCCCACTTTTCTTCCATTAAATTTAATATTCAATAAAATAATATCTCCACTATCTAAAAGATTCCACTATTCTTAATTCCCGTGAACATTCTCTATGGGAACATCAATAGGGAACGGAGGGAGTACTAACTTGTTTTTTTGAAGAGTGTCCATACGTGAGATCAAATTAACAAGAAAAATATTTTGCTCCATAAATTGTCAATCAACTTATGATATTTTCTTGTGCAACTCTTTAATTTTATTCTTAGAAAATTTGGATTTTGTAAATGATATTGAGAATTGTTGTAACTAGGCTTGGGGAAGCCTAGAGGATTAGAGAAAAGCTTCGAATTAAGCAAGAGAAGGAGAAAGAGAAGGTGAAGGAGAAGGAGAAAAAAAGTTGTTCTAGATGTGTTTATTGTTTTAGGTAATTGTAACGAATTGCCTAAAATATAGTAAGAGAATTTTGGAATCCCGGGGGTCATGGTTTTTCCTCCTATTAAGGCCAAAAAGATTTCTATGTGAAATTGTGTTGTCTCTTTGTAGTTTTTCGCATTAAAGTTAAGTTTTAATTCCGCATTCTAATTTCGCAAAAACAACGCAAAAATACTTAAACTTATTAAACAATAATTGTTAAATGATTGAAATTAAGCGTTAAGTTGCGTTTTTAAGTGTTTTGAACTATTTTTGTCACTTTCGCGCTTAAAATAGCTTAAACTTGGTTTGTTATGCACGAAACTTGGCAAACAACACTAATTGGTATATATTATTGTGTTGAAGTAGTTAAAATCGAAAATAATTGTCATATGCTTGAAATGAAGTGTTAAGTTGCGTTTTTAAGTGTTTTGAAGGATTTTTGTCACTTTCGCGCGTAAAATAGCTTAAACTTGGTTTGTTATGCACGAAACTTGGCCCACAACACTATTTGGTATATATTATTGTGTTGAAGTAGTTAGAATCGAAAATAATTGTCAAATGATTGAAATTAAATGTTAAGTTGCGTTTTTAAGTGTTTTCAAGAATTTCTGTCACTTTCGCGCGTAAAATAGCTTAAACTTGGTTTGTTATGCATGAACTTGGCACACAACACTAATTGGTATATATTATTGTGTTGAAATAGTTAGAATCGAAAATAATTGTCATATGCTTGAAATGAAGTGTTAAGTTGCTGTTTTAAGTGTTTTGAAAGATTTTTGTCGCTTTTGCGCGTAAAATAGCTTAAATTTGGTTTGTTATGCACGAAACTTGGCACACAACACTATTTGGTATATATTATTGTGTTGAAGTAGTTAGAATCGAAAATAATTGTCATATGCTTGAAATTAAGTGTTAAGTTGCGTTTTAAACGGTTTTGAAGCGTTTTTTGTCACTTTTGCGCGTAAAATAGCTTAAATTTGGTTTGTTATGCACGAAACTTGGCACACAACACTATTTGGTATATATTATTGTGTTGAAGTAGTTAGAATCGAAAATAATTGTCATATGCTTGAAATTAAGTGTTAAGTTGCGTTTTAAACGGTTTTGAAGCGTTTTTTGTCACTTTCGCGCGTAAAATAGCTTAAACTTGGTTTAAAATGCACGAAACTTGGCACACAACACTATTTGGTATGTATTATTGTGTTGAAGAAGTTAAAATCGAAAATAATTGTCATATGTTTGAAATTAAGTGTTAAGTTGCGTTTTTAACGGTTTTGAACTATTTTTGTCACTTTCGCGTGTAAAATAGTTTAACTTGGTTTGTTATGCATGAAACTTGGCACACAAAACTATTTGGTATATATTATTGTGTTGAAGTGGTTAGAATCGAAAATAATTGTCATATGCTTGAAATTACTTGTTAAGTTGCGATTTTAGCGGTTTTGAACCGTTTTTGGCACTAACATATATAATATTTGTTTTCATAGTGTTTTCAACAAAAAAATAGCATTTACAGCGGCTACTACGTTCTTAAATTTATGGATGATATCATAGAAGCCGTGAAGAAAGTGGGGGTACAAAGTATTGATTCCGTAAGTATTTATTATGTTTTTAAATTATAATATTATATATATTTATTAGAAAATCTAATTATATATATGTACTAATTACTTTTTTATAATTTCTTTTAAATATACATAAATTATATACGACATTCCAAGGAAAACACACGAATTGACGGAAACGGAAATACGCAAAGTGAAAGACAAAGTTGCCGTGTATATTTCTAATTTATGTTGGTAGCTAATTATGTTTCGTATATATATATATATATATATATATATATATATATATATATATATATATATATATATATATATATATATATATATATATATATATATATATATATATATATATATATATATATATATATATATATATATATATTATTTTGGTGATAATTAATGGTGATTATAGCTGGTTTATAATTGTTAAATATTTATCCTTTTATAATTAGGATAATATAAACAAATATTAATAAAACAAAAAAAAAATTTTAAAAAAAACAAATCATTGGTTGCGGTTTTGGCCCTGTCCGCAGCCAATGATGTGCCCCAATATTGGCTTCTCAAATAACACACTATTGGCTGCGGACATGGCCAAAACCGCAGCCAATAGTCTATTTTCCTTGCTGCTTTTTTTAACCGCATCTAATGTTTAAAGTTATCAGCTGCTATCACAAGTGCTTGGGTCCAAAACCGCAACCTTTACTGACCTAAAAACCGCAGCCTATGAGGTTTTTTCCACTAGTGTTAACACATCATTCTCTCTTTCCTCTACATCAATTTTCACTATTTACATCCAATTCCTCATTCTATTTCTTTAATTTGTTCTCTTTCATCTTCTTTTCACTTTCTCCCTCCTACTCACATATATATACCCCACCACAAATTCTTTTTTCTATCCAAATTTAATAATTGTAATTTGTGTAATTATTAAATAATAAATATTAATTACTCAATTTTTGTATATCAATTAGCTGATTATTAGTCTTGCAACCTACAAATAAATATTCATAAATTTCATATTTTATAACTTAAAGAAACAAAGTACAAATTATTAATTAAATGTTCAAAAACCATAGAATTTCAAAAAAAATACTACTACGTTTTTTTATTCAAAAATTAGTCTGCATAGGAGCTTCCAAACTTTTCCCACATATGCTTTACCACATCACTCTTCAAAGACATATGTATTGTATATGACTATTACGAATCTCTTCTCTTGTAGCTAAGAGCGTCGTAAAATTACGATCATCATATAGTCCGGGTATGACAGAAAATGTTGTTCCCTTTAAGCTTGATGATCCTGCTACATTTTCAAATAGTTCTTGGACGAACTCTTGTGGATCTTTATAATTAACATAAGTATCGCGCTCGTCTTCCACAATCATATTGTGGATAATGATACAGTCATCAGAATGATACATGTCATTATAATTAACATAAGTATCACGACTCTCTTCGATAAAATCCATCAACATATAGTCATTGATTTCATCTTCACTTGAACTAGAAGAACTAGAATTAAGGTTCATCTCGAAATTCATTTTGTGATGATTTGTAAGATTGTGATGAAGATGATATGTGAATGAAAATACACATATTTATAGAAGATGTTCCAATGCATGAAACTAATATGAAGTGACAAGTCCCTGGTAAAATACTTTAATATTGATGAGAGATGTTTCAATGCATGAACTGATATGAAGTGACAAGTCCTGATATGAATGACAAGTCCCTAGTGAAATATTTTCATATTGATAGGTGATATTACAATGCATGAATTGATATGAAGTGACAAGTTCTGATATGAATTGACAATACTTTAATAAAAACACAATAATATTAAAAGCAGATGTTACAAATACAGAAAATATAAAATAACTTACTTATTAAATATAAATTACAATGACGCTAATAAAACTGAAAAACCACTTTTAACTAAATAAAAACAACAACTATAAAGATGGGTTTAGCCATCAACATACATATTAATATTCAAATCATTAATCAAAGATTAAACTTACTATTGAATTCGTACCTGAGCTTCCGGTACATTTCCGCTTCAACTTCATCAAGGATAGGTTTAGCCATCAACATACTTAATAACCTAAACTTTGTCGCCTCCTCCTTTTACTTTTTTCTTTCTTCACCTCGTTCCTTTATCCGGTTTAGCATATGTTTCCCTAATCCATTTCTCTGAGAAGCACGTTCTTCAAATGATGATTTCAAAGAATCGAGGATCACTGATGACATTGAAGAGGCAACCACTTCCTTTCCTTTGCACTTTGTCTTCTTTATGCCGTCAGGTCTAATTGGAGTAGCCGCTTACTCAATTGGTGTATCCGAGCGTGATCTTATATTGCTACCTCTGCTTTCGGAAAGTACTTGCATTATTTCAGGGCTCCATTTATCAAATTTTCTCATATATATTGAAACAATGCATCAATTGAAATGGTTTACCGTTATTGGATTTTTGGTAAACTTCAAAGGCACGTTTCTCCACATCTGCATCTGATGATAGCTAGATTCATTGGTCTAGGTTGAGAACCAAACTGTTGGAAATAATAAACAATATTTAGAGAATAATTAGTAGAATATAAACAATATTTAGAGAATTATTAGTAGAATATCTTTGATTTTATTCTAGAATAATATTTTAAGTATTTAGGAAATTAAGATATTTGTAATATTTAGTTTCCTTATTTCATGGCATATCTTTTATATTTATAGGGGCATTTGCTCTATTTGATGAATGAATAAGAATGAAAACCGAAGGGATTGATTCTTAAACCTAAACCAAATTATTATACTTTGTTATTAATTTTATCATGGTATCAGAACCGATGGTGTTTTCCGAGGATCGATGATCGGAGACGGCATTCATCACTAACCAGAAAAAATCGAAACCAAAACTAAACCAAACGAAAAATAAAAAAAAGAAAAATTCAAGCCCGAAAAAATGATGTTTTTGGAACAAATGGTCCAAAGAATCCAAACATATAACCAACAGATCCATATTTGCGCAGAAATTTCCGAAAAATTAAATTTCAAAAATTACACCTAGTGGTGTAAAGAAATTCAAACTGAAATTGATGATTGGTGGCTACTCAATCATATCATTGCCGCCCCTCTAGAAAATTAAGATCCTCAATGGAAACTAGATGATGCACAAGTGATGTTATGGATACTTTACACCCTTGACACCACCATATTCGATGCTGCTATTTATCATAGTTCTAGTGTCCATGAATTGTGGACATGGATTTCCACCCTTCTTGGACCCATTACTGACGAAAGCGAGAGCGAAAAAGGGGAAGAAATCCGGTCAGAATCTGAAAATTTTTCATTCCGGCAAAGTGATGAGTTCAAGAACGAAAAAGTTGCCTCCAAAGCTCCCGTGGATCACCAGAATGGTGGCAAGACTAATTTCGCAATTATTCACCAAGAAAACCAACAAATAAGCATTCTAAATCCAAACCCCCTAAGTCTAGAAATCAACAACAAAATGCAAGATTCGACTCCAAATCCAGAAAATGGAGATCAAAATCATGCCAAAAAATCAAAATTTCTATGTCCTAAACATCACAATAACAATAGCCAAAATCAAAAAAAAAACCCACAAACACCCTACCTTACCAAACCCACGTTTTTCCATTCAATTCTTTCACCCTTTTGCAACACTAATTTTCTTCATTCAACCTATTTAAATTTTTTACCAATTTTCTTATCCAAACTCCAAAATTTGAAAATCAATTATGACAAATTTTTCAGAAAATTATCAAAATGTCCTATGTAAAACCAAAAGATTAAAAGATAGAAGAATGGTTTTAAAAAGAAAAGACAAAGTTTAATAACAATTTAAAAGGGAAAAGAAAAAAAAGAAAAAAGAAATAGTAATTTAAAAGGATTAAAAAAAAGAAAAGGAAAATAAAGAAAAGAGAATAAAAGGAAGGGTTACTGGGTTTAGAACCCACGAAAATCAGAAAGAAAAAGGAAAGAGAGAGAGAGGGAGGGAGGAAGGAAGAGGGAGAAAGAAAGAAGAAGGAAGAAGAAGGCTGGCGGCTCCGGTGGCGGTCGTCGCACATCGCCGGCATCCCGGTGACCACCGTGTCGCCGGAAAATTTAGGTCAGAAGCATATTTTATTTATTTTTTTCTTCAATTTTCATATTAGAAAAAGGGATAAAACACTTTACAATTAATGAGATTCATACCTTTCATCTCAAATTTCTATCTTCTTTTGATTGAAAGTATTTTTCTTTCTCTTTGAACAAATGGAGAATAGAGAGTAATTTGCAGAGGAAGAGCTTTGTGAGGAATGATAATTGAATAATCTCTGGGTAAATGTTTAATTTATAGTATAGAATGAGGTAGTTATTTGTGGTAAGTTAAAGAGTAGTGGGAGATAATGGGGATGGTGGGGAGGAAATATCAGTTTTCTAAAATGGAAACCGATTTTCAGTTTTCTTTTCTAAAAAAAAAAACTAATTTTCAGTAAAAAAAAAGTATCAAGGATTTTTACTGGTTTTTCTTCAAAGGTAAGGGTTTCATCAAGTTCAATGGTTTCAGGTTGTATGATATGGGAAGGGTCATGGACATATTTTCGTAGTTGGGATACATGGAAGACATTGTGGACTTTGGCTAGGTTCATAGGTAAGGCTAATCTATAGGCTACTTCCCCAATTCGTTCCAAAACATCATAAGGACCTATAAAACGAGGACTCAATTTACCCTTCTTACCAAATCTCATGACACCCTTGGTTGGTGACACATTGAGCAAAACTTTTTCACCTACTTCAAACTCTAACGCGCTTCTCCTTTTGTCTGCATACGACTTCTGACGATCTTGCGCGCCTCTCATACGTTCCTGAATCATCTTCACCATCTTTGTAGTCTCCTCAATTATTTCTGGTCCTAATCCCATCGACTTATTAACATCATTCCAACATATAGGACTCCTACACTTCCTTCCATATAGAGCTTCATAAGGTGCCATTCCTATGCTATAATGGAAACTGTTATTGTAAGAAAACTCTACATACCTCAGATTATCCTCCCAAGATCCACCAAAATCCATAACACATGCTCTTAACAAATCCTCAAGAGTCTGAATTGTTCTCTCCGTTTGACCATCTGTTGCTGGGTGAAACGCAGTACTGAACTTTAGTATCGTGCCAACTGCTTCCTGTAACATCTTCCAAAATTTGGACAGAAATCTCGAATCTCTATCCGATACAATGTCTTTAGGCACACCATGCAATCTCACTACGTCCTGAAAATATGCGTCCGCCATCTGTTGCATTGTCCAAGTATTCTTCATTGCTATGAATGTTGCGGTCTTTCTTAATCGGTCCACTATAACCCATATGGCATTCTTCCCTGTTTCCGACCTTGGCAATCCTACTACAAAGTCCATTGAAATCGACTCCCATTTCCATCCAGGTACTTCTAATGGTTGCAATTTCCCCCCCAGCTTCATATGTTGAATTTTCACTTTCTGACACGTTAGACACTTCGCCACATAGTCTGCAACTTCACGCTTCATGTTTGGCCACCAAAAGTTCTTCTTAAGATCCTTATACATCTTATCACCGCCAGGATGTATAGGATATGGCGAATTATGGGCTTCCGTCATAATCTTAGTCTTAAGATCCTCATCACGCGGTATGCACCATCTTCCTTTATACTTCATTACACCATTTTCGTCACTTTCAAACTCAGGTGCCTGACCATCCTCCTTTAACTTCTTCAACTTAGTTAACCAGTTATCCGTAATCTGCTTCACTCTAATTTCCTCAAAAATGTCGGACTTGACCATCATTCCATTCAACTGAGTATCCACATATCCATACTCTACTACCTCTAAGTTCATCCTTCGAGTCTCTTCACACAACTCATCTGCCAGAATCAATGCATTCATTGTATGACTTGACTTCCTACTCAGAGCATCAGCTACCTTATTTGCCCTTCCTTCACAATAATTCAAATTCAGATCATAATCCTTAATGAGCTCTAACCATTGTCTTTGTCTATTATTCAAGTCCCTTTGCGTGTACAAGAACCTCAAACTCTTATGATCAGTATAAATCTTGCACTTTACTCCAAACATATAATGTCTCCAAATTTTCAATGCAAAGACTACGGCTCCTAACTCTAAGTCATGTGTAGGGTAATTCTTCTCATGCGGCTTAAGTTGTCGTGAAGCATATGCTACCACTTTTCCATCTTGCATAAGCACACAACCTAGTCCATTCTTAGATGCATCCGTATAAACCTCATATTCTCCACTTTCATTCGGTAAGGTCAACACAGGAGCAGAAGTGAGCCTTGTTTTTAACTCTTGAAATGTCGTTTCACACTTCTCATCCCATTGGAACTTAGTGGTCTTCTTCATCAAGTTAGTCATAGGCTGGGCGATTCTAGAAAAATTCTTCACAAATCTCCTATAGTATCCGGCTAAACCTAAGAAACTTCTCACTTCCGTTACATTAGTGGGTGTAGGCCAATTCATCACTGCTTCAACCTTTGAGGGATCTACCGCTACTCCATCCTTTGTGATTACATGCCCCAAAAATGCTACTTTTTCTAACCAGAATTCACATTTCGAAAACATTGCATACAACTTATTTTCTCTTAAGGTCTCCAAAACTTTCCTCAAATGAGCCTCATGCTCCTCTTGATCCTTAGAGTATACCAAAATATCATCAATAAAAACAACTACAAACTTATCCAAATAAGGCTGGAAAGTCCTATTCATAAGGTCCATAAAGACAGCAGACGCATTAGTGAGTCCAAAAGGCATGACTGTGAGCTCATAATGACCATACCTTGTTCGAAAAGCTGTTTTGGCTATATCCTCCTCTGCAATTCTCAATTGATGATAACCCGACCTCAAATCTATCTTTGAAAATACTCCTGCACCCCTAAGTTGATCGAACAAGTCTTACATCCTCGGAAGTGGGTACTTATTCTTCACCGTCACACTATTCAAATCCCTATAATCGATGCATAGTCTCAACGTTCCATCTTTCTTCCTCACAAACAATACTGGGGCTCCCTAAGGTGATACACTCGGTCTTATATATCCTTTATCCAACAAATCCTCAAGTTGTACCTTTAACTCTTGCAACTCGGGAGGTGCCATCCTATAAGGTGCCTTTGAGATGGGTCCTGTTCCCGGGACTAAATCAATCTGGAAATCTAACTCTCTCACCGGCGGCATTTCTGGAATCTCATCTGGAAACACATCAACAAACTCCTTGACTACGGGTATCTCTTCTAACTCGTCCTCTTTCATGCTCGTGTCCTTTACATGGCACAAATATACGGGGTAGCCTTTCGTAAGATGGGTTTTGAGATTTAAGGTTGAGATAAGCTTGATCTTTGGTGGTTCATAGGTAGTTTCTTGGTAGGTTAGTTTATTTCCCTTAGGGCCTCTAAATGTGATTCTCTGTTTAGCACAATCGATTTTAGCCTGATTCTTCCTTAACCAATCCATCCCTAAAACCAGATCGAAGTCCTTTAAATTAAACTCAATAAGGTTCACAGGTAGTTCGGTCTCCGAGATAACAATAGGCATATCTAAGTAAAGGTTTCTACTGAGAAAGGTTTCACCTAAGGGTGTGGTTACCTTAGCTTGACATGAGGAAAAAGGTTTGAAGGAATGTTTTTCGATAAAAGATCGAGATAAAAAGGAATGTGAAGCACCAGAATCAAAGAGTACAAAAGCAGGTTTATAGTTTACAAGAAAGGTATCCGTCACAACGTTGGCGTCCGAATCAGCTTCACTCTTTCTCATAACGTGGAGTCTCCCATTGAAGTTGCGCCCTCCATTTCCATTGTTGCCATTGTTGTTCTGATTATTGTTGGTGTTGTTCTTATCATTTGCTGAACCATTTCCTGCTTGTATATTGTTCGAGCGGTTGTTGTTGAAGTTCTAGTTCCTAGTTCCTCCGCCATTGTTGTTATAGCCCTTATTGTGTCCATCCTGCCCTGGTTGATTTCCACCTTGCCTCTTGGGACAAAAGTTTGCCTTATGTCCAGCTTCGCCACAAGTATAACACTTAATTTGTTCACCTTGACACGTATAGCCCGAATGACTCTTCTCACATTTCTTGCAAACCCAAGCCCTCTGGTTACCATTTCTTTGCTGGTTCTCATTCTGCCTAGGGTTTTGGTAGTTCCTACTGTGATGTCCTCCTCTGTGGTGATTGTTCCTACCACTTCTCCCATTGTTCCCAAAACGAGGTCTTTTATCATTATTTTGACTATCCGTATTACTTTGGTCTTTCCTCTTGTTCCTTCCCAAAACATCTTCTTCTCTTTGTAAGATCCTCTCCATATTACAAGCCTTAGAGTAAGTCTCTGCAAGGGTAGATGAGGTACTTTCTCCTAACCTAGTTTGTATTCTGAAGGCTAAACCATCCTCGAACTTTTGTGCCTTAGAAACTTCATCAGGGACCATGTTAGGGCAAAACCTAGGATACTCATTAAACTTCTGGGCATATTCCTTGACACTCATAAACTTTCCTTGGTTCAACCTATTGAATTCACTGCACTTTTGTCTCCTAATATGCTCAGGAAAGAAACGACCTCTAATAGCAACCTTAAAAGAATTCCAGTCAAAGTTTGGTTGGTCACTAATGGTCTGTCCCTCAGTTTCCCACCATGTGTCAACATCCTCTCGTAGGTAAAATGTGGCTTGGTCAACCTTTTGGGTCTCGGGTGTCCCATTTGCAGTAAAGATCTTTTCCATATCACGTAGCCAATTCTCTAACAGCATAGGGTCCTCTTTCCCAGCAAAGATAGGGGGTTTTAAGGTAGCAATCTTCTTAGCCATGACTGCTTGGGGGTCATCGTGCCCATTATTCCCATTGTTAGTTTGGTTCTGTACTAGCAGTCTTATGTTCTGAGACAATTGTTCAAGCACCCTCACCCTAGCAGCTAATTGTTCAGGTGTTTCAGCCATGATACTTGATTGTTGACGTCTACGTGATCGAGTGTAAACGTTCATAAGCTGCCTATATAAGAAAACTAAGGCTTTACTACAAACGTTTTCATCATGTTTATACGCACTTATACTTAATATTCAAACTTGAAAAAAAGGTCAAAGAAAACAAGTTGCATATGCAAACATAAACTCATGAAGGTAATCATAAATAAAATTCTCAAATAAATAATCCAAACATAACAGTTAAAACCAACATTGTTCAAATATAAAAGACAATAAGCAAAGAAAGAAGAAAAACTAACGAACTTCAACCCATCCTATCTTCGAATAGGGTCTTCCTCAAAATTCTCTTCCGAGTCCTCTTATGGGTCCTCCTCCGGGTCTTCCTCATAGTCCCCTTTAGGTTTATAATTTTCCTCATCTTCAGATTGAATCAGAATGGGTATAGTGTAGGTTGTATCATCTTCCCCGTCACTCTCGTCGTCGTAGACATAAGAATTCCCCGGTACATTATAGAGCCACTTTGCTTTAGCATTGTTCATTCTCCCTTCTAGATACTCCAAAGTAAGGAACCATTCTCCATCTTCATCCGTGTACCTTTCCCAATTGGGCCTCCCATTTTTAACTATATCATTGTACTCTTTCTTAAGCTCGGCGTAAGGACCTACGTCACTTAAGGTTTTAATAAGGACATCTGCTTGCTTAGGTGGTGTGATGTAATCCGAGTTGCCATAATACTTATTCAGGTGACAGTTCTCCTTACACGGAGACGACGTATGTATGAAGGAATGGGTTCTCCCGCTTTAATGGAAAGGTGGTATGGTGCATCACGAAGGTTCCTAACGCTCTTCCTAGCAGTGCGACGAAGTCGAGGCATCTAAAAAAATAACAAAAGACAACGGAAACGAAAATGCAATTAAGGGAAATACACGCTACTACTAAGTACTTAAAAGTACTTCAAAACAATAAGCCCGTTTGTCCCACTCTCACAATTTATTTTTTAATTTTAATTATAACTTACTTAAATTATTCAAGGTGTAACCTATTTTTAATTTAGACTTTTATAACTTTAAATCCTAAACAACTTTAATCTTTGACCAAAACGAACCTAAGCTCTGATACCACTTTGGAACACCCCCAAAGTAGGTCAAGTTTTTGAAAACCCTTTTTAAGAAAAGCTTGAGTCAAAACCTACTTATGAGAGTGTTACCGCCACATCTATTTCTAAGAAAATAAATGTAAGGCTTAACGACTAGGCAAATAACTTAAATAAAACTTGAATCCGACAAAGGGTCTTACAAATTTAGAAAAGATTTAAACGCAAACTGTGTCCATATAAAACTTTAAACAACTAAAGATAAAATAAACTGACATATGACTCTAACTAAAGTTATAACTCTAGGTGCTTCTCACTCCATAATCCCCTCGTGATCAACAACCTGCAAAAATAAGAATACAAGAGAAACAAGGGAAAGCTCCCAAAATCAGGAAAATTGAGTAATTCCAACTCCATCCCGTAAAACAATTTTAGTTGAAATAATTTAAGAAGACAAACTATAATTGAGTTGAAAATAGTTGTAGAAATTTAAAGTAATATAAAGTTGAGTGAAAGATCGACTATTTGAATATAAATATAATAACACATAAGCCAATTAATTAATTTGACATTTAATGACGACAACACATATATCCAATTTTAATTTGAGGGAACGAGAACGCCAGTAGGCCGAGGCTTTACCCCTATACCTACTTCATTAAGAGGTCGTCACCCCAAATAATTCATCAAGGCCAGCAGAGTAGTCTCAGGTAACCCTAGTGTGCACACCCCTTCTACTTGGATCACAACAAATAGAAGGAAGACCAAAAATCGTATCGAGCATCAAAAATAATAATAGTAACCTGTCGGCAGCTATACTAACCAAACAGGGCAACCTGTTCATCACTCTTATACTTGGATCACAACAAATATAAGAGCTTCATTCCCATCGTTACATTTTAAGTGATTTAATATATTTTAATAATTAGTCATGAGCACAAAATCATATAGTCAAACATACATTATTTATTTTATTTATGAACACAATCCTCCAAGTAAATATCTCAAGAATATCTATTTGAAACCTCATTTATCAAATCACCATTTTAAATCAATTGGTGATAACAACAATTAATATCATGAGTATTTCTCTTTCTAATCAAATCGACTTTAAAAACCATTATTAAAAATAATAATATAACTTCCATAAAATAATAAAATCATAAATATTTTTCTTTCAATTTAAGCCGTATCAAATTTTATTATTAAAATGATAATACAAATTTTATCGGAAATAACAATTATAAATTCAAAGTTTGGCATAAAATAATATTCAATATAATTTGAGAATTAAACATATAAAATATAATTTCATACAAATTCATACAACACATTTAAACAAATTAAGATCACTTAGCACATAATACCAACGGGATAATCCTAAATAGATGGACATCGAGAATTACCTTGTCACGCGATCCTAGACAAACGCACGCTCCTAATAATCTCGATCTACGAATCCGCAGTCTACACGATAAAATAAGATGTCTCGAATTAATACCCGAATCAACCCAAACGAAATAAATAAATTAAAAGACTCTCAGTTAAAATATAATTTATTTAAAATAGAAATTTTTAAAATGTAGGTTAAACCTTTAAAGATAGAAGAATGGGTTTAAAAAGAAAAGACAAAGTTTAATAACAATTTAAAAGGGAAAGAAAAACAAGAAAAAGAAATAGTAATTTAAAAGGATTAAAAAAAAAAGATAAGGAAAATAAAGAAAAGAGAATAAAAGGAAGGGTTACTGGGTTTAGAACCCACGAAAATCAGAAAGAAAAAGGAAAGAGAGAGAGAGAGGGAGGGATGAAGGAAGAGAGAGAAAGAAAGAAGAAGGAAGAAGAAGGTTGGTGGCTCCTGTGGCGGTCGTCGCACATCGCCGGCATCCCGGTGACCACCGTGTCACCGGAAAATTTAGGTCAGAAGCATATTTTATTTATTTTTTTCTTCAATTTTCATATTAGAAAAAGGGATAAAACACTTTACAATTAATGAGATTCATACCTTTCATCTCAAATTTCTATCTTCTTTTGATTGAAAGTATTTTTCTTTCTCTTTGAACAAATGGAGAATAGAGAGTAATTTGCAGAGGAAGAGCTTTGTGAGGAATGATAATTGAATATTCTCTGGGTAAATGTTTAATTTATAGTATAGAATGAGGTAGTTATTTGTGGTAAGTTAAAGAGTAGTGGGAGATAATGGGGATAGTGGGGAGGAAATATCAGTTTTCTAAAATGGAAAACCGATTTTCAGTTTTCTTTTCCAAAAAAAAAAAACTAACTTTCAGTAAAAAAAGATATAACCGTATCAGTTTTAAAATTTCTGAAAAAAACATGGTATTACAATATGACCCGAACCCGAACACGAACACGACCCAACCTGATCTGTTTGACACCCCTAGTCCCCTCCATTTCTTAAATCTTGCCAATACAAAGGGGACAATCATAGTGAATTGGAGAGAGTATTAACTTTCATGAGTTGCAGGTTTCACTAACTTCGAAGGATTTTCTATGAGTCCGAGGACTCTTTGATCGCACTCTCCTTATGGGTATGAATTGTCGTCGTTATTCCCGCCCCAGGCCCTGAGCATAGTTTCTATGAGTAGGATATAATGGGTATGATGATGATGTTGATTAACTTTCATGAGTATGTTTTCTTCGTATAAGTGCAAATTTGTGACTTAGATAGCTTATTTTTTCCGAAAAATTGTTCATGTTTTTCATTTTATTTGTTTGGTTTAAAATAGAAGACTTAATTCTGTTGAACATTTAGTGTCTAATAATCCTGTGTTTATAATCACTAAGTACTACTAAAGTAGTGGGACAATATGTATTAATATATGTGGTCCGAAAGGTATTAAAAAGATAGGACAAAACGAAAAAAAAGGAATAACCAAGTCAGCCTAAATCGCCGACTCGGCGATTCCCTTTTTGGGGCTAAAGCCGACTCGGCTTTAGCTTCTGGAAAGTTGGGTTTTGTCCAGAAGGAAAAGCCGAGTCGGCGTTCCTTGGTGCAGGACTGATCGCCGAGTCGGCGATTCCTGCTGGAAATGACCGTTGGTCTTTCTTCCCGTTTTCTTGAGTTAATGCCTTGGATTCTCTTAAGTATACTCTTGATTTCTAGAGTTACAAAGAGTATAATGATGAATAATGCACATGAATGCCCAAGTTTAATGACATTGAATTATATGATCATCAATTTGATCATTATAGTGGTTGTTGTACCATGACCCTTAGAGTATACTCTAGTAGTATAAATAGGGGTCTTTGGTGAGGAGTTCCACACACCAATTTTCTGAATTCTTGTACTCCTTCTCTCATTTGCTTGTGCTTTGTCAAGAGAGTAATTAACTCTTGTCTAAGTCTTCCATTTCTTATAATTCCAAACACATAGTTGTTAAGTGGTGTACCCTAAGTACTAAGGGTATACTGTGTTGTTTGTATCTCGTTGTGAATTTCCATTTCATCAACCCAAGTACCTTTGTGGGGGAAATATCACAAAAGGAAAGTGATCACACGCTTACAACAAGTATCAAGTTTCCGGGTAACGGTTGTCGTTACAAATTCATCTTCAAGTTTAAGTTTAAGCATTGTTATTGTAATTTTCTTTTTGTCATCTACAAAGGAATAATATATAAATTCCCGTTTGTAATTTATATATTTGCATTATATATTCTTAATAATCTTTTGTGATATTCTTCATCGGGATGGCAACCATGAAAGATCTTACTTCTAACTTTGCTAAGTTGGAAAAGTTTGTCGGTGTCGATTTTCGACGTTGGCAAAAGAAGATGATGTTCCTCCTTACTACTTTGAACGTGGCCTACGTGATAAGTTCCCCTAAGCCGGAGGATCCGGAAAATGAAATCCTTGAGCAAACAAGGAAAAGGAGCAAGTGGGAAAATGATGATTTCATTTGCCGGGGCAATATTCTAAATGGAATGCAAGATTCGCTTTTTGACATCTACCAATACCATGAGTCCGCTAAGGAATTATGGGATGCTTTGGAAAACAAATACATGGCCGAGGATGCAAGTTCCAATTTCTTGTAAGTAATTTTAATTCTTATAAGATCGTAGAAGATCGCCCTATAATTGATCGATTTCATGAATTACAAAGAATGCATGCCAACCTTAAATTACATAAAATTGAAATAGATGAAGTTTTCTTGTTTCAAGCATTATAGACAAGTTACCTCCCTCTTGGAGAGATGTTAGACATGCTTTAAAGCATAAAAGAGAGGAGATCTCACTCTCCGATCTTGAGCAACATATTGTTGTTGAGTCTAGCATACGGATTCATAAGAATCGGAAGGATGATACTCCTAATGTTGGAACCATCAACATGGTTGCGGAAGGGAAACCATCCCGTTCCGGAGATAAAAGGAAGAGAGTTGATTCTTCAAAGGGGAAGGTCATTGTCTCTAACACCGAAAAAGTGTGTTGGGAGTGTCGCAAGCCCGGACACCGAAGGAAAAATTGCTTTGTTCTCAAGAACAAGCAAAAGAAGGCAAAGGGGAGTAGTCAAGCTTCTACAAGCAAAGGACCATCCACTCAAGGTAATCTTGGAATTTTGAATGAAAATTCTTCTATGAATCTTTCTTCAATGGATACTAATTTTAGTGCTATGCAGGATGATTCTTTGTCTTGGTGGATCGATTCGGGGGCATCGAGACATGTATGCAATTCTACAAAATGGTTCAAATCCTTTCACAAGGTAGTTGATGGGGAGCATCTCTTCATGGGAAACAATGCACCTATCATGGTCCAAGGCAAAGGACAAATTGAACTATTGTTCACTTCGGGGAATCTCTTAGTTTTAAGGGATGTGTACTGTAATATCCGAGATATTTTTAAAAATATAATAAAAATAAAAAATTTATAATTTATAATTTAAAATACAAGAATATAAAAAAAAGAAACATTGTTAAAAAAATAATAATAAATAAGTCACGAAAAAAAAAAAGTAAGAAAATGAAAACTCAAAAATCTAGGAGAAAATTTTTAAAAAAAATAAATTTGAGTTTAGAAAAACTCATTTACATGGTTAAACAAAAAAATATTAAAAATAACTTCCTTCCCTATTCTTAAAATAACTCCCCATTTAACTGTATCATTCTTCTCATTTTTTTCTCTATTCTTATTAACCTCCATCATTTTATACTTATAAATTAGACCGTTTTTCATAATTGATATTTCACCAAATCAGTTTTATCTCTTCTCCTTTTAATTCTTTTTTCTCATTAACCAGTCTTCTTTCTTTACACCTATTATCAATTCCTTTTCTCTTCTATATAATTTTCGATCTTTAGATATCCTATCTACAAATTACAAACAAAAATTATAATTCAAACGTCAAGTTCTTAAAGGAAGTTTGATAATGTATACATTTATATGCTAGACACGTTTCACAAGGTAATTTTTGATGTCCGTCTATTTAGGATTATCCCGTTAGTATTATGTGCTAAGTGATATTAACTGGTGTAAATGTGTTGTATGATTTTTGTATGATATTATGTTTTATATATTTAATTCTCAAATCATATTGAATATTATTTTGTGCCAAGCTTTGAATTTATAATTGTTATTTTGATAAAGTTTGTATTATCATTTTGATAAAAAAATTAGATACGGTTTAACTTTGAAAGAAAACTATTTATTATTTTATGAATGTTACAATATTATTTTTAATAATGGTTTTTAAAGACGATTTGATTAGAAAGAGAAATACTCATGATATTAATTGTTGTTATCACCAATTGATTCAAAGGGTGATTTGATAAATGAGGGTTCAAATGGATATTCTTGAGATATTTACTTGGAGAAATTGTGTTCATAAATGAAATTAATAATGTATGTTTGACTATATGATTTTGCGCTCATGACTAATTATTAAAATATATTAAATCATGTAAAGTGTAACGATGGGAGTGAAGCTCTTATATTTGTTGTGATCCAAGTATAAGAGTGATGAACAGGTTGCCCTGTTTGGTTAGTATAGCTGCCGACAGGTTACTATTATTATTTTCTGATACTCGATACGATGTTTGGTCTTCCTTCTATTTGTTGTGATCCAAGTAGAAGGGGTGTGCACACTAGGGTTACCTGAGACTACTCTGCTGGCCTTGATGAATTATTTGGGGTGACGACCTCTTGATGAAGTAGGTATAGGGGTAAAGCCTCGGCCTACTAACGTTCTCGTTCCCTCAAATTAAAATTGGATATATGTGTTGTCGTCATTAAATGTCAAATTAATTAATTGGCTTATGTGTTATTATATTTATATTCATAAAATTGATCTTTGACTCAACTTTATATTACTTTAATTTCTACAACTATTTTCAACTCAATTATAGGTTGTTTTCTTAAATTATTTCAACTAAATTGTTTTACGGGATGGAGTTGGAATTACTCAATTTCCTGACTTTGGGAGTTTTCCCCTTGTTTTTCTTGTATTCTTATTTTTGCAGGTTATTGATCCTGTGGGGATCGTAGAGTGAGGTTCACCTAGGAAATTAGTTTATTAGTAGTCACGTCCCAGTTATAATTTCAGTTCCTGTTGTAAAAATTGTATTGCATAGAATTATTTTATATAGTTGTTTAGCCTTACATTTATTCCTTATCAGGGATAGATGTGGCGGTAACGCTTCTGTGATTAGGCTTTGGTTTATGTTTTCCTTAAATATCCTTATTAAAATTTGGCCTAATTATGGGAGTGTTACATGTAATTTGCACTCGAAATTAGTAGAAATCTTGTTTCGGGTCCTATTTTGAATCGATTGGGCTACAAATTAGTATTTGAAGCCGATAGGTGTATTATCTCGAAAAATAACTTGTTTGTAGGACGTGCTTTTCTTTGTAATAGTTTATTTAAATTGTCTTTGGATTTAAATAAAAACTTCATTTGTAATATTTCAAATATGAATGATAAAGATGATTTGCATTATTTGTGGCATGTTAGATTAGGACATGTGAATTTTGATAAAGTTTCTTTTATGTCTAAGCATGATTTCTTATGTGTGTTAAAATGTCTAAAAATTGCAAAACGTGCATGTTAAATAAGATCACTAGCACCTTTTAAAAGTGTTGAACGGAAATCCGAAATTTTGGAATTAATTCATAGTGATCTTTGTGACTTTCATAGTACACCATCATTGGGAAATAAAAAGTATGTAATAACTTTTATTGATGATTTTTCCAAGTTTTGTTATGTATACCTTTTACATACAAAAGATGAGGCTCTTGATCACTTTAAAATTTGCAAAACTGAAGTAGAAATATAAATTGGTAGTAAACTTAAAAGATTAAGAACCGATAAAGGAGGTGAATATTATGATCCAAACTATTTTAATTCAATGGGCATTATACTAGAAACAACCGCCGGATACGCACCACAATCAAATGGTGTGGCAAGGAGGGAAAACCGTACTCTACAAGAGATGGTTAATTCCATGTTATCCTACTCGGGTTTGAGTGATGGATTTTGGGGTGAAGCAATGTTGACGGCTTGTCACATTCTTAACCGAGTTCCAATGAGAACAAATAAGGAGACTCCTTATGAGCTTTGGTACAAAAAGAAACCAAACTTAAGTTATCTTAAGGTTTGGGGTTGCAGGGCCATTGTAAGATTGTCCGGTAACAAAAAGAAGAAACTCGGTGAACGAGGGATTGAGTGCATCTTTATAGGTTATGCTATTCATAGCAAAACTTATAGGTTCTATGTTATAGAACAAAATGACTATATGTCGATTCATTCGATAATAGAGTCAAGAGATGCAATTTTTGATGAAAATAGATTTTCATCATTAAGTAGACAAAGAAATCTACAAGTTTGTACCAATGAATATGTTGATGATAATCAACAAGGTTCACCTCTAGATGTTGATGAGAATCAACAACTAGATGAACAAGAATTAGTTAATCCTATTCCCAAAAGGAGTAAGAGACAACGGAAAGCTAAAAGCTTTGGACCGGACTTCCAAGTATACTTGGTAGAAGGCGATAGAAGTGAAGTATCTTCTAGTGCTCCATATATTATATAATGTGGAAGGTGACCCATTGTCTTATAGCGATGCTATGGCATCACATGATAGCGCCTTTTGGAAGGAGGCTATTGATGATGAGATGCAATCCATCATGGGTAATAATACCTGGGTGTTAGTGGATCTTCCTCCTTCTTGTAAACCAATAGGTTGCAAGTGGATTTTTCGAAAGAAAATAAAGATTGATGGTACTATTGATAAGTTCAAGGCCCGTTTAGTGGCACAAGGCTTTAGACAAAAGCATGGAATCGATCATTTCGATACATATGCACCAGTTGCAAGAATAACCACCATTCGGTTATTGGTAGCTTTAGCTACGGTCTATCATCTAGAAATACATCAAATGGATGTTAAAACCGCATTCTTATATGGGGATTTAGATGAGGAGGTATATATGAAACAACCCGAAGGGTTTGTTTTGAAAGGACATGAGCAAAAGGTGTGTAAACTTGTTAAATCCTTGTATGGACTCAAACAAGCACCTAAGCAATGGCATCAAAAATTTGATGAAACAATTTTGTCCTTTGGATTCAAATTGAATCAAGTCGATAAGTGCGTTTATAGCAAATTTGATGGCCATGGTAATGGAGTTATCATTTGTCTATATGTAGATGACATGCTCATCTTTGGCACTAGTTTAGTACAAGTCCAAGAGACAAAATATTTCTTGTCTAGATCCTTCCAGATGAAGGATATGAGGGAGGCTGATGTGATCTTAGGTATTAAGATCATGAGACAAGGTAATTGTATTAAGTTAAGTCAAGCTCACTATATTTAGAAGATACTTAAACGATTTAGTATGCTTGATAAAGCACCGGTCTCTACTCCCATGGAACCTGGTATGAAATTTGCCAAACATACCGGTCAACCAATTTCTCAATTGGAGTATTCAAAGGTCATAGGATCTTTGATGTATGCCATGACATGTACTAGGCCAGACATAGCTTTTGCGGTTGGTAAACTTAGTAGATTTACAAGCAACCCGGGTCCCCATCACTGGATGGCGATAAGAAGAGTATTAAGATACTTGCTGCGTACCAAGGATTATGGTATCGCATATAGCGGTGAACCTCCTATTTTAGAAGGTTATTCCGATGCTAGTTGGATTACTAATGAAGAGGATAACTCTTCTACGAGTGGTTGGGTGTTTGTTTATGGGGGAGGTGCCATTTCATGGTCTTCTAAGAAACAAATATGCATAGCTGACTCTACGATGTCAGCTGAGTTTATAGCTCTTGCTTCTGCATCTAGCGAAGCGGAGTGGTTGAGGAATCTCATGTTTGAGATACCTCTGTTGCCTAAGCCAATTTCACCGGTGGCGATTCATGCAGATCGCATGTCGGCTTTGGGTAGAGCTTATAGTCAAGTGTATAATGGCAAGTCTCGTCATATTGCTCTTAGGCATAGCCTAGTGCAAGGACTTATTATTAACGGGGTCATAACTTTTGACTATGTGAACACCAAGTTCAATGTGGCGGATTCGTTTACGAAAGCCATGAGTAGAGATTCGATTGAACAAGCTTCAGTTGAAATTGGTTTATGTCAATAAAATCATTTGGGAAAGCCCAATTCACGCATGAGTAACATCGTGTCTGAATTCAATGTGGTAAAGTCCTCTTGATTTTTGTAAAGCAACAAGTTTAATGACCCATCGTTGCTTTGGACCGTGATGAACAAGGTAGTCGTCTTTGAAAGTTCTCAAGATCAAGGGTTGAAGAGCTCTTGGTGTTATATCCAGGTCACAGGGATATGTTTTATACGTATTGAGAACCTACCTATATAAGTTTAAAGTGTGGCCGCTTCAAGTAGTCGAAATTGGCATACTGACTATGATAAACTTATGAATAAGATACGGACACGGCCTTTAAATGTGTCAGGTTAATAACTTTGTGTTATTTGCTTTATGTGTACTTCATCTTCAAGTGGTTGGAAGGGTCATTTGATTCAATTCCGTATGGAAATCAATTCTGGCTCGATCACTTGTGAAGTGTGTTGTACTAGACGTTAATTCAATCCGTAGGGATATTAGCGTTGATGCATGAAATGTATTATAAGTTTTGGTAAATGAGAGGCTTATTATACCCAAAATGGGGGAGGATTGTTGAACATTTAGTGTCTAATAATCCTGCGTTTATAATCACTAAGTACTACTAAAGTAGTGGGACAATATGTATTAATATATGTGGTGCGAAAGGTATTAAAAAGATAGGACAAAACGAAAAAAAAGGGAATAACCAAGTCAGCCTAAATCGCCGACTCGGCGATTCCCCTTTTAGGGCTAAAGCCGACTCGGCTTTAGCTTCTGGAAAGTTGGGTTTTGTCCAGAAGGAAAAGCCGAGTCGGTGTTCCTTGGTGCAGGACTGATCGCCGAGTCGGCGATTCCTGCTGGAAATGACCGTTGGTCTTTCTTCCCGTTTTCTTGAGTTAATGCCTTGGATTCTCTTAAGTATACTCTTGATTTCTGGAGTTACAAAGAGTATAATGCTGAATAATGCACATGAATGCCCAAGTTTAATGGCATTGAATTATATGATCATCAATTTGATCATTATAGTGGTTGTTGTTTGTATTCTGTGTTGTTTGTATCTCGTTGTGAATTTCCATTTCATCAACCCAAGTAACTTTGTGGGAGAAATATCACAAAAGGAAAGTGATCACACGCCTACAACAAGTATCAAGTTTCCGGATAACGGTTGTCGTTACAAATTCATCTTCAAGTTTAAGTTTAAGCATTGTTATTGTAATTTTCTTTTTGTCATCTACAAAGGAATAGTATATAAATTCCCGTTTGTAATTTATATATTTGCATTATATATTCTTAATAAATTCATTTGTAAAAAGAATTGTTAAGAACTTATTTTGTTAAAAATTCTATTTATTAGCATTGAAAGAATAGGAATAAGACAATTATTTTAAAAAAAGCTCCAACTGAATCATACTCACTTCGATCTTTTTTATTTGTCCGCTTTAAGTTTTTTCACTTTAAGAGAAAGAAATTTAAATTAAAATTTTGAAGTATATATTGAAAAAAATATATTTATGTGAGATTTTGTTAGATTTGTATTGATGTAAAGTTTTTAATAGATAATTTTTATAATTTTTTATAATACGTACGTAGAGATATTAAAACTTAAAATTTGTTAAAAATACGTGTAAAAGGTAAAGTGACAAATAAAAAATTGACATTAATAATCCAACCTTTCACCCCATCCGCTATGAATTATCCCACCTTTTGATTATTTTCTAATAATGCAACTTTTGTGATAAATTTGCCTACAACATACCTTATTACTAATGATAGGTAATAATAGGGTATGTTGCTAGCAAATTAAAATAAAGGTTAGATTATTCACAGAAATTTAAGAGCAAACGTTGCATTATTAGAAAAATAATTAAAATATTAGATTATTTATAACGGATGAACAAAAGATCGAATTATTAATATTAATTTTTCCAAGATAGTATCACCACAAAATATCCGCGGCATCAAAATTCCTTCTTTGCAAATTAGTACACAAAACATTATCCAAAATCCAAGTTAGAATTATGAGTGTATCTTCAGTAATGTCGTATTTTGCTATGAACACATCATCTCCGGCGACATTATCGCATCTCCACCGGAATTCATATTTCTTTGGCAAACCTCCGACTTCTACATCATCTGCTGTCTTCTCGGACTTCCATTTTACTTCTCCCAGGTTTTTTGATTTCTCTCTTCATTTCTCTCGATCGTTTTGGGTTTGGCTTTCTGTTTCTGTCAATTGGAATTCGAAGAAAACTAGAAAAGGATTTAATACCTCCTGTTGGTATTCCAATGATTCTTTTTTATTTATTTATTTATTTATGTATTTTTTTTGTCTTTTTGCTGTTCAATTCTAGTATGCGATTAATTTTGAAATGCTTCAATAGACTAAATTCCTCACTTTACTGCTAATGATGGATTTGGAAGGATGAGATTCGAAGCAATCGAAGGGATTGTGCTAGTCTAACAATTGACTACAACTACAAATGTGCAATATAAGACTTGAAAGTAATTTACAAATGAACAATATAACTCAAATGAAAATTACAAGTGAACAATACAAGCCAAAATAAAATGTTGGATATATGAAAATAGAGAAAAGAATAAGAGAATGGGAATGTTGGTTAATATCTTCTTCAATCACTTTTTGATTGGTCAAATCGCCAAAAAAAATGATTGGTGAATGACTTTTGAGTCCTCTTACAACTAATAACTAACAATTTATTTTACCATACACCTCCATCAATCAATACTTTCAAATGGTCAAACCACCCATCAACTTCAGCCAACAATCATTTACCATTTACCAAACATAGGCAATGATTTTTGAATGTTGGTGCAACGAGAAAGAGTCTCAAAAAAACCAAATTCAAGGTGTATCTCTAACGCACAAAATAACACACCACATACCTACGATTACACACCACCCCTTCCCTTTTTGTGTGTGCTTTGTTAAGAGGGATTGGAGTTATCAATGTCTTAAGAATTATGTGTTTAGAAAAATTAATGAAGAAGAGAGTAAAGAAATGAAGAAAACACAAGGTTAGAAGAAAGAAAGCAAGTATGCACTCTTTTGAAAACAAGAAATGTCTATATATAGAGCTTTCATTAACAACATTTTGTTTATTATATTTGGAATATAGTTAGCATTTTTTATTATAAAGACATACTATTATTATTTTTGGTTATACAAGAGAATCAATATAGGGTGTAAGTTTGGGCTATCAAATGCTATCTTCTTTCTTCAAGAGATCTTTGATATCAAATCACATTATTCACATGTATATTGTTAGCTCTTTATCTCTAAGGTGAGTCGCCATCATTTATAGTTTTGTTGGAAATTTTGGGCCTTTTATGATGAAAGAGATCTTTTGTCATGCCATGTTTGTTTTATCCTAAGTTTCGAACTTTTGTTTTTCATTTTCCAGCAATATTTACGGCTTGCTAATTTATACTTTCTGTAGGTTGTATTGGCAAAGAATCAATTATGAAAAAACTAGATCATGTACGATTTTGTGTGCCACTGTCAAGGTCAAAGAAGTTTCTTCAATAACATCAAATGATGCAGTGAAAGAACCACATAAATATTTTGATCATGTCATCATAACTGTCCGCGCTGGTGATGGAGGCCATGGTGCAGTTCTTAAAATTCCCAACCAAAAGGCTCCTTCAAATAAGTACCATAGTAAAGTGGGGAATTCGAGAAAGAAAACTTCGTTCAAGAGGGATAGTGATGGATCTATTATACTTCCCTTTGGAGGACATGGAGGTGATGTTGTTATTTATGCAGATGAGGGTAAAGATACGTTGCTAGAGTTCCACAAACAAGGGCAATTCAAAGCAAAGCGTGGAGGGAATGTCAATTCTATGGGTGTTTTGAACACTAAGATACGGGATGGATCTGCTGCTCCTACACTGCGTATACCTGTCCCTCTAGGTTTGTAATGAATGAACTGGACATGTCTTATTCCTGGCTAGTTTTTTTTCTTCTTGTTTTGTTTTTGAATAAAAATGAATTTTCCATACATGAATGATCTCTCTTATGTTAAAATTATGAACCTAATGAATTTAAAGAAATGGGAATGTCAGGTACTGTCGTAAAACGGAAGCGAGGGAAACTTTTAGCTGATCTTGCTAATCCCGGTGATGAGGTTCTTGTGGCAAGGGGCGGACAAGGAGGAGTAAGCAATGAACCCTCTTGAAATTTTGTCAGGGTTTACTCATTTTTGACATTATTTAATACACCTTAGTTGTTCTGGTGCCATTTTTTGTCTAGTGATGAATTATAACTTTACGCTTTACCTAAACTCAGGTGTGAATGTCTTTTAAGGAGTATTGTATCAATGTCCGATTTTCTATGGATCAAAATTTTAAAGCGCGTTTACACTATCTTAAATGAAAGAATGTGTGCGTATTGGGGGGGTGGGGGGTGGGGGAGGGGGAGGGGTTTCTTTTAATTTTGTAATCTAGTACTTGTCAAATTCTATAACAATATGATTGATTTGACTTGGAAAAGAAGGACGCCAAGCACAAAAAATAAGGTTTCATCATTGGATGCTATGTGCCGGCCAACTCAAATCTTAATGCCTTTTAGATCTAAAATTTCATGCATATTAACACCACACTAAATGAAGGATTGAAGTTCTCTAAATTTTAGTTGATGGGAAGGAAAAGGCACATCCCTTCTCTAATGTTTTGTGAATAGTCAAACAACTCCATGTATAATTGCACCTTTTGGTTCTTTCGCATCTTCTTACACATTTTAATAAGTTCGTGGTTCTAATTGATGTTAAGTGTTTGATTTTGGGTTGAGTGTCAAGTATGGATTTATCCATATTGTTTTCATGATTTTTTAATTTGTCGTGGTTGCCAAAGTGCCAACTTTAAGTGACATAGTCCTACTCCGTTTTAGAAATTTATTGCTTTTTTTTGAGTTTCATGAGAAATGTTAATCAGACTTCAAGATTTGTACACCCATGTCAGACTCAAATACATTTCCAAGTGTACGATTTGGATACATGTCCAAGTGTAAGACTTAGATACATGTTTAATTGTCTGATTTGGCTATTATTTGAAAAACAATCCTACTATTTGAGCCAATTAGAAGTATCCCTGCGTTTAACTGTCAAGGGTTTGACACGTGTATTTGAGCCTTTGAGGTATAATGAAGAGTTTGAGCAATTTAACCCCAAATTGGAGTTTGACACGAGCACTTGAACCAAATTGGAGTCACATTTATTGAACAAAATTTGAGGGAGGGAGGTTTAACCTTGTAATGATGCCTAATGGCGTCGATTCTCAATTTTGAGCTTGATGATTTACTGTCTTTTCCTCCTCCTTTTACAGATAAGCCTATTAGAGACGCCAGATCAAAGGAAAAGAAAGATGGCACCATTAACCCCAAACATAATTAGAGATGAAAGCGATAAGGTTTGCCTATCAGCATTTTCATATTCTAATTTAATGCGCCATCACATTTTTCATTTCTAAGCAAGGTATCATCCATGTGGGATACAAACATGTTTATACTTTGAAAGTCGCACGACATTCATGAACATTTTCATTTATTACGTAGTTCTAATATTTGCTAGACATTATACAGGATAGGAACTTAATTGAAGTATATGATATAGATTGGCAAAAACTTGTCAAATTTATGTTCTATAGCTTAGAAGTTAGAAATTAGAATTGATTAGATTTTGTTTCTCTGTACACTGCAAGTGTAGTCTTATTCCCTTGGAAGTTTTAATGCTTAAAGAAGTGTTTAGAAATATTTTATCCTAATTAATTTTCAACCTTTTCAAGACAACTTTTTTATTTTTTTTAATATTTTTTTAATATTTTTTTTAATAATCTAATAAATTACACAATACTCGAAGGATAAAATTTAAAATGAAGACATAAGAAAGGATCTTGGAGTCGCATATATCGAATTAAACGAGTTAAAACCAATTTTGTTGGTTTGGTAATTTACAAAGAAGACAAAGGTGAAAGGTTGCAAATTTAAGTAACTTACAAATGGAAGAGTTAGAGTTTAGAGTGAAGATTGAGACTTGTAAGCGCATATATATTTAGATTAGTATTAAAGTTATGCCAGGATAAAATATATTCTTTGTTAGCGATGATCTCTTATGTCGATTTTTTTTTGGTACATGCAACTAATCTCACATTATTGGGATTAAGGACTTGGCATTTTTGTTGCATTTTGACTCGCTACTCCCTTTGTTCATTACAATTAGTAATATTTTGTCAAATGCAACATGTATATGGTACTTGTAGTATGTCATATATTTGTTGCAATATGTGCAATCCCAATGCAATGTAATTCTATATTGGTTGCTAACTACTTAAGTTTTACTCCCTCCGTCCCTTTTAATTTGCATCAAAGAGAAAGATGATAGTTTTTAAGAATTTGGTAATAAATGAAGAGAGAGAATGAAATGTGTGGATGAAATTAAAAGAGATTAAAAATGTATGGATGAGATTAAAAGAAAGTGGTGGGTCATCACTCAAAAATAGAAATGATGCAAATTAAGTGGGACAACTAAAATGGAAAATGCTGCAAATTAAATGTGACGGAGGGAGTGTATGTTTACTAATTATAGGCTTGATGAAGATTGAAGTGTTTAATTTTAGATAAGATGTGTAAATGAAGATAACTTTAGCTTAATTCTTAGGTCAGGATTCTGATCTAGGTGAAGATCATAACGGAAAGAAAAACGTTACATTTCGTGACATCGTGCAAGGTTCCAACTTGTAAGGAATGCCATGTGAAGCCATGTCACTCAAACTTTTCATTTTACCTCATGAACCTGTTTTGGATCCTCGACATTCGGGCATGAGTAGGACACTTCATTTTGGACCAAATATATGATTCTTTTTCCGCAAATTAGCTAAGTCTAACAGTTGAGCAAGTACAAGTGTTAGATTTGAGTTCCTAAATCCGAGGAACAAAGATCAAAAGAACATGCTATAATTCAAGTAGCTTTGGTCTTAGGATAGGAAATCTACTCTCAAATAGAGATAAGGGAAACTTGTGAAAATAAGCTAACAACAAGTACCAATGAAGCAACACATTGTATATGTTAGCTGCTTACATTTGATTGTGAACTTTAATTTCCTTATTCATTAGCCAAGCTCATGTACACTCTGCTGTGTAAGTCTATCTAAGAATACAAACACTTTGACTTCTTTCAACCTTCACATTGAAAAGGTGTTAGCTTTTATCAAACTCGGCATGACCATCTCTGAGCTTGTTAGGAGAAAAACAGAAACGAGAAAATAGGAGAAAAGCTTAAGTGTGATTGACCAATTGTTAACTTGTTAGTACGCTACAAAAAAAGATATTATATAACACAATAACAAATTTTCTGACATCCTTGTGATATTTTCAATTAACTAAGTAGTTGAGCAAACTCTCCTTGCATGTGAGAGAATGTTGAGAAGTCAGTGTTTCTAGCTTGTAAAGAAAGGGCCAATCATGGACACAGGGCAAAAGTTTGAGGATACAACATTCTAAGAAACTGAATTCCAATAACTTAGCTAATGAAGACATACTAGTTAGGGGTGTTCATTAGCGGGTACCCGGCTTTTCGGGTACCCGGATAGCCGGGTACCCGGTTAGTCGGGTACCTTTTTTAATGGCCCGTGTCCCGGCCCATTTAATGCGGGTACTCGGTTTTCGGTTACCCGGATAAGACGGGTCGGGACACCGGGTACCCGATTTTTATTTTTTTGAGTATTTGAGCATACATTCTGGGCATAAAATAACATGTTTTGTGTACTATGCACTATGAAAAATTTGGGCAGATTAAATTATATTAAATGCGAACAAACAAACATGAATTTTCAGTTTAGTAACTAGATTAATTGATGCTGTAAAGAAAGCAATCTAATATGTAAAGAAAGCAATCAAATCCAGAGGTATGATAGATAAGAAGAAGATGATATTTTCAGTTTAGTAACTGATGAAATAGAAAATGCAATAAGAAATAAGCCTACGAAAGTTTTAGGCAGGGGTTTAGTTTAAGTATGCAATGAAAACGCTAAAAAATTAGTATATATGATAAGCAGGTCATTCACGGGTACCCGGATCATTTTGAAATCGGCCCATGACCCGACCCAGATGTTTTAATTTTTTTTGATTTTTGACCCGCCATTTGTGAGGCGGGTCAACGGGTTAGCGGGTCGGGTCGGGTATGTTTGATACTCATTGCAATATGTGGAGATTGTAGTGAAGAGTTAGTAAGCATATCCATTGCATCTTTCTTGGTCCTCGATAAAGCATCAGTTTACCTATCATTTTCTGGAGCTTCTGTTTGTGAGGATTATCTCACATATGAGGAATTTATGTTTGTTAGTCCATTGCAGGTTTTAGTTCTTGGTCAACCAGGGGAAGAAGTTAGTTTAGAATTGATACTCAGAGTGGTTGCAGATGTTGGTTTGGTGGTAAGTCTTTTTATTTGTGTACCCTAGGATTTTGAATTAAGGGGGGCCAAATTGTCAATATACTAAAAGACTTTTTTACTATATAAAAGCTAGAGGTGTTAGAAACAAACACGATGACTCGAAATTTACACGATATTGTAACCGCATCCGATTTAACTCGACTTTAAATATGATTTATAATTATGTAAAAACAATATGGACACAAAATCTGATTTCAAGCCCACTCGAAACACCTAACTCGAAATCAACAATGACCCAAACGAACACCATTAGACACTAGTTAAGCTATGAAAATATTAAAATCATATAGACTGAAATGAATTTGAGTCATTGCAAAAATTATATTTAACAATAGTCCAATGCCACCAAACCAAGTCATTAGTGACAAAAATAATTACACTAAGGTATTCATAGTTATAATGGCCTAACAACAAATATAGATTCCCTTCTAGAAGGATCCACTCTAACGGATTTGCTTATAACCCATTCCCATAAGAGTTTTTAACAAAACAATTACAATCCTGCTGACACATTGGAGTGGAAAAGAATCGGCAAGAGATGAGAAAAAGGGAGGTGATGGATATGGTGGTGGTACTTGGTCGGTGCAAATTGTCGTTGGAGATTTGTCGCTGTTGGCCGGCGTTTGGCAGAAGGCAGTAAGTGAAGTGGGTTTTGGCTTTTGAGGCTTGTTAACATCCATAAACTTTCTTGGGATTATTAGGGTTTTAGGAGAGAGAGTAGAGCCTATGAGGGAAGATGGGAAATCAAGGAGTTGTTTTGATTCTGCCGCTGATGTCAGCAATGATGTCATCAAAGATACAATTCTACATTTTATTTTAAAATAATTACTCTCTTTCGGTCCTTCCTCTCTCTTTCTGTACTATTCCTATCATCTTCTACTCTGAAAATTCTATTTTCTTACTTCTTACTTCTCTTCTTTTCTATATTTTTGTTGTCCTGGGTTCACCTTAGTATCTTGTACCCAATTGTTCCCGGGTTAATTTAGGTTGCTTTTTGTGTTCCCATTCCCGTTCCCCGTTCCAAATCGAACGTTGTTTCAGATAACAATGCATTACACCGAGCTGCCACTAAATTTGGATGCCATGAAAAAGCATTGACTACGTTATTAGAAACCTTCGCTTAAACTACACCTTAAAATCATAGCCTAACAACTTGCTAACCCATTTTTGGTAATCTGACCTAATCTCTCGTTGTTCCAAAATGAAACGAAGGCTTCATTGATCCGTCCATACCACAAAGTGTCTGCCCAGTAAATAGTATTGCCATTTTCGCACCGCCAACACAATGGCCATCAACTCTTTCTCACAAATAGATTTGGCTTGTCCCAGAGGCCCTAACGCTTTATTGAATTAAGCTCTTGGATGCTTATTTTGAGTCAAAACAGCGCCCAAACCATACCCTAAAGCGTCAGCCTCAATGACAAAGGGGATGGAGAAATTAGGGATGGCTAGTACAGGGGTGGTTAGCATGGCAGCCTTGAGGGTTTCGAAGGCTATGGTAGCTTTAGGGGTCCAATGAAAGCTCTCTTTTCCAAGTTGCTGAGTTAAGGGGGCTGCCATATGAGCATACTGTCAAATGAAACGACGATAATAACCGGTCAAACCCAAGAATCCTCTCAATTGCTTCAAATTTTTAGGGTGTGGCCAATCCTGCATTGCTTTGATTTTCTCAAAATCCACTGCTATCCCCTCTTCGGACACCACATGTCCCAAATATGTGATTCTTGATTTCCCAATCTCTCACTTTTTCACATTTGCATACAGTTGATTTTCACTTTTTCACATTGGATGCTACTTGGTTTGTTTTGGAGGTAAACTAGATAGCATAGCAAACACTCCAGCAAACTATTGCACAATTGTTGCCAATTCTTGTGGTACGCCAGTTGGGACGGTAATCTCGTATCTTTCTTCTCGCCTTGGATATTAGTCAGCTTAACTAGCACACCTCCTCCTTCCTTACGAATCATTTTCGTCATTGATTTCAAGGTTATTAAGAAGCATTTTAATGATGGACCCCTTTCACCGTCACCTTGCTCCCTTGCAACTGGAATGTCATCATGGCTATTTTCCAGATTGTGGATATTGTTTCGAGTTTAGCTAGCGACTCAATCCCCAGAATGACGTGGGCTTGGCCTAATTCCTAGGGCAACATATTTTACTAATATTTACCACCCCCAAGTCAAAAGAAACTTGTTGGTAGCTACCCCTCCCCATACACGTTTCCCCTGTTCCTAGAGTTTACTCCAAACTCTTCTGTCATGGTTACGCATAAATCAAGTTGGGTTACAATTGAGGGAGAGATGAAGTTATGTCGCTCCGGAATCAATCATGACTATCACCTTCATGGCTCAAATTCTTCCCACCAATTTCATGGTCCTTGGGTTATCTATCCCTACCATAGAATTAAGTGAGACACTCACCGGTTGGTCAATCGATCCCACCTGCTCCACCCCCTTATCAAAAAAATTCTTCCTCTTCATCGTTATTGTCGAATTCCCCTATGATGAGAACACTCAACTGTTTTCTTTTACAAATGTGCTCGGTCCTCCATTTTTCGTCATATTTATAGCATAAACCTCTCGATTTTTTTAACCTGGAGCCCCTTATATTGGTCAATCGCCGGGGGTTGTCGATGTGTGGGTACATTTGGTGGATTTTGGGAGTTGAAGTGGTGGGTTGTGGGAATTCATTTTCTGGGTATTTGGGTTTATATTTGACTGGTTAGGGGTATTTGTCAGATTTCGTTGTGATGTGTAGGTTTTTTTTTGGGTAGGTGAAAATGGGTTTGTCATTCTGGGCCCACGTGGTATAGTCAACATTTTCCTATCACCCATAGCTTCTCTTCTATTTTAACAGCCCAATTTAGAGCTTCCTCTATTATTACCGGTTCCATCAAATGTAATTCCACTTGAATCCTGCTTTGCAATCCTCTATAAAATGTGTAACGAAAACTCGTCACTGAATTCTTCTTTAACATTCGAGGCAAAATGAATGAATTGCCTCTCGTAGTCCTCCACGTCTCCTTCTTGCTTTACCGTTGACCATTTTTCCATCAACATTCCTTTTTTCCGCCCTCGACAATGCTTGAGCATCATTTTTTTAGTGACCTCCAACTAGTTATGGGGTTCCTTTTATTCTCCCAACGTTCCTTTTTCCGCCCTCTAAACCAACTACTGCTGCTTCCATCTTCTGCTTCTCAGAAATCTGGTAAAACTCAAAGCTTCTTTCCGCCTTCACGATCCATTCCTCTGGTTCCTCACCCGGAAAAAGGGAAACTCCAATCTCCTCAACCTCTAGTTTTTATTTTCTGCACGATTCTCCGTATTAATGAGTGTCATGCCTTTCCTGCCGGTTTGATCCCAAGCCATTTAAAGGTAGCCTTGATTGTTCCTCGTCTCCCCATTCACAAGTGTGGCCCCGATTGCTGGAACTGAAATCCTACTCTCCATTCTAGCTCCCATATTTTTGACCTCTGCCATAAGTAAGCCCATAGCTTTTTGGAGATCATTTTGACCCTTAAAACAATCCTCCAATTTCTGACCATATTATGAGAAACGAGTTTCCAGCGAACCTTGTAGCTCTGGTATTGAAGATTGTAAGGCCAGAACACTTTCTTCCAGAATTTCTACACGGTTGGTCTATGTAGGTGCTATATGGACTATACGGTGCTCTGATACCACTATTATGGTGAAAGCACTAATTTACTGTAACAAAAAAGAACAAGAGAGAGAAGAAGGAGATATTAGACCGAAATCAGAAAAGAAAGTAAGAGAAGAGAGAGAAAGAGTAGAATGCTTGTATTATGATAAGAAAGCAGAGTACTCCCCTGAGCTCTTCGAGTGGCTTAGTAACTCCTACAAGATACTACAAGCATAAGAAAAGATCTATTCCTCCATGTACTATTTAAAGGAAAGTACAATATTCTAGAAATTCTTCTCAAGTACGTCTCAGCACCAAAATAACAAAAAGATTCCTTTGCTAACAGAATGCTAGCAGCTGCCTACTAGTGTTTACCCAAGCTGGAATATGTGTGACGGATTGTGGGCCTTGGATCAACTTGGTCCATGAGACCATGACATCCTAATCTCTTCATCTCCTTTTGTAGTACCTCCCAAGCAAATTTGACATCATTGTTGCAGCTTCTCGATAAAATATTCTTCCAATTAAACTATCTTTCTTATCTCATCTTTTTCTACCAGCAAAAAAATATTCCTCATTGTTAGTTTTTCTGCCATTAACATAATCCCTAATTTATCCTTCTCTTCTTCAGCTTCCTCAACCATCACGTCTTTGCAAAACACTATAATTCTTAAACCTACCGAAATCAAGAAGCCCCAAAGTTGGCTCAATAGTGTACCGTCAACATCCATTATTTCCTAATATAAGTTACCATTTCGAAGCATCCGGAAGGGAGCGTGGTGGGTTGAAAAGCTTATGATGAAGATTTGGTCACCACCATCTATGTTATTTTGATGATCTTTGCCGCCAATGATTATTCCATTGTCCATGTTCCGCACATATTTGTTCCACTAACTCTCAAATAAAGATGACACCATGTATGCCGTCAGTGTTTCTATCACCAAGTTTCCGTGCTGCTCTTGGACCATCATTGATCCATAATTACTCTTTCCCTGGTCATCCAAACCCATAAGTTCCCATCTTCTACTATTCTTTTGGTCGAAACATTATTGTCATTACTTAAACTTCTGCTCTTTCATGCATGGTGGAAATGTTTAGAGGGTTTTCCTGAATTTCAGCTTCTTCGATCGACCATGGATTTTTAATCTTTTTGATTTTTTCAAAAATGATATCGTGTGTGGGGTTTTGGGAATTCTCTTGGTTAATAGAGATTTAAATTGGCTTGGGTTGAGATTTTGGGATGTGTAGGTTTGGTTAAAGAATCTGTTAAGGATAATCATTATTTTAGGTATTTTTGTTTTTAAGTGAGGAATCAATGAACTTGTGTGGGATGATATGGTAGGGGTGTGAGGGTTTTTGTAGCATTATTATCGTGGGTATGACTGAGTTTGTGTGGTGTAGATTGATGGGGTAGTAGGAGGCTCTACCAAGGCCCACAATTCATCTTTTTTTCCTTTAAAAAAGACGAGAAGAAGACACCCATGCCATTTCCCCTTACACTCCTGCCTTTACGCATTTTCACCAAGATCTTTTTCATACCATTCCCATTAACTTGTTCTCCATTTTTTGAATATTTCTTAAAGAGATTGTGACTCAAATAAGCGAATAATGTTGTTTTGTACAACTTCTTGGAGTTTCATCAATGGTGGAATTTTACAACCCAGATTCTGTAATAGATTGATTCACATATTCTCAAGAAATTCATGTACTGGGTCCATTTGTGAGTGTTCATAGGTTATCAGAGAGTTCAACTCCGATACCCATTGTAATACTAATAAATAAGAGTTTGTAGATCAATTTTTCTAGCTTAACAATATTTATGCATATATGTATATGTGGACTATGGCTAGTGGCTACTAGGTGTTGAAACATCATTTCATAGCTTGTTCTTAAAGTTTGTAGATCAATATAAATGCATGTATTTGTTCTTTGCTTGATTTACTGTACAACCCGTCTTTGTCAAGGAATCGATGATTGACTTCGGTATTTTTAGTCTTGAAAATGGTGAAAATATGTATATTATCAGCAATAATGTTTACGAAACCAAACATATCCTTCACGACCCCACTGCAACATTTATGCCAAACCTTGGATGTCTTGCCGTTGACTTTTAGGGGCAGCTATGTACTATTACTTGGTACTGAATGTTATAATCCTCAATGATCGTAAGCCTTCCCAAAATCATATATATGTCATATATTGTTCTCCAAGTTGATAGAATAGACGAGGACGTAGTTATCCAATTATGTACAATACCCTGATGCCTTTTGTCAAGGTGTTGACAATTGAGTTTGTTATCCAGGGACTTCCAAATGCAGGAAAATCTACGCTTTTATCTGCTATTACACTTGCTAAGCCAGACATTGCTGACTATCCCTTTACAACCCTGATGCCAAACCTTGGACGCCTTGATGGTGACCCTTCTTTAGGTGCAGCTATGTATTCATCTGAAGCAACATTGGCAGATCTGCCTGGTCTTATTGAAGGTGCTCATTTGGGAAAGGTAATCAAAACAAAGCATTTCTTCCCTGTCACTGAACGTAGCACAAGTTGCTAATATTGTAACTCACATCTTGCAGGGTTTGGGTCGTAATTTTCTTAGGCATTTGCGAAGGACTCGGTTACTGGTCCATGTTGTTGATGCTGCGGCGGAGGACCCTGTGCAAGATTACAAAACAGTTAAAGAAGTATGCATATTTTAACTTTTCAAGAGGGTTATGAAAGAGTAGATTATTGAACAAAGTGATGCTATAACATTTCCGTTTTGTGAGTCCTAATTTCACAGCAAAATGTTACTTTCCTTCATATTGAAGTTATGAGGAAGCGTTACTTTTCTAGTTACATAGTTTCCTGGAGTTGTTACTACTGAATGTAATATGTGTCCTTTCCTAGAACCATAATTTGTATATTTGATAATGTGGCATTCTCAACGGACATATCTATTGAGCTCTAGGTTCTAATGGAGTTATAAATGTGAAATGAGCCGATCTAGATGGTTTTTTTATTTTTTTTATTTTTTTTTATTTTTTTTATTTATTATTTTTTTTAATACTTTTTATTGTGTCAAATCTTGCTCTGCATTTTTTCGGTTTTTGAAGAATCAAGATGCACCTTATGCATATTAATTTCTTGGATGTCATTCCATCGTCTTCTATACTTTTTGTTCTCAAAAACTCTTTGGTGAAAGTGGTTTGAATCAAGAAATTGTTGTACCAAAACAAATTTTGATGTGTCTTGAATCTTGTTGATGAGAAGCGGATCGTGTTTATGTATGTTGTCAAAGTAATATACATTTTTTTGTGCAGGAACTGCGGATGTATAATCCTGATTATCTTGAAAGACCACATATTGTGGTCTTAAATAAAATTGACCTTCCTCAGGTATTATCACTTTTAGTTGGTTGTGTATATTATTCTTTCACTATGTTTATGCTTGTTACTTTCCCTTGTTGACAATGTCAAATCTTGCTTGCACTTTTTCTGTATTCTTTTCTAATGTTTGTTGTATTTTATTAATTTTTGAGTTTGTTGAAAGTTAATTTATATCCATTTTTTATTTGATCTTTTTTCGTAATTTTTTCATAATGTTCACATATGAAGTATATTGTTTACCTTTTTTTCTTTACGTTGCTTTTCTTGAGAATGTTTTCTCTTAGTTTGTTGGAATCAACCTCTATACTAATGTAGACTTGTAGATGTACTAAGCTCTTCCAAGAAGGGATTTTAGCTTTTCTTGTTATTTTTTTTATTGGGATTTGTGTTGTTTCATTTACCACTACTTTAGTTGTTAAACATTGTCTCAATTTTGCTCTTTTCAGGGAAGGGATAGGCTTCCATTTTTGGTTAAAGAAATTCTTAAAATTGGTCAGGGCCATGGACCCTCACCACTGGTGTTGGGGGTAAGTACTGAAGATACATCTGAGAGTGTCTTGACATCCTTTGAACATAATGACTCGCCCCCTTCACTTTTTGTCGAAAACAAAAGAGATAAGGAGATTGAGGACTTTCCACGACCCCTTGCCGTAGTTGGAGTCAGTGTTCTGTAAGTAATCTAATAATTTGGCCTATGACTTGCATACTCTGTTTTATCAGCAGCTCTATCGTTAACGAAACTTTAGATATGAGTGTGTTGGGCAAGGTGGCCTTCTCGTGAGCATATTGTTTCATCTCTTGATGGAGATTGTGGCACTCATAGTGTTTCTCATTCTCATGCATATACAAAACTTTGCATTTATGGCCCATGTGTTGTCGAGTTTAGTAGTCAAATTTGGATTGAAAGCATTTTAATCTGCTGAAATTGCTGTATTAATACATGGAATCTGTTTCTTTAACCCTATCTATTCTTGAAAAAATATAATAACTTTGTTGCATGCATTCATATTGTTCGGCATGAATGTTCAGGTGATAGTTAGTTAAGTGATGCACTATTGGATATCATAATCTGTAATATATATCTATTCATCGTTATTAAAATATGAGATTACTATCCATGCTTGCCATTGTGTAAAATATCATTGGAAAAACCACACCGTGAGTCCGTGACCGTTGTAAGGTTTCTGATTTTATTCCTACCGAAATATAGGCCGAGACAACCACAAAATTATCTGCATTGACCAATAAATCTGTTAGGCGATGGAAACCACATTTTTGCACTATGGATGGTTTGCCTTACCATGCCCTATAATTTTACATGCCAAGGGTTCTTATTGTTTTTAGATTCAGTTCATGAGATTGAAGGACCTTTGCTTAGGTATAATGGTTATTGAGACGCTAATTCATTGACCTGGGCCAGCTGCTAGACACCAGTGCTTCCTTTAAACTTCTTTGATACTTCTTGAATGTCAAATTAGTAAATAGCCAGTATTTAGCTTGTGTAAGATGATTTACATAAAAAATGAGGAGCGTAAATCTAAAGACATAGTTCAGTGATTGTTGTCAATTCTTGTCTTAATCTCCCTCCCAATCCCCTCTTTCTTCCACCATTGTCCTCCAGAAAAGAGAAGACAAAAAGGAAGAAGAAAGGGAGAACCTAGGGTGAAGAAAAGATATAGTGAACACAGATTATGGAATAGATGTATGACTGAACGTGATGTATAAACTAGTAGGGTTAATTTAACATTATTAGTCTCAAATAGATCTTATGATAAGAAATCAAATATGTTTGGCTTAGAGAAGGTCTAGTTTTGTGAATTTTAAGGAAATAAGGTTTAAGATAACTAAGGAACACTCACTTTGATTATTAAGGATATGTAAGGAACTCTCACTTGCCTTACTTGATGTAGTTCTAATTAACGAACTCTCACTTAAGTTAGAAGTTACTGATTGTAGTGTAAGGAACTCTCACTTATCACTCCAATCCATCAACAATGAGTTATACTCGTACTTTGAAATTTTTAATTAAAACTAAAAGTTTTCGAATAAAACATAAGACAAAAGCTTTTGTTCAGATTAGACATACTTTTATTCAATCATAAGCAAGACCTTATATAGGCCATGAAGTCACAAGAAAGGAAATTTAAACGTGTCTAAATACAATTCCCAAGTAAATTATTATGCTAATAATTTCCTTCTTAATTTTATTTAGTCAAGAAAATAACAGATGCACAAACTGAACAGCCACAACCGGCTTTGTTCAAAGTCAAAACACTTAATCCTTCCTTTAATAAAGCTTTAATTAAACTGAATTACACTTGATCAATCCTCGATTTGATGCGCCAAGAACCTGTTTGTAACTTTGTATTGCCTTGAATTCATCCATATTTAAGGAAGATTCTTCCAAGCTTAATGATGCATGAGACAAGGAAGTAAAATACTTTACTCTTCTCCTTAACTCACATGTAATGGCTTATTTAATTAGGAGTTAGTTTGTGTATAGCTCCTAATTTGATTCGGCTATCATGCTCACAACAAATATCCGCTTCATACACCACCTTTTAATTCGGCAACTTCATTATTCATTGGACCATCTATTCATTTTAATTGCACATGATGGTTGATCAATTAAATGTAATCTCCACAATCATATACTTACCAATTTCGAGTGCCATAAGTCATTCCTAGACCAGTAATAAAAGGACCGTGTCAAGCATTAGAAACCAATGATGTATCTTCAAAAGACTTAGATAAGAATAACTCACTAAGACTTTTGACTCCTTGACCTTCACATGCCTAGGAGCATGGACTAGTAGAGATTTTGCACTACAACTTAAGGGTAGCATATTAGTAAGTTGCAAAGATGAGCCAATGGTTGCAAGTGACCAAGTTCCAAACTACTATTGATTTTTAAGTATTTAATAAAAAAATGTGAACGAAACTTTATGAGCAAGAAGGCAACAATCTAATTTTTGCAGGTTTTTAATTTAAGCCCCAAACTGACCTCATGGAAATAATTAAACTTGCAAAGATACATCAAATTAAGGATAGTCATGGGGCAGGTCTGAAGCGGGTCCAGCCAGACCTGGACGCGAACCCATTTATTTTTAATGGATAGAGACCCAGATCTGAAACCTAAGGGTCTAAATTTTCCAGACCTACCCCCTTCGGATCTAATGGGTCTAGGGTCCTTAATAGGTCCATAATGGGTCTAAAAAGAATCTCTTGACTTGTCAAATTTGAGCTTTTGTATGTCACATTTTCTATCGTAATTTTGTAAGGGACATAAAATGAGACAGAAGAAGATCAAATAATTCATGAAAAAAATTGTTTGGTGGTTACCGGTTAGCCAAAGTAAGTAGGACTACTAAAACATCTTATGTTCTACAAATTCAATTTGCTACTAACATCAATTATATGTATTAATGATAACCTTTTTCAACCATTTTTTTCTTTCATCAATTTGCTACTAGAATGTCAATTATTTTATTAATACTTCTTTCGTTTAAAGATAATGGTGAAGATACATTTTCTATCAAATTTTCAGAAATGGGGCAAGATTGAGCAGATCTATTTTAATGAATAAATCTATTATTTTAAAAATAATTTCATCAATTTATTGCAACAACATCAAGTAATCTGATAATCTACCTGCAGTGTTTGATTCTGAGCATGTGAGGAAGAAGAAGTGAAGAACAGGGGTAAATTGAGAAATTTAGGAATGAACGGACCTGCACGTGTCTGGGATTTGGGAATGAAGAGCGAAGAACTAGGGATGAGGGGAATGAGGCGGCTTAGGAAATCTGAAATGGGGTTTTAGGGCTTTTCTATGTATATTACTGAAATGAGTAGGGGCAGGATTTAGTGATTGACCATAAAAACTATGACGGTTTAATAAATGTCAGGTCCGGGTCTAGTTCTAAGGGGCAGGTCTAGGGTCCGTGTCTAGAGGTCGGGTCTGAATTCAGGTCTGGGTCCAAGTGTTTAGACCCGGACCAGGAGCCGTTTTTATTTTTTAGATCCAGATCCGACCCGGATCCGATGGCTCTCAAAAAATAAGATTCAGACCCTTAAAAAAGGAGCGGGTCCAGGGGTGCTGGACCCATGACCATCCCTACACCAAATGTTCACGTTGAGTTGCTTAAGTTTTTATGGAGTATCTAGCAATTTAGTTACCGTTAGGATAAATTTTTTTTAGATTTTAATTGACAGAAAAATCCGAAATTCATTTTGAAGTTTCATCCAAAACGCGATGTACTAGAAAGAAAACAAGAGGAGAGATAATCTGCAAAACCACCTTTTGCAAGTGGCAGATCTCTCAGTTAATTAACAAACAACACTAATATTTATACTTGCAGTTTCTTATTTTGTTTATCTTATCTATTCTTGTATTTGATACAGAGATGCCAGATAAATTTACTTACTTGACTGGATGTGGTTTACATGTGTGTGCTTTATTTCAAAGTAGTACTGATATGGATAATCTTTACAAAACATACTAATATGGAATGCTAATGGACTAGTCTTGCATGCACATCATGAAAAGCTAGCAATGTTGTAAAATGTTACTAGGCATTCATTTGATCTCTTTTGACCGTAGATGTTTTGCATATTTCAGGAAACGCATCCATGTAACAGAAATGCTGCAAGAAATAAGAAAAGCATTGCGAAAATGTCGAGATACAAATCAGGAAGTGTCATGAGGACTGATGATTAGAAGTTTGTTACATATGAAAGGCTCCATATCATTATCAGGCCTTTTTTGGCCAAGCAACAAGCTCAATAATAGCATGGATGGTATATATAAAAGGTCAGATCATTATGTACTGCAGCATTATGGTCTCATTCTCTTTGTTGATTTTAGGTTTTTGCTTCCATATGAGGCATTATGTGTCAACACTCAACACAGACGTAGTGCCCTCTTAAGCGGTGTCCGGGTAACATAATTAATTTAGGTTTGTTGAGTTCAGGTGTACCGTTGATGCTTTCTTTGAATCATCGAGTATTCTGTTGGCAATTAGTTTTTTTAATGGGTTGATTATTGTACATTCGACTTAAAGAAAAATATGGATGATGATGCTATTCTTAATCTTTTTTGGTCAGATTCTTGAATTGTGCAATCCGTTTCTTTACTGGTTTTCATCAATTTGCTGTACTAATTCACTCGTGTACTGATTGGCGACGTGGGAGCAAGTCCTGTAAAGCCAAAATTTTATATATTTGATAACGAGTTTTAGATTTCAATTTTGGGATGCTAGTTGGTTTGATAAATTAGGAGTTATAGATTTATATATTAGGATATGGTGTTTTTTGGCAGAAACCTTTCCCTTCTATTAAGTATAGCGTTAAATATGATATGAAGTATGACTCTTATTATAATTATTTTTGTTCTGAAAATGACATATTAGCCTATTTTGCAAGTTGTTCGTCGTTAAACATTTGGTTCTATGATGGAAAGAACAAGATGCGGGACCTAGGGCGTGTAACTCATTTTTTAGTAGCAAGGTGGAGTCTTTCCATTGTTCAAAAGAGGATGTTATATTATTATCACGTAAGCAAAAGATCAGCTGAGTGTGGTGTGGTGATATATTACAGAGGTTTGAAATGGTTATCTCAAAAAGCTTAAGGTGTAGGACTCATTTCCATTTTCAAATACCGCATGTCAGAACATATTAGTCTTTAAATTTGATTTCTATGATGAAAAGATTAAGAGTGCAGGATTTAGTTCGTGCAAATAATTTCTGTTTAAGTTAGTTCGCTGTAGGTGGTGCTATGTCATAGAAGGATCTAGTAATGAATAATATGAGCTCAGCTTGTTGACAGTCTTGAATTAGTAGCTATCTCAGCAATTTAGATTGAGGGCTCATTTCAAGTTCTGCATGAGGCGATTGTGCAGCGAATTGTACTACAAGTTTGATGACTTTCTCTTGCTAAGCCCTTCTTGTACAATGTTTCTCCTCACTGAAACAGTTGTACTGCAAGTTTACCCCTTACAATCTTGTTTAATTACTTAAGAATTATGAAGACATATATTCTTTTGTAGCTTGCTATTGCTAACCCATATAATTGCCCGTTTTTTATTATTATAAATAGCTTGATGTCCTTAATGGTTGTAGAAGTTTGCTGAAATTCGTTAATTCATTCAGATTTTCAGGCTAAGATGGCTGAGCAAAAATGATGGCATATGAGGGTGCGAGTCTGGTACAAGAAAGAAAAAACACTTGACGCCTCATTTCCATTTTGGGTATCTTCTCAACGGGATTGGGTCCAGTGTTATGTTTGGTCTTTATACGCCTTGTAAAATTATTTGACACTTTTTCATGTCTCCTCTCCTCCCCCGTTGGTGGATACATGTTATTTGCGTCAAAATTTTGTTTCGGATGATGCTTCTCGTGTTTTTTGAGCTATATGTATATTTCCAATGTTGTACTAATTTCGAGTCCCAAAAATTGTATACCACACTAGTCTGTTTCTCAGATCTCATGTAATGTAACAGATTCGTAAACCTGACAATTGTGTTCGACTTTTAGCGAACATAATTACATGCTGAAATAAAGTGATTCAACAAAACTAAAATTCCCTGTCACTCCGGCTGTGGCGCTTCCTTTTAACCGCGTCTTTAAACAAAACGAGTCTGCTTTACAAATGTTTGCCTGAAAAAACTGTTCTTTTAAGGAGTTGTATGCTGATTGCTCCTATCACCAGATACTGCAATGTTTTGTCACAGAATATCAGTTACTACCAATGCAAAAATATTGAATTTTAGCATACTTGTCAGGTTATACTACTAGACAAGTATGTATATAGAAGTATTAATAGACAAGTATGCTGAAATTCAATATTGTTGAGAAGTATTTCAAAATTCTTGACCAACTCAGTTTTATTTTGATATTTTGAATTTCAAAATATAACTGATTTTTGTAAGTCAATATTTCAGAATTCTGATCTAAGTTCTATAAATGGACGAAAAAAAAAATTAACTCAATTTTACAAATTCTAAAACATTTCTATTTGGGTAAAGTTGGAACAAGTTAGTGGGGTTCCATAAAATTGATCGGCTCGTATTATGAAAAATTGGAAAAAAAAGCTTATTAGTAAAAAAGATTCTCAAAATAAGCGTCTGGATATCTAAGCCTGTTAGTAACAACGAATAAATTTGTTTTTATATTTTTAGTCCCTTTCGATGTAATAAGATTTTCTCTCTTTTGTTCGCAATTAGTAATAACGAACAAAGGATTTTAATATTTTTTATCAGCTTTTTGTTTGCGAACATGCCTGATCTCAACTTTGACATGAAGATGCTTATTTTGGGAAACATTTTTTGGAACTTAGTTTGGATTTTTTCTAAAATAAAAAACTTATTTCTTTCAATCTTTCCTCATATTAGCCTATTAATTCATACTACTATTGTGCTTAAAGTAATCTAAATATGCAAGGGAAGAGTATTGTAATCTTGGATACAATTTTTTTTTAAATAAAAAAACTTTTCGATTTGGGTTAAGTCGAAAATTAAAAAGAGGTCAAACATATTATCCCACCAAAGATATAAGGGCAGCCAAGGTAAAAACTCTCAATGTCTTAATTAAAAACTATATTTTTAATCATAAAAAAACATTAGACTTTATTTTGGTTTTATAAAATGACTCAAAAATTTTCAAACACCCCCCGTTTGGCTGTACTAAAGATCCGCCATGATATGAATCGAATCACTGTTTAAATCATAAGGCTAACTCATAATTCTCGGAAAAAAATTAAATTTAAAAGGGCTTTAATTGACAACGAGGATGAGATTATGAGCAAATACTAACCTTGAGAGTAGGATACTTGTCTAAAAAGAGCAATACCCAACCAATGTGTGGAATATACCAAATCGCTTTTCCAATTACAAGTTCATCTTGATCAATCCAATATTGATCTTTCTTATATAAATCACTTCTATCATCCTCAGGTTTACTGTCTCCTGTAACACATTTATTTTTTAAATAATAATATAATATTAATATAATATAAAACTAATTCATGCTTATTTTGCTCTACTTCACTCTTCACTATATATATAATATCAGACTCACTATTCATATACTCCCTCCGTTCCTTTTTGTTTGTCTACTTTTAGAAAGAGAAATTTAAATTAGATTTTTGAAGTATATATTGATCATAAAATATATTCACGTGAGATCTTGTTAGATTTGTCTTAATGTAAAGTTTTTTAATATGTAATTTTTATAATTTTTTATGATGCGTACTTAGCGATATTAAGATTTAAAATTTGCTAAAAAATGCGTGTAAAAGGTAAAGTGGACAAATAAAAAGGAACGGAGGGAGTATATATATAAATAAAAAGAATATAAGTTTCACACAAACAAATTTAATAAATCACCTTTAGTCACTAGATGAACTTTTCGGGTATCCCGACATAAACTCACCTGCAAAATTATAAATATACTAGATAGTACCCGTGCGATGCACGGTTTTATCAAATTTTCAGAGTATAAATAACAAAAACAAATCCTAGTAAAAGTATATTATGTTTTAACTATCTCAAAATATGCAATACACTAAATAATATTCATTTAACAAAAAAATTGAAACTTTTTTTATAAATAATTAAAATAAATAAAATATATTATATAGTTTGGTAGTGCATTTAATATGATTTGACCCAAAAAGTAAAAAAAAAACAATTAATAAGAAAAATAATATATTCAAAATAAAAAAGTAGAAAGTCAAATATCATAATAACAATGACATCATCATTTAATTTAGGAGGAAAATTTTTTAAGGTGAAAGCGACACGTAGGCAATTTAGAAAGATGATGATGTAAGCGTGTTTTGTTTTAGTAATAGTTATAGATTATTGCATTTTATCAAAGTAAACATAGCAGGACCAATAAATTTTATCAAAAATATGTCAAAATTTTAAATAATGTGATCATCAATTTACCTGTACTACGCGATGAACAACGGGAGCTCCACCTTTCTTCCAAATCGATACAATAAAAAAAATGTTAGCTTCATGTAACCGCACATACTTCTAATTCAACTCGTTAAAAATGGACCTTCTTATTCTTAAAAATACATATTTACCTTTTTGTTGCACTTTTTCTCTTATTTTTATGAATTAACATTCATAATAAGATATATATCTTAATCAATATTTTACTGAAACAAACACATCAAGTAATTAGAGTAACAATGATCTTCGATAAATTAAGCAGGACATGCATTGATCTGGATCATATAATAACTTTATTAAAGTCATATATTTATATATGGAGTCACCTAAGATAATGAAGCAACGAGGGTTGAGAATGATACGTATATCAACCGATGGAATCAACATCTCACAATGTACATCGGTCAAAGAGGCAAATTAAACTAACAAAGATGTACATTGAGGAGCGTGATTACGTGGCCTATGCTCTCACGGTTGCAAGTGAAGTAGAAGGTGGAGATGATCCGTGTTCTTTCAAGGAAGCAATGAGTTTGGTAGATGCAAGTAAGTGGCTTAGAGCCATGAATCAAGAGATTGAGTCTCTTGAAAAGAATGATACTTGGTCTATAATGAAAGCTCCCAAGAATAAAAGATAGTGGGATGCAAGTGGGTCTTCAAAAGGAAAGAAGGGTTATCTAGTGAAAGTGGTCCTATCTACAAAGCGAAAGTAATTGCAAAAGGTTGTTCTCAAGTCGAAGGTATTGATTTCCATGAGGTGTTCTCTCCGGTGGTGAAACATTCTTCGATTAGAGCCCTACTAGCTTTGGTGGCGATGGAGGACTTAGACTTACATCAATTGGATGTAAAAACGACTTTTCTCTACGGTGATTTAGAAGAGGAGATATATATGCAACAACCGGAAGGATTTGAGGTGATCAAAGAGGAAAATTATGTGTGTAAGTCGGAGAATTCTTTGTATGGATTGAAGCAATCTCCAAGACAATGGTATACGAAGTTTAATGCTTTCATGATGACACATGATTTTGCTCGTAGTTCATACGATAGTTGTGTCTACATGAGGAGTACCAATGCGGGGCCCTTGATCTACCTAGTCTTATATGTCGATGACATGTTGGTTGCTTGCTAGAGTTTGCTTGAGGTAGAGGTGCCAAAAAGTCAATTGTCAAAGAAGTTTGACATGAAATATTTGTATCTACATCAAACAAGATACATTGAGAAGGTGTTGAAGAGGTTTTCAATGGACAACGCCAAGAAAGTTTTTACTCCTCTTGCTTCTCACTTTAGGCTCTCAAAAGATTTATGCCCTCGGACCAAACAAGAGGAAGAAGACATGAGGGGCATTCCATACACAAATGTTGTTGGGAGTATAATGTATGCCATGGTATGTAGCCGACCGGACATATCGCAAGCGGTTAGCATGGTTAGTATATACATGGCGAATCCTGGAATACAACAGTGGGATGCGATAAAGTGGCTTCTTAGATACTTGAAGGGTACATCGGATGTATGCCTTAAGTTTGAGATTGATGACACCAGGCTCATTGGTTATTGCGAGCTCATTGGGTATTGCAATTCTGATTTTGCGGTGATCTTGATAGTAGAAAGTCAACTTCGGGCATGGTATTCACTTTGGGTGGTATGACAATTAGTTGGGTGTCTTCACTACAAGAGGTTACGACGTTATCAACTATGGAAGCGGAGTATATCGCAGCGGCAAAATCGTTTAAAGAGGCAAAATGGTTAAAGGGTCTCATAGGGGAGTTGTGTCCTAGGTTGGATTCGATATGCGTACATTGTGATAGCCAAAGTGTGATACACTTGGCTAGGAACCAAAATACTTTTCATAGGAGGAGAAAGCATATTGATGTTAAGTACAATTTCATCCGTGACGAGATTGAACAGGGAAGGGCAATTTTGAATAAGATAGCAACGAAAGACAACCCGACGGATATGATGACGAAACCTTTGCCGTATCAAAGTTTAATCTTTGTGTGGACCTAGTTGGGCTCGTCTCATTTAATAAGTGATTTATGTTAGTGTTGAGGTTAAGGCGGAGTTAAGGTGATGCATGAGATTTGCATATAGAAGGAGGATTTCCTCAAACCTAAGAATCGTGTGATTTACACAAGATCTAGCTAAGAATATGATGTCTTTGATTGATAATGTTTGCGATGATGATTTACAGGTTTGAGTTGATATTTGCGGACTTAAGTCAAGGTGGAGATTGTGGTGGTTAAGGTGACTTAAAGTCCTTAATCATAGTATAATTGATGTGTTTAATAATAAAGGCAAAATGATAATTCTGCCGCATTATAAAAAGAGCAATTGAAGAAATAATTAAAGGAGACAAAAGTTGCAGTCGAGTCGGCTGTCCTCCTTGACCCATGGGACGCTGACTTGACGATATAGGCTATTTGGTTTTTTTGCTTGTTTTGTTCGATTTTCTTGAATTGCGTTAGGATGCATTGTAAGTGTTAGACCGTAAAAATTATAAATAGGGCCTAGCACAGAGATTAGGCATTGCTTTCATTTTCTCATTCTCTCTCTATAAGATTAATCACTTTCTACTTAATTCTCTTCTTCCTCAATTGTAATCATCATCATTATATAAATTGTACATTACTCCATTGTAGAACCTTGAAGAAGCAATAAAGACCTATAGGCTAGGAAGGTACGTCCAATTAGGGGTGAATCGTACCACTTAAATCTTGGTGTGTGTTTGGTTTGTGTTCTTATTGTTCTTGATTGTTTTTTCATTGTTGAACTTTCACAATTCTGTTTTGAGCACTTGTGTAGGACTTGTTCTTTGATCAAACCTTTGATCTTTGGGCATATTTAGGTCATTTTATTCAATACTAACTAATAAATATGAAAATACTTAATGTAGAACGATGTATGTATTCAAGATATTCGTATAATAAAAGTATTATACTGGAAATAAGGAGTTAAGTTGTTTTTGTATAAAAATTTAATCATATGATTTTAAATAAAGGGAAATGGACTAATAATAATGGAGTACTTAAGAGATAGTAGGGCTAAAAGAAACTTTTCCAAGATAACCAAAAATTAAATGTTTTTTCTACATAATGTTAGGCAGCTTGATTCCAAAAGTTCAATGCTATTTTGTGGAATTATATTAAGGTTTGCTACTATTGGCCTTTTGCAAATGTTCGTGCCTACCATGTAGATTATCCCTATACGTTTTTTTATTATTTCCTCTAAAATTTTATTAGTTGCTACAGTTCCCTATAGAAATTGTTTTTCATCAATCGATCTTATTTGGTATATATGTCTCTATGTATAATCTAAAACATCGTCAACTGGAATCTTGTTTGACTCGTCTTAATGCATCATCATCATCATCATACCCAGTCTATCCCGTTCATAGAAAACTATGATTAGGGTCTGGGGAGGGAAGAACGATGGCAGTCTCATACCTATAATGGAGAGTGCGATCAAAGAGTCCCCCGGCTCGAAAACGGTCTTCAAGAGAGAGAAACTTGCAGTTGATAAATAGAATAGAAAGCATACACACAAATACAAAGATAAGATCGAAAAAGGTAAAAAGCGACAATAAAGGAAAAGAACAATAACGAACAAGGGGTAAAAGGGACGAGTTTAGTAATCTAGGACGTGGATAAGGCGTCGCCAACTTGCCCTATCCCTGGTCAGGTCCTTAGAGAGGTGGAGTTCAATCATGTCACTTTTGATCTGTTCCTCCCACGTTCTCCTAGGTCTTCCTCGACTTCTCTTACCCTCCACTATGATGCATTCGATTCTTCTTACTGGGGCGTCATGCATCTTCCTCTGCACATGCCCAAACGATCTCAACCTATTCTCCTGCATCTTTGCGTAGATAGGTGCAACCCCTAACGTCTTCCTGACTCCTGGTTTCTTATCCTATCCATCATAGTATTACCACACATCTACCTCAACATACGCATCGCTGTTACTTCCATCATCTGTTCGAAAAGCTTCTTTACGGGCCAACATTCTGTCTCGTGTAACAATGTCAGTCTAATTACAACGCAGTAATATTTACCATTTAATCTCCTCGAGAACTTCTCATCACAAAGCACCCTAGTTGCTGCGCACCACTTAAGCCACCCCGCTTGTATACGATTAGTGACGTCTCCATCAATCTGCCTAGTACTCTGAATCACAAATCTCAAATATTTGAACTTTGTCGTACAATCGTACATGCAACAACTTCTCCCCCTAAGGTCACCTCTGGCTCCCCTATTACTTCTGTCCCACTGAAATTGCATCGCAAGTATTCTGTCTTCGTCCGGCTTATAAGCAACCCTTTACCCTCTAAGGCTTCCCTCCACTCTTCCAATTTACTATTAGCCTCCTCCTTGGTTTCTGCGACCAAAACTATATCATCGGCGAAAAGCATGCACCATGGCACAGTTTCGCAGATGAATTTCGAGATTTTTTCCATAAATATTCGTCTTAATGCGTATTTCATAACTTGTTAGAATTTTTTATCATATGAAATTAAAGATATTCAAGATTAAAATCGTGTATCGGATAGCGTAAAAAACAGAAGTATAACAACTATTAAAACCAGAGGAAATATATTATTTAAACTTTAAACACTTTAGGGAATTCACCAAAAACCGCAACATACAACTTCTGTTATACTCCAATTTTAAAGCAGAGTATCAAATAAACATATTTGCTGCTATCACATGGCATAAAAAGTTACAGCATATGACGTTTTTTTCCACTAGTGGGTTATTTGTGTAATCATGATAAGTCTTATTATAATTCAAATATGAATACAAGTATAATTATGTTATGTAAAATGTTATATATTAACTCGATGAATTTGGTTATTACGTGATTATGTGAACTTTAAATCGATTAAGCTATATTTAGTAAAGCCAAAATAACGTTTAGTTTACTTACTTAGTCGTGGTTGCTGATACTACTCGGCTATTGTTGTAACTCTAAATACTACTTCTTGATAGAATATTTATGAGTATATATATTACAGGTGTTAGTTGGGTATAAAAGTAGTAAATCGAGCGTGGATAGGGTCTCTCTCGGCAAAGGATTTTCTTTGAATTTCAATGTATTGAAACAGTTTCTATTTTGGAATTTTACAATAGTATTTGCAAAAGTATACATTTAGTTTATATTAATAAAAGTGTTCTTAAATCAAGTATTGTTGAGGGCTACGGATCTCAGGTTGAAATAATACGAGTAATTAGTCAAAAATCTTCTGACATGTTAGAAAAGATATTTTAATGAAGATGATTAAGAATCAAACTGTTTTATCTAATAACCTTATTTTTTAAATTTGACTTTTATTTTTCCAATCCGGAAATATTCTTTCACAATTTAAGCATATGACTTGGAAAAAATTGCAATCATAGCGACACCCACAATAATGGAGTACGCAAACTTACCTCAGTTGCAAAAATAATGATATCTCCGCATTCGAGTGGAGATTTTGGCCTTTTTATGATTAAGATATCCCCCTATAACATTAAAACATTCAACTAAAATTAATAAGATATATTAAATAGACAAAATAGAAAATTATATTAAAAACTCTCAATTATGCGCGGTTTAAATATAAAATTCCTAAGGAAAATTTGATATTAAACATATGAACTTTGCCTCATTTTCTTATAAACGTTCGAACTTTCGTTTATTTTTTAGAGGCATGAACTTTGGGGGTCATCCGCTGAGAAAGATACGGATGACCTATTACGTGTTGAATTTTAACATCAAATTTCATGCCTCCGTATCTTTCTCAGCGGATGACCCCAAAGTTCATGCCTCTAAAAAATAAACGAAATTTCGAACGTTTATAAGCAAATGAGGCAAAGTTAGTACGTTTAATATCAAATTTTCCAATTCCTAATAATTGAATAATTTAAAGCTTTCAATTTTGGGCCCCTTTTAAATTCAAAGTTCAAGATGACTTATAATCGGATAAATTAGTTTTAGTAGAGAAATAGTGGAACCCAATTGTATTTATTAATCACCTCATCTGCTTTGACCTTACACGACCCTTCACTTACCCCTCATTTTTACAAAATGATAACCGGTTACCGGTTAAACATGTTATGAAATTGTTTAATTGCTTTAAAATTAAAATGGGCATAAAGTTGGGAGTTTTGAATAATAATCAATAGTTGGGAGTTTATATTTAAACCGCAAATAGTATGGAGTTTTAAAAGTAATTTAAATCAATAGTAATATCAAAATCATAATCTTATTAACAATATACGATAGTTTGATACATTCAATTGTTGAAGAAAAAGAGGTTCGGTTCAAATAGGGAAATAAAAAATTCAACACAAATTTCTAATTCTAAAGTTACTTTCTATGTTAAATTTGTAGGAAATATTCTTTTGTTTTATTGGACCCAAAAAATTTGCAGTTGACGCAAAAAAGAAGACCTATTGAGATTTCCTAGTAACTAAATTATAGGAATTTTCAGCTAATATTTTTGCACTTCCCGTAAAAATATACTATTTCCGTTTTCAAAACACTTGCAATATTTGTTATTTTCATACAGTTCAATGCACTAATTCAATCTTTATCTATAATTATGTATATTATAAAATTATAAACATTTGATATTAATAATCTTTACGTCCAGAGAAATTAAACAGATCTCATTTGACTATGTTTTAATTTATAAATTACTTATTAATCATAAATTAAGTGAGATAAGTGAATAGTACTTGTTTTTCGTATGTTACGATTATATTGGAACAAAGTAGACGATTGAGACCACATGATATGTTATATATTCTAACACGCCCCCTCACACGAGAGCCCTTTGGGCTAGAAGTGTGGATGCAACACATGCCCCCTCTTACATGGTGCAAAATTTTGCACTTTAAATGAGGGGTGGTTGAGATTCTAACCTGTGACTTCTTGTCACCCTAACTTCTGATACTATATCAAGGAACCAACTCCATCAAAAGCTTAAGTTGACGGTTGATGTCCGATAACGATATCAAATCCAGCATACAAGTAATCAATTCCTAGAAATATGAATACATCACAAGGAAAAAAAGAAGAAAAAGACCTTTTGAATTCCAGGTGTCATGCTAGGATCTACAACAACGATAACAGGGATATCACATCCTACAACGAACGTGATTACCTTCCATGCCGCCATTAATGATGTCAATATCATTCCTATCATACCAAATATTTTAGTCCTAATTTATCTTTCAATTGATTTTTTTTTGTATTTTACTCCATAGAATTCAAAATAAGAAGTGTATTCAAAATAAAAAAGAATATAAAAACATTTTACATCCTTAATTTTATAAGATAAAATGAATAAAGATTACGATCGAGCTAAAACGCATTATATTTTAATTTTTAAGAGTAGGTTACAATATCAACAATATTAAGTTGTTATATACCCATATTGGATTCGATGTAATGCCAAGGATAAATACTTGAAAAAAGGTGAAAAGTGAGAATAATATAAATCAGACTAAATAAAAATTCGAGTACAATAAAATAGTAATTCAAAATTATAATTTTATTTAGAAATTAAAATTAGATTTATATTATTCACATAATATTTTTCATAACACTAGAAGGATAATAATTCATATATATCAAAAAATCAACTCAACCAAAAGTTTAAGATAATGGTTGAGGCCACGAGATATGTTATATACTCTAATAATATATTAATGATAAATAACAATTAGAAAAGAAAAAAGAAGGAAAGCAACGCTAACCGATGGTAACGAGTTGGACCGCAAGATATCGACGTACATTCATCTCTAAACAATCTTTGTATGTCTCAGCTCGACACTCTTCAAATGAAGAATGATTCAACAAAAAATTGTTATATAATAAAGCGGTTAATAAGAGAATTCGATTTTATTCGGTTAGGATAAAATTTGTTATAATTGAGTATATATATTTAAGAATTGAAAAAGTAAAGCTAGAAAAAGTTATTTAGAGATGCGAATAAATTAATGAAATTCTCCATCCAAATTAATTTAGTTGTCTCATTTGATTTTTTACACTATTCATTAATTTCGTTTAATTTGTATTTTATTCTTCATCCATAAGTTAAAATATAGTCATGTGAGATCTTGTTTGATTCGTCTCAATGCAAGGATTATTCTTATCAACTTTTGATAATTTTTATTTAAGCATAATTAGAGATATTAAGAGTCAAAATGCTACCTCGACAAGTGTGCCCAAGCAAATGGGACAACTTAATTAATTCGGAGGGAGTAATAGTTAAAAGAGTAGATTGAATTTAAACTTAAATAGATGATAAGAAAAGGAGGATGATATCATTCATTTGGATTTTGGAGGAAAAAAACTCTCCGACCTCCTCTAGTGTAAATTTATACTCAAAAGAGGTCAAAAATAATTTAACCTAATTTGCATGATCCATTGAAAATAACCCATCTATTATTTATTTTTTAATAAAACCATTCATTTGCTCAAAATAAATCGAAAAATTGTTTGTATAACCATCTTCAAATGTTATTATATTTGGAATAAAGAATAATTGAATATATTTTCAGCAATTATGTCCAATAAATAAAAGTTAATTTATTATTTACAAATTTTCCAAAATGAGGGAACAAATTTCTACTTTATCAAATTTTCATTACTTTTTATTTAATTTTTTCACCTCTTTAATAATTAAATTTCTTTAATAATTTATCTAACTAACTTTATTTAAATACTTTGAGTTCTATTTACTTTTTAAATATTTATACTTAATTTAAATGGCTCTAAGTAGCTTTTTTTTATTAAAAAATAAGATTATGAAGACAAATCTCTAATAAGAAATTATAAACAAAATAAATAAAGCGGTTAACGGCGGATGGTGTGTTAGCGGTTGAAATTCGTGGTTGTAAGCCTAGCAATGCATCGTGGCAAGACGTCCAATAACACTGTATAAAAGCAAAATTGGATTTTAGGTGAAAGTATCCAACATTTTGTATGCATGTAACGACACGAAATTAATTTAATGAACACGAAAGCTAAAAATTGCAAAAGAATGCTGGCGCCACTCTCTTATGTAACAAGCAATTTTTTTTTCTTCTTTTTTTGGAAAATTAGGAATAGATATATAGAAGGAGGCGGAACACAAACACTGCAACTTGGAACCTCCAAATCCGTTGGCATAAAAAATCCCGGGAGGAGAAGCAGACCACTCAAGACAGCATATGAGTGGACTATGCATCACCACACAGAAAATCAGTGTATTTATCACCTTACACACCAGGAATAACTAGAAAATATCTTACACCTTACACACCAAAAATAAGCAAATCTCACCAAAAAAAACACCAATATACACCTAGATCTAAAGTAAATAATACATAATGTCAAAAAAGAAACCAGACCATGGTATCAGGTGAATCAATTTGTATCTCGTGCCTACGATATAACAACATCTAGATTATGGATAAAATCATGAAGAGAGAGCTCACCACAACCCAACAATTCCTTCGTCCGGGTTCCGATTCTGATTTTCAAATTATAGATGAGATTTGTTTTGTTCCACTCATACCATATTGACCAAAGTACACAACCGAGTATTAGCCTCCAGAGTTTCTTCCATCTCCGAATCTTCATCAGACCACTCCATTCTGCAACGAAACAATAACATCGAATATGCGAATTTGATTCCAATCTAATAATTTCATCCAGAAAACCCAAGAGAATTTACATGTAAAAAGGATATGCGAATTTGATTTCACATCTACTTTGCAGAAGGGGCAATGAACCTGTTGACTATTAATAAGACCCTTTTCAACTAGTTTGTCTCCTATTTTTAATTTCTCCAAATTTTCCAACCAAAGGGTCAACTGAGCTCTAGGGGTGAAAAATTATGCCAAATTGTGTTAATGATTTTTTTGGAAAGAATGGGCCTGGAACTTTCATACACCTTTTCTACAATATTTTTTATAGGAAAAGAACCAAGGCTCGAATCATACCAGGAAATACCATCTACTCTTTCTCTTCTTGGTGTCTTTAGTACAAGAAGATTTTCCAAACTCACGACCTCTTCAGTTTCACAATCATATAGTGCTCTACGCCATCTACGGTTCCAAGACCCAATTCCCTCATGCCAACTACGCCAACTACGTGATAAGTACCCCTAAACCGGAGGAGTCGGAAGATGAAACTCAAGAGCAAGCAAGGAAAAGAAGTGCCAACTACGCCATGTTATCCTACTCAAGCTTGAGTGAAGGATTTAAGGGTAAAGAAATGTTGACGGCTTATCACATTCTTAACCGAGTTCCAATGAGAACGATTAAGGAGACTCCTTATGTACTTATGTACAAAAGAAAACCAAATTAGAGTTTTCCTAAAAGTTGATGTTTGTTTATGGGGGAGGTGCCATCTCATAGTCCTCTAACAAACAAACTTGTATAGCTGATTCTACTATGTCAGCGGAGTTCATAGCTCTTGCTTCAGCGTCTAGTGAAGCGGAGTGGTTGAGGAATCTCATGTTTGAGATACCCTTATTACCTAAGCCAATTTAACCGGTGGCGATTCATGCGGATTGCATGACAGCTTTAGATAGGGCTTATAGTCAAGTGTATAGTGGTAAGTCTCGTCATATTGCTCTTAGGCACAACCTAGTGCAAGGACTTATCATTAATGAGGTCATAACTTTTGACTATGTGAACACTAAGTTCAATGTGGCGGATTCGTTTACGAAAGCCATGAGTAGGGATTCAATTGAACAAGCGTCAATTAAAATCAGTTTATATCAATAAAGATCATTTGGAAAAGCCCAATTGACACATGAGTAACATCGTGTCTTGAATTCAATGTGGTAAAGTCCTTTTGATTTTTGTAAGCAACAAGCATAATGACCCATCGTTGCTTTGGATCGTGATGAACGAGGTAGTCGTCCATTGAAAGTTCTCAAGATCAAGAGTAGAAGAGCTCTTGGTGTTGTATCCGGATCACGAGGAAATGTTTTATACGTATTGAGAACCTATCTATATAAGTTTAGTGTGGCCGCTTCAAGTAGTCAAGATTCACATATTATGATAATCTTATGAATAAGATACGGACACGGTCTTATAATGTGTCAGGTTAATGACTTTGTGTTATTGATTTTTTGTGTACTTCATCTTCAAGTGGTTGGAAGGGTCATTTGATTCAAATCCGTATGTATATCTATTCTGGCTCGGTCACTTGTGAAGTGTGTTGTACTAGGCGTTAATTCAATCCGTAGGGATATCATCGTTGATGCATGAAATGGATTATTAGTTTGTTTTGTAAATGAGAGGTTTATTATATCCTAAATGGGGGAGGATTGTTGAACATTTAGTGTCTAATAATCCTAAGTTTATAATCACTAAGTACTACTAAAGTAGTGGGACAATATGTATTAAAATACTAGGTCCAAAAGGAGTTTAAAGGAGTAACCGTTGGGTTGCCTCTTAATCCTTGAATTGATTGCATAGGATTCCAATACCAATTCCAATCTTAGTTTAGAGCTTCCAATTCTTATAATTTCTAAACACTTTGTTATTAAGTTTTATACTCTAACTACTAAGAGTATATTGTGTTGTTTGTATCTCTTTGTGAATTTCTAATCAACAAACCCAAGTACCTTTGTGGGGGAAATATCACAAAAGGAAAGTGATCACACGCCTACAACAAGTATCAAGTTTCCGGGTAACGGTTGTCGTTACAAAACAATCTTCAAGTTATCATAGCATTATTATTTGTAATTTTATTTTGTCATCAACAAAGGGATAAATACAAATTCCCGTTTGTAATTTGTATTTGCATTATTAAGTTCTTAATAGTCCCCACTTATTGAACCTTGTCACTTTGTCTTCTTTTGTTTGTTCTTAAAAACAAAAAAAAAAAATTCTTTAAATGTTCGGGATTAACACATTCCCAACACCCATTTTCAACGAAGTAGGATTTCCTAGTCCTCCCCTTGTAACCCTTCTTATGCTTTTCACTATGTGAGGATTTTCCCTCTAGCATGTTAAGCGACCCAACATTTGGATTTGGATCTTTTTGCGCATCTTGGGCTCGAATGCTGGACTTAACAACAAGGTGTTGTCCAAGATCGGCACGATTCATGTCTTCCTTCTTATGTTTTAGTGCATGTCTAACATCCCTCTATGACGGAGGCAACTTGTCTTTTATGCTACTTACATCAAATATTTCATCCATTTTAATGTCATGTATTTTCTTTTTAGAGTACATTCTTAGTAAGTCATGAAATTGATCAATAATTGGGCAATTAACAACCATTTTATATGCATTAAAGTTACATACAAGGAATTTACTTGAGCTATCTTCGGCCATGTATTTTCTTCAAGTGCTTCCCACAAAAGTTACAATAAATCATGATATTGATAGACATCAAATAGAGAATCATTCATACTGTTTAAAATCTGTCCTCGACAAATAAAGTCATTATTTTTCCACTTACTTCTTTTCCTTACTTGCTCCAAAGTTTCATTTTCGAACCCCTTAGGTCAAGGAGTATTGATCATGTAAGCCACGTTGAGTGTTGTCAAGAGAATTTGCATTTTCTTTTGTCAATATCGAAAGGTCGACGCCAACAATTCTAACTTGGTGAAATTTGAAGTAAATTCCTTAGCACTTGTCATGATGAAGAAGAGTGTCACAATAGACACACAATCTACTATTCATTGTGTATTTTTTATCTTTCGATTTAAAGCTATCTTGCAAACATAATGCTAACATTAATTTCTTTATAGGCCATGTGAAAAACTTAAATTCATATTGAAAAGTATATATATTAGTACGTTTTTTTCTCTTATGAACTCAAATCTAATTTATACTTGTTCTCTCAATAATAGAGGGAAATAATTTTTATTAATATGATGATCATAAATCACTCTCCAATTAATCCTTCTCTGTCAGTAATTTAACAATACAACCTCTTATCATAAATGGGCTTACAAAAAACGATGGATCTTTCTTATTGCAATGGCATATAATTAAATTTGACAATAAAACAAGAGCTGAGAAAGTGTAGAATATAATATAATGAAGGTCTTTACAAAGATTTATTTAGGATCTAATTTGACACGACAACCAGCAAACCGAGTCCACCAACCAGAAGGTACTGCAAAACATTTAAAGGAGTATAGTAAAATAAGAAATGGAATGACACCATTAATAAACGATCAAGTATATTTTAGGACTTAAAAATGTACATATGTGATATGTCCCTTTTGGTAAATTGTGTTAAACAAATAAAGGTATTATTATCCAAAAAGTTGTCTCTGTAGGAACATTTAGGAATATTTGTAATTATTCTTTTTCCGTTTTTTAGAGTAGCAAATTATTCCATAGATTATTTTGTTACCTAAGTTAGATTATTTCCTTGTATATTGGGGTGTAATTATTCATTTCTAAGTAATACAAACAGTATTCATAAATCCTAAACACATTTCTTAACCTTAATTCCGCATTATTTTAGCTTTCATGGTATCAGAGCCGATGGTGTTTTTTGGCGACCTATAACCGGCTCACCTTATCGGTATTCATCATCTACCGAAAAAATTTACCTGAAATGGAAACTAAAATCCGGTTGTCATCATCGACACCTTTGTTGCAACTTGAACAGTTAAACACCAACAAAAGTGTCTCTTACCACCCCCCGACTTTTTTTTCCGATGAACTATATGATCGGAATCGGGAAACCTACCCAACATCACAAAAAATTCAAACACAAAACCAGATCCAGCAAGTGGACAGAGGGAAAATCAAAAGCAATATTCCCGTTCGTTCGATTTTTCCGGCAAGGAAAACAAATCCTCAGTGATATACACGAGGAAGCCGCCACCAAGGTCTCGGGGATCCAAACCGGTGGTAAGGCTTGTCCTTTTAAAATGGCGTCCCAAAAATCTCATAAAGGAGAGAGGAGAAGACAGAGACGTTTTCATGGAGAAGACAAAGAAGAGAGCAGATCAGTGGTATTCATGGAAAAGAAAGAAGAAGAGAGAGAATTTCTAAACCATACTAAAGAATCTGATTTTGGAAGAGAGAGAAATTCCAAAGTTTTTTATATGGAGGCCACTGCTAATCTTTACACCCTAAATCCTAGAAATATGCCAACCCACCCGAAACCCACTTCTTCATTATCAAGTCTGAATTTACTTGGTCATAATGTCACGCTCCCTTGGATTTTTGATTGCGGGGCGACAGACACTATAACTTTTGATCCGTCTGACCTTTTATCCACCGTTCCCAGTCTATCTCATAAACTATTATCTATTAGTCAATTGACTAAAGAACTCAATTGCATTGTTATCATGTCTTCCACTGATTGCGTTGTGCAGGATGCTCGGACAGGGAAAATCATTGGTCGTGGTACTGAACGAGACAGATTATACTATGTGGATGAAGCGCTTCAAACGAGTCACACTTCGCTTGCTCATGGGTCTCCTGACCATCAGTTATGGACTTGGCATCGACGTCTTGGACATCCATCACTAGGGTATCTAAAACACTCATATTCTAATTTAGCCCTGGACTGTGAAGCTTGTATTCTTGTCAAAAGTCACAAACACTCATATTTTCCTAGTAGTAGTCGTCACAACAAACCTTTTGATTTGATACATTCTGATGGGTGGGGCCCAGCTCCTAAGTTTAAAAACCAGAAATTCTCCTATTTTGTCTCTTTTATTGATGATTGTACAAGAATGTATTGGGTGTATTTTTTGAAACATAAATCTGATGTCTTTGATGCCTTTGTGAAATTTTATAATATGATTGGAACCCAATTCAACACTCAACCTAAAATCATTCGATCTGATAACGGGGGGAGTACCTTAACCAACACATGGAACAATTTTTTATTTCTCATGGTCTTATACATCAAACTTCTTGTCCCCATACCCCACAACAAAACGGGGTAGCCGAAAGAAAGAACCGGACTCTTCTTGAAATGAGTCGTGCCCTTATGTTTGAAGCCCATGTTCCGTCCTATTTCTGGCCTGAAGCCCTTGCATCTGCCATATACCTATCCAATAGACTACCTTCCAAAACCCCCCACTTTAAAACTCCTCTTGCAACCCTCCAAACACATTATACCCTTCCCTCTACCCATTCCTTACCCCCCCCACATATTTGGGTGCACTGTCTATGTTCACTTACCCAAACCTACTCGCCACAAACTTGAACTCCGGGCTGTCAAATGTGTCTTTGTGGGCTATGGTGTTAATCAAAAGGGGTATCGTTGCTTTGATTCGGCTCATAATAAACTCTATACTACTCTGGATTGTGATTTCTTTGAGACGTCATATTTCTATCCCCAGCTTCGTCCTCAGGGGGAGACCACATGTGATGACTTGAGCTGGCTTATCTATTCTGTTTATGATGATCTAGACCCCAAAGAGCAAGTAGGTAATCCTACCGATATTGCTACTGAGACTATAGTTATTCCTTCTCCTCAGGCTATTCCCACCCTGTCTGATGCATCTTCTGGTGAAGAGGTTATATCTGAGCCTCAAGAGGTAATAGTTGAACCTCCTATTGTTGATGTTGATATATCTGGTACTATTGAGTCTCCATGCAGGTATGAATTGCCCCCAAAGAGAACTAGAGGGGTTCCTCCAAAGAGGTATGACCCCGAGTTTGAGTCGCAGAGATCGAGATACCCTATTGGCAGAGATGAAGGAAATAGACTGGCCCAAACAACCAGGGCTTTCCAAACCAGTCTATACTCCAGCTCTATTCCTCGAAATACCGATGAAGCACTTCAGAACCCGAAGCGGCGTAAGGCAATGGAAGATGAAATTGTGGCTCTCAAGAAAAACAACACATGGGAACAATGTACTCTGCCTGAAGGCAAGAAAACTGTAGGGTGCAAATGGGTGTTTACAATTAAGTATCATGCAGATGGTACTATTGAGAGATACAAAGCTCGGCTTCTAGCAAAAGGGTACACCCAAACCTATGGGATCGACTATTCTGAAACCTTCTTACCTGTGGCAAAGATTGACACGATAAGAGTTCTGTTCTCGATAGATTTAAATAAAGATTGGCCGCTGTATCAGTTTGATGTAAAGAATGCCTTCCTTCATGGAGAAATCGAAGAAGAAGTGTATATGCATGCTCCTCCTGGGTTCTCAAGTGATTTCTCTCTGGGAGAAGGATGTAAGCTTAGGCGTGCTCTATATGGTTTAAAACAATCACCAAGGGCTTGGTTTGGGAGATTTACTGTGGCTATGAAGAAATTTGGGTACAAACAGAGTAACTCTGACCACACTCTGTTCTTGAAGAAAGTAAATGGAAAAATGACATGCTTGATCATCTATGTTGACGATATGGTGATAACTGGGTATAACGAGGAGGAAATCAAGAATCTGAAGGAGAAACTGTTTAAGGAGTTTGAGATGAAAGACTTGGGAAACTTGAAATACTTTCTTGGCATTGAGGTTTATCGATCGAAAAAGGGAATCTTCATAAATCAGAAAAAGTATATCTTGGACCTTCTTGCTGAAGTAGGTATGCTTGATTGTAAACCTGCTGATACTCCCATTGTTACTAATCACAGATTGCAAACCTCACCTGAAGGGGAATCGACAGATAGAGAGAACTATCAGAAACTAGTAGGGAAGCTGATCTATCTTGCTCATACCATGCCAGTTATAGCTTATGCAGTGGGAGTTGTTAGTCGATTATGCATTCACCTCAAATTCCACACTTGGAAGCTGTTATGAGAATCTTGAGATATTTGAAAGGTACAAGTGAAAGAGGAGTCTTCTTTGGCAAAAACGGGCACCTCGACCATGTAGCTTATATTGACGCTGACTGGGCAGGAGATCGTGATAGCAGAAAGTCCACATCAGGGTACTTTACCCTTGTAGGAGGTAATTTGGTCACTTGGAGGAGTAAGAAACAAAAGGTAGTTGCTCTGTCAAGTGTAGAGGCTGAATTTAGAGGAGTTGCTAAAGGTATAACAGAGGTATTGTGGCTCAAGAAACTTCTGGGTGAACTAAACTTTCCATCATATGAGACATGTACTCTTTTTTGTGATAATAAAGCAGCCATCGATATATCGGAAAATCCTGTTCAACATGATCGAACTAAACATGTGGAGATAGACAGACACTTTATCAAGGAGAAATTGGAGAACAAAATTATTCGCATTCCTCACGTGAAATCTGAAGACCAACTTGCAGACATTCTCACAAAAGCAGTTTCAGCTGAAGTCTTCACGAAGACATTGTCCAAGTTAGGCATTGGCAACCCTATGACCTAACTTGAGGGGGAGTGTAGGAATATTTAGGAATATTTGTAATTTTTTTTTTCCGTTTTTTAGAGTAGCAAATTATTCCATAGATTATTTTGTTACCTAAGTTAGATTATTAGCTTGTATATTTATAGGGCTGTAATTATTCATTTCTAAGTAATACAAACAGTATTCATAAACCCTAAACACATTTCTTAACCTTAATTCCGCATTATTTTAGCTATCAGTCTCAAAATAAAAATTTTCATAATGAAAAAAACTTTGTGAATTTTCTATTCATGAAAAATTATTTTGAATTTGCTACTAAAAGTACTATTTTCTCTTATAATAAATATATATCAATTTATGTAGCAAATTTAAAAAGACAAAAAATATTTAGTTTCCAACACACATTTTTTTTTTGCAAATTTCATATTTTGGACACTTATTATTTATGGGTGTGTTTTATTCGGAAATTAATGATAATTTTTGAAAATTAATTTATAATGAAAAAAATGAAAATAGTATTTCTTTTTAATTTTCGATTTAATGAAACCTATTATGCTAAGAAGAAAGAAACTAGGATGTTGTGAATATTAGTGGAAGAAAATTAATACGTTATCGGATTTGGTGGAAAATGTTTTGAAGATGAAAATTAATTTTAACTTTTAATTTTTTATTTTATATCTTGCTAAACAATAAAAAATAGGCAAACACATTTTCAAAAAATGATTTCCTCAAATAATTATTAAAGGAAAAATTATAAGATTATTGCTTAACTAACCTTGAAGAGAGGCTTCTCAGTCATGAGGATGGTTGCCCAACCAATGAATGGAGCATACCTAATGTTTTCAACAAAATTTTGGTTAACAAACTACTCCTTTTAACCTCGACAACTGTATATCGTGAAGATAAATGGGAAAATATTATATAGGGATGTCAAAATGGACAGGTGGTTTCGGTATACTCACCTAGAATTTTCATACATATCACCTACCCACCACTCATAGTGGATTAAACTTTTATAGCTCACGACTGGCCACTTGGGTAGCGATGACATTTCAGCCTGAATCCCACCCTATAGTTCGACTCGATCCAAGAAAAATAATTTGATTCGAGTTCGAGGAAAAACTTATTCAACTTTACGATTCAAGTCTGAGTTAGAGACGACCAGAGTTGGACCTTATTAAAATTCCGACACTCTGACCCGACTTTGACTGAAAAGGAAATTCGACTTTGAATTTGACTTTTACCCCAATATTTTATTTTCTTTAAAAATCTAGGAGTGACTAATTCAATCTCTCTCTAATACTGATTGTAATTAAAATAATTTGGTATCTTTATTTAGATTAATCAATGAAAATACGACAAATCAAAGTGCGACAAAAATTTGTTAAAATGTGATAGTAGGATTTTTCTTTGTTAAACAGTATTTGAAAAAAATATTTTGTTTACTTTGTATGCTTTAAAATCATTAGTAGAATATGACAACAATAAAGTTTGATAATAATCCGACTCCGCATCGGACTCTGTTGGAGGTCCGAGAGTTTCAATCGGGGCAAACCTAAAGTATGCATAATCCAACTACGAGTGGAGGTGGACTGGAAAATGTTCGACTATTATCAAGAGCAACGTCAGAGTGAGTCCGACCCATTGTCATCCCTACGTCAAAGTGGACTGGAAAGGCTTCAAACCCTTTCTACGCACCCACTAGGGCCAAATGGATACCCACTTTATAACACCTTACATTCATTCCAAATCTGCATTATACCCTTAATAAATCCTTACAAATTTAATTGTACAAATCCTTACAAATTTAATTGTACAAATCCTTACAAATTTAATTGTACATCTAACTTTAATTTAATCACATTATAATGTAATAAAATAAAATTGATATCCTTAATTTCTTGTCAATGTTTTTCTAAAAAATACAAGTCTGTTTCACTGACTTTGTCCCATTTGATTTGGGCATGTTTTCCACGGTAATTATTGAAGCCTTAATATCTCTAATTGTGCATGACTAAAAATTATAAGTTAAAATTAATACTCCTTGCATTGAGACGAATCAAATAAAATCCCACTTGACTATGTTTTAACTTTTAAATTAAGAATAAAATACAAATTAAAAGTGAATTGTTGATATTGTCAAATAAGTAAATGGGACAAAGTCACTAAAAGGGAGGGAGAATAATTTAATTAGTATATTGTAGATACACGGTAAGTTGGCTATGGGTGGAGTGATTGGGTATTGGTTGGGTGGATAGGTATGGGGCTAGGCGGGTAGGTATGGAGCGGGTAAAACTTTATACCCACCACCTACCAACTACCCATGACCAGAAACACTTTTCATAACCATACTCACCCACTACCTACTAAGATCACACCCATACCATCCCAACTGAGAAAAATGCGGTGCGAAACCTGTATAAATTTACCCGCATGTCATCCGTAATATTATTGTTGGTGGCTTTAGTCGTCAATATAACCTAATCTAGCAGATTTTACCAAGATCGTCTCATCATCACTTTAAAATTATAAATGATCACTTTAAAAATTACTCCTTTCGTTCCCTATTGATATTCCCCTAGGGAATGTTCACGAGAATTAAGAAAAGTGAAATCTTTTAGATAGTGGAGATCTTATTTTATTGAATAATAAATTTGATGGAGGAAAAGTGGGGACCACAAATATTAAAAAAGTATTTAAAGAAAGTTAGTTTAAAAAATATGGGGACCACAACTAATTAAAAAATATTTTTATGAAGTTAGTGGGAAACATGTGGGGTCCATAGGGAATATAAAAATGTTAAAATGGAGTTAGTGGAAGATATGTGGGCCCATAATCATTATAAAAATATTAAAATGAAGATGGGTGGGGTTATTTTTGTCCAATTTTTGTGATATAAATGGAAAGATTCCTTATAGGAACAACAATTGAAACACCTTAAAATGGAAAGTGAGAACTTCTTCGAGGAACGGAGGGAGTATAACTGATCACTTTGAGATTATAGTGGTCACTTTAAAATTGCAATTGATCTGTTAAAAACTATAAAAAGTGATCACTTTAATGATGTAAGTGAATTACCTTAAGGTTTGGTATGTACAGCGTAATAGAATGGAATGAAAATAACAAAGGCAGTGTTTGACAATTGGCTGTTGGCTTAGCTTTTTGGTCGGTTTTTGGCTTTTGGTTTGTTGGTTGGTCAAACAGTCAAAAAAAGTGTTTACCAAACACCTAGCTTTTTGTGTTGGCTTTTAGCTTGTTGGTCCACTTTTTCTCTAATAAACAACCAACAACCAATATTCAAATTTACCAAACATCTCCACAAACAGCTAGTTTTTTAAGCTAGCTTAAAAGCCAACAAAAACAGTCAACACTTCCAGCAGGTCAAACAAGCCAACTAAAAAAGTCAACCGCCAACAACCAATAGCCAATTGCCAAACACCCCAAAGTAAAAGAAGCATAATAATAAGTGTTGATGTTATCCACCGTTTGCTTTTTTGATTGGTACAGTGAACATGTCACTTTTTGGTATGTACAATGACATTAATTGAGTTGTAATGTGATGAAGTAATATCTTGGGAAATATGAGTAAAACATAGAACGTGATCCCGGAAAAAGAGAAATAGGAAATAAAAGAATAGCATGTAGGATAGGATTAGGATTAGGATTAGGATTAAGATTATGGGGTAAAGAAGTTGAAATAGGGAGCTAAAAGGTGAAAATTGGCATGGAATTTGTTTGTGCCATGTGAAAGAGAAAATGTCTTTTATGGAATATAATGTTTCCAGAAAAAAATTATTTGTATGAGTGGTTAAATGATAGACTTTATAAGCCTTTTGAGAAAAAGGATATCCCAAAAAGACATAACGATCAATTCTTGGGTGAAATTTGGTTTGATATTATTTAATACTTGAACCTTAACATCAACAACCAAAAGTTCTGAGGTGATCACTCTTAGAAGCAGAACCATAGAGTTTCTCAGTGGAAATACATATTAAAGTGAAGATAATAGCATATAATTAATAGGAACATTTGACTTAATATAAAGGGCTCGTATAGTTTCAAGTAAGTGTTTATGTTTTCGTTCAACGACACGATTTTGTTGTGGTATGTTGCTGCAGCTCTTTTGGTTAAAAATACCTTTGGTATGAAAAAGTTGAAGCATAGGTCCTTCACATAACTCTTTTGCATTATCCCACCTATCAGACTTAATATGCAAGTAAATTGAGTCTCTACATATTCCATAAAATGAGTAAAGTGAGAAAGAAGTTTTGAGTTGTTTTTCATGAGAAATAACCAAGTGCAACGAGTAAAGTCATTTACTATAGTGAGAAAGTAAAGTGAGAGAATGATACTATGTTACAGGTTGCTTGGATAAGCCATTAATGAGCTTAGAAAATAAGAAGAGGAAGAAGACTTTAGAAGAATATGAAGTTTCGAGAGAGAAGTACTCTATTCTCGGTGATTAGTAAAAGGATTCTGATACACCTTTTTATAACAAATATAAGATATTAAGTAATTAGTTTAAAGTTGTATGGGGGCACCAAGTCGCATGTGCCCCCATGTGAATCAAAAAACATTAAAATCTTAATTAGTTTTTGTTTGCAAAAAGAGAAACAGAAACAGAAACAGAAAGTGAAAGAGAGAGAAAGGGAGAGAGAGAGAGAGAGCGGAGAGAGAAAGAGAGGAGGGAGAAAAAAAGTAAAAGAGCGAGTAGAACTACAGATATACAAAGCATGAGAGAATGAGAGAGAAATTAATGAGGGAGTATTGAGTGGTGTGTAGGCCTGTGCAATGGGTTGAATCCTTATTAGGACTCTTGATCCATCCCTTAAATTTAAGGGTTGAAAAAATATTGAGTTTAAAATTTAATTTATAAAAATTAAAAGATAAGGTTTGGATAAAGATTTTAGAAAGGGTTGTAAATGACCTAATCTAAACGTCAAAAAATATGAAAAAGCATCTTAATCTTCACTTTTACTCACAATCGTTCCCAGATTGCCATTTTCTATTTCTTTCTCTCTCATCCTCTGCTCGAAACTCTTCTGCAGCTGAATTTGTTCACAGGCACATTCATCAAATACCTTTTCCTTTGATTTCGCCTTGTTTCTTTCCTTTGATTATACATTTCTTAATTAGGGATTTTACAATTGCTTTTGAAACTCTTCACTTGATTATGCATTTCTTAAATTGGATGAGAGAAAATATAGGAAAAAATAAAAGTAAAATCAAAGAATTAAATTTTATTCTTGGTCATTTTTGTGCAAGAATTGATGCTTTGAAAGTAATTTTCTGTCATTATTTATTTAGCTTAATGGAGACTATATTTTCAAGTTTTTTTTGGCAATTGAGTAAAGAGGAATGTATGGATTATAGGAATTGGTAGAGGGACAAAGAAGCTAATTGAGTTCATGAGAGTGGGGAGAGAGTGTAACTAACTAATGGAAAAGATTGGCCTTAATGAAAGACAATATATTTTGTTCTATATGTCATTTAAATTCTTTTTTTATATTAGTTTGAAATACTATCACTTTTAATATATAGATTTATATTGTATTAGCTTGTAATACTTGACAAATGTAAGATAATATATGCAAAAGAAACATGAGAATGGGTTGTTAGATTTTGATTGACATATATGATTTCACGATTACAGAATACACAATCAAAGATCTCATTTATGATAAAAGGAAAGCGAGGCTACTACATCATCTAGAGTGGAGCTTAGAGTGGAGCCGGAAAAAGATGGTTATAAAGAATATGCACCCCAAAATAAGCGGAAGGAAGAAGTTATCTAAGGTATGGCTAGAGTATAATGAAGAAGTATCGCAAATTGTAGGCATTGCAAAATTAACTTGGTTTGTAGACCATCTAAAGGGACATCACATTTAAAACGTCATTTGTTATAATATTGTCCGAAACAACCTAATGGACCGATTGGGGAGGTATTAATTCATGATAATAATGACATAAGGGAATTTGTGTTTTATTTGAAAGAACTTAGAGTAGAAATTTTGAATTATATTGTTAAAGGAGCTCACTCATTTTCAACTATGGAAGAAAATGGTTTTAGAAGAATGATGGCTAGAGCTAATCCTCAAATTTAGCCATTTTGCCGAACTACTGTTATTAGGGATTTTTTTTCTGAATATTATTGTTATAGGAAAAAATTGCAATGCATGTTGATAAATACTCCTGGACTTATTAGTTTAACAACGGATTTGTGGGATTCGAAACATAGTTGGCAACATTATATGTGTATTACGGCTTATTTTATTGACTAAGAATTGGAAGTTATAGAAAATAATCCTTAGGTTTCGAGTCATTTCTCCTCCATATGATGCTGAAAAAATTTCTGATGAAATATTTATGTTTTTTAATCAATGGAAAATTGATCATAAAATTCTTAGTTTTACTGTTGATAATTCTACGTATAATGATGCTATGATATCTAGTTTAAAAGCTAAATTTTCAATGAGAGGGATGTTGGCTTTTGTTGGATAATTGTTTCATGTAAGATGTTGTGCACATGTGATTAATTTGATTGTCCAAACTGGATTAGAGCCTCTAGGAGACGTTTTCAAAAATGTTCGAAAATTGGTAAAAAAGATTTCAAAATCATCTAACTTAAGTAAAAAAATTGAGATTGCTCCAAAAAACATTCATTTTGATGTGAAGAGGAAACTTAATATTGAAATGAAAGTAAGTTAGAATTCAACCTATAAGATTATTGATAATGATTTATTGTATAAGGATGTTCGTATTCATTTGGGGTTAAATTATGCTTCTATCAAGATTTATGTGTCATCTGATAGTGAATGGGAAAAGTTAGTCATTCATAAGTTTTTAAAAATATTTTATGACGTGACATGCATGTTTTCAACTGTTAAAACACCAACATCAAATTTGTATTTCAAGGGAGCTTGGTTAATTCATTGTCATTTACTAAGGACAAAAAGTGGCCCCCATGCATTCTTGTCATCTATTGTGGATCCAATGTTAAAAAAATTTGACAAGTATTGGAAGGAATACAATTTGCAGTTGTCTTGTGCGGCTATATTGGATCCTCGATTTAAGTTGAAATTTGTAGAGTTTTGTTTAGTTAAAGTGTTTAGGGAAGTGAAAGGTATGGTTCGAGTTACTAAAGTATTAGATACTTTGAGATCATTATTTGAAACTTATAAGTTACGGGCTTCCACTTCTCCTGTAGTTCTTACCCCTCCTTTAGATAGTAGATTTGATAATTTACTTGATGGTTATGAAAGTTATACTCCACTATCTTGCAACACTAGAGCTAGAAAATTACAGGTTGACTCATATCTTGAAGAGGATCAACTTAATGTCAATATGAATTTAGATGTGTTGGAACATTGGCAACAAAGTGCAAAAAGATATCTAGAGTTAGCACTATTAGAACAAGATTTACTTACCGTTCCAGTTAGCTCAGTGGCTTCGGAATATACGTTTAGTCTTTGGGGGAAGACTATTTCGCCGAATCGTAGTTCTTTAAAGTCCAAAACCGTTCAAGCTCTAGTTAGTTTGCAAGATTGGCGTCGTGCTGAATATGACATTCCTATGGACTTAGAATATGATTCGAAATCATGTGAAGAAACAATTGAGGAAGAAACAATTGTGGAAATGGATGATGAAAATGAGGATTCTAGCTCTTCATTTTGGGTAATCATTTTTTTAGCATAAAATTATGTTTTTGTTCATATAGACTTGAAATAATGCTTCGTATGTTGTGTTTTTATGCAAGATTAGCGTTGCGATGCTGATTGTTGACAAAATATTTATTTGCAGACCTGAAAGTGAGCAGTTTAAAGCCCGTTTGCGACTTGTGAGGCGAAAACTAGTACACTCTGTAAATTTTGTTTTTGAAATAATATTTTTAAATTTATGTACAATGGAAATGCAAATTACTTAATTAATGGCTTCGTAATAGATATGAAATTTTGGCATCAAAGTTTGAATGTTTGAGATTTGATTTGAGTTGTTTTAGAGTAAAGAAATCATCATGAGCTTGATGGGTTTGTATAGAAATGATGGATTTCAACCTTGTCTCAATTGTTGAAGACTTGAAATTACTGAAATTACTGAAAATGGCTTCACTGGAGAAATTCCATCTAGTATTGATGAAATGGGTCGGGTGGGCCGAGCTTAATAGAACCAGCCCGTTAAAAGCTCGTTTTCTATTTTGTAAGGCCTGACCCGACCTGACCAGTTTCTACTAGAGCCCGACCCGGCCCTTATCCGGCCTGTTGCACAGGTCTAGTGGTGTGTCATGTGTGAAGTGTGAGTAAACTAAATATAATTTCACATAAAAATTCACGTGATATAGTATATTATTTCTTCAGTCCCTCGTATTTTCCACCATTATTATTTTATTTTGTATTATTGATTTTGAACCATATTCTTTTTGAGCAATGATCTTACTCTCATTATTTTAATCTGATCCACAAACGCATACATACTCTCTTTCTATCTTAACTACTCATTTATATAATTCACTTGTTTTTTTTTGTCTCCAACTAAATTTTTTCTTACAATTAAATTTCACTTATTTTACATTAAATGTAAAATGAGAGATACGGAGAAAGTAATTGTTAATGTTCTTTAATTTTAGTAAACAATACAATTTTGAATTTAAATTTTTTGCAATATCATTAGACATAAGTGTTATGTTTGTTAAAATGCCATTGAAATATTTATGGTGTTACCTTTTTGAAATTTTTTGTTTTTATCTTTGAATGTGTTTATTAATGTTCTTGTTAGATATATTCAAAATAATGAGGAAACACAAGAGGAAATACAATTTTGAAATTTAAAGTGTCATTATTAAATTTACGATTTTGCAAAATGTTACGTTTTTATTTTCCTTCCTTAAACTAACATTACTACTTATCAATTTAACCTTAAAATTTTGCTTTAATCATTTTATACTTAAAAATGAGCCATATTTTTATCAACTTTAAATACAAATTTTAAGCAAAATTTTCCAAGTAAACTATCATATTTTCATGATCAAACTTACCCATTATTTTAAAGTATATTTACTTATACATACTAGAATAAAAATTTGATGAACCAAAATCATTTCTATTTAACCCATGATGTTCATTACTTACAAAATCTAACCTTCTACACTTCATCTCTTATACATCTACTTACACACTCTAACTCTTACAAGTTTTACTTCTACACTCCAACTCTTACACATATACTTACACACTCCAAACCACTTACACAAGTTAACCTTCTTCCATACTCCTAACTTTCTTATTCATACAATTTACTAGAAATTGCCCAAAAATCTATTATAAATACCCCCTTGGACATAAGAACAATTTCACCTTCATTATCAAATCTTTCTAACATTCATTATTATATCTTCCCTTCACTAAAATCTTACAAACAGAATATCTTTATTTAGTTAAGAATATCTTTATTTCTAGTTGAAGAAATTCAAAAAGATGAAGTTTAGAATAGAACACTCTTTATTTAGTTAAGTTATCATCATTTTGGAGCATTATTGGGTTATTATTTTGGGTACATAATGTATCATTATTTTTAAAGTTGAGATTTATTTATTTTGGAGCTTAGAAGATCATTATTATTTTGGGAGCTTGGATTAATTATCTTGGAGCATTATTATCTATCTTAGAGGGTCTTATATCTTATTATTTTCCTAATTAGTACTTAGTACTAATCCTTGGTGTTAGTATGGTATAACTTCTTACCCTACTCTTTATGTGGAATTTCACTTTATATTTACTTTATAATATACAAAGTATGAAATATATTGATTATGTTTAAGTAAGAAGTTAGTTTGATGAAATTATAATTAAGATTATATTAAGTATGTTTATGCTAAAAGTATTTTTAGTATGTTAATTTAGCAATCTTTAATCAAGTTTAGGAAGTTGGGTGAAAATTTATATTGTAATGATATTAAGTATAATTTATGTTATAAACTAGTGCTAGTATATGTTTATGAGTTATGTGTTATATTAGAAATGTTACTATATTTAAGAACTTTTATGTTAAGAATTTTTATTAGTATGTTTACGTTAGCCTTCAAACTAGTTTATAAGGTAATAAAATTATTTTATGAACGTATATTTATAAAGTATGGTTATATTAAGAAGGTTGTTATTATACTTTAATTTAATGTTAAAGTTTATCCTTAAAGTTATAGTAAATTTCTAAGTTATTGGGTAAAGTTCCTATTTTTTTTATTCGTTGTGTTAATTATTTAAATCTAGGATTTAGTATTTAAATTAAATGAAGTAATTTTTTAGTGCAAAGGCCCAAAAATATTCATAGGCCATTCAACCGTTAACATATTAGAAACAAAAAGAGTTGATTTATTTTTTTAAAATTTTTACAAGCTATTTTTGTGATAATATTAAAACACAATATAAAAAGTTATTTTTGAGAAGTTCTTATAAATTATTAAATATTAAAGTGATTTTCTCGAATATATGAACTTTCATAATAAAACGAAACTTTGTGACATTTAATTACTAGGTAGTACAAAATATTTTATTTGCTAACTATTTGACTAAAATTTATGTAAAAAGCTGTAAAAGTATTTTTAGTTAGTAAACTTGCCGTTTAAACTATGTGTGAAATATTGATTTTTGTGAATAGTTTTATTTGTTTTTAGAATGTTGATTTTTTCGAATCTAATAAGTTTACTTGGTTTCCAAACTTGAAATGAATATTTTTGGTGAACTTGTTGAATTTTGTAAACTTATCCAAAGGATGCAATTTTAACTTGAATTTTAATTAGAATAATTGATTTGGTGAAAAGAATAAAGTTTTATTTGTTTTAAAGTTGGAAATGTTGATTTCGAGAACTTATTTCAAGAGCAATTGATTTTAGTAGCTACTTGTGGAAAATACTAATTTGGAGACTATTAATAAAATATTAAGTCAATTAATTTATTAGTGTGAATTTAGTGAGCTGTTAAAATAAAGTTATAAATAAAATTTAATGTGTAAAAATTAAGTAATGAGCATATAAAGACATAAAGGTATTTAAACATTATGATTAAGAATTATATTAAATAAATAATTAAAGTTACCACCTAGGTTGGTCAAAGTCAAATTTCAAAGTCAACTTGTAGTAATAAACAAATGTGATGTACTTATGTGAATGAGTATTGATTGAATGACCCTGATAGTAAGGTAATGTAAAATCCCGGCGTCCGTGTTGGCCGGCACGTAATATGGGGTGTAAGACAGGGGGTTCGCTACCTATCCTGTGGAGCTCGAGCATAAACATTGTATTGGAGGGGTGACGACTCCCACCACAGTTAGGGTTTAGCGCTACGGTCCTCACCTAACCAGACCCTTACATATATCAGGTGTCATATTGTTGTGTTTGTTGATTAGTGATGAACTTGATTAGTGTTGATCTTATGAATCATGGTACGGTTATGAGTATTAACAGAATGAACTTACTTGAGTGTCAAGATTACCAAATTGTATAAGTGGCAGTAACGTACTTCTGTCAGGATTGAGAATGGTATCTTAATTACTTAAAAGTATGGAACAGTAAAAGAATATAATAAAAGTATACAGTGGTGTCAATTTCATTTGAAGTTCGCACTTAAATTATTATTTTGTAAATGTAGTGTAAAATTTTCATATTTTGAGTTGGTTAGGATGTTATGCTCGGCGTTACCGCTGACCAATTCAATCGGCTATCATCCGTATCATGGATGGCAGCATTTTGCAGGATTTAGTTTCAGGTTCCGATTCAGCCCACAACTATTATTATTTATCGAGAACTTAGCTGCTTTTTGTGTCTTTATTTATGACTTGATGTTGATGTACTTTTACTTTTTTAAAATTTTTAGCAAACGATATTTCTTATCGGATGTAATATTTTACTTTTATTTAAAATAGTTTTAGTTTTTATGATATAAAGTTTTTAACAATTCAACATTTTAAGACTTCCGCAATATTTTTTGTATAAACATTATTATTAAATATTAATTATGTATCGAGATTGTCGCATCTGTTACAATGCGAGGATGGCGTTAATTAAACATCCTTAATCTTTTTAATTGCCACCATTTAAGATGAGAATGACGTTCATTGATCTCTAAAATAATTATTTTGGATTTTGCTTGAGATTTTTGTGCTTCTACATGTCAATATGCAGGAACAAAAAAATTAGTTATTCATTTTACACACAAAATTCTATGAAGATTATGATGCCCCCTGGAACTCTGAACCCTGTATCCGCCTTTGATGATCAATTTAAAATTATAAGGGATCACTTTAATATTGTAAATGTACAATAGACCAAACCCAATGTAGAGATTGACTCAATTTCATTTGAAAATGTTTGAATTAAATTAAGGTTGATGATCCACATATGTGTTGTTAGTAGTGAAGGTCTTATTTTTTTAGACCCATCAGATCGAGGACGGATCGTGATTGAGAAAATAATTGGCGGGTTTGGGTTTAGATCTAGTGGCTCGATTTGAAACGTTGAGAATGTTTTCCTTAATGGTTATTTAGAAGAGGAAGTTTATGTCTCACAACCACAAGGTTCATTGTCTCTGACCAAGAAGAGAGCTTTACAAGTTGAAGAAGGCTCTCTTTTTTAAAGCAAGTGAGTTTATAAGAAGTGACAATGAACCCACTCTCTACTTCAAGAGGCAAGGTACAGGTGATTTTAGTGTGGTTTGTCTTTATGTAGATGATATGATCTACATAGGTTCATCTCAAATTTTAGTTGATGAGTTTTAGACCATTATGATGAGTTGTTTCCTTGGGCTTTAGGTAAAACAAAGTGAAGGTGGATATTTTATGTGTCAAGAGAAGTATGCTATTGATTTGTTAAAGAGATTTCACTTGAAAAATTGTGAAGTAGCACCAACACCTATGAATGTAAATGAAAAGATGCGGCGTGAAGATGATACTGACCATGCTGATAGGAGATTTTGCAGGAGCATGGTAGGTAGGTTAAACTACCTTACACATACAAGGCCTGATATTTCTTTTCTGTAAGTGTAGTATCAAGATATATGCATAATCCTACCAGACAACATCTTGGTGCAACTTGTAGCTAGGATACTCCGTTATGAAGTTGGAACTTTGAAATTTGGAATTTAGTACACTATAATACCCAATTTCAGATTGGTTGGCTTCACAGATAGTGATTGGGCAGGGGGCATTGATGATCGCAAGAGCACCTCTGGAAGTATTTTCAGCTTTTTTTCAGGAGCTGTAACTTGGAGTTTAAAGAAGCAAGACCCAATGGCGTTATTTTTAGTAGTAGAAGAGTATTTCGCTGCTACTACAGCAACAAAGCAAGCGTTGTGGCTAAGGAAACTTCTAAAAGACTTTCAATTTCAGTAAGATGGAGCGACTATGATACATTGTGATAGTAGATCAGCTATTAAAATGGCAAAGAACCCAACCTTTCATGGTAGGAAAATGCTTTCTACATCACTTCGTACACAAGCTGGTTGTAGATCGTAAGTTAGTACTAGAACTTTGTAGAAGAAACTTGCAAACTGCTGATATATTTACAGATTCGCTCCCAGAAGCTAAGCATCAATTTTTTACTTCTCAATAAGGAGTCAGTGATTTTGAATCTAGGAGGAATGTTGAGATTTGATTCGAGTAACACTACAAAAAAAATGCAACTTACCGACCAAAAAACTACCGACTAACCGAAATAGTCGGAAATTCCGACTGATTTTCCGACTAACACGTGTTAGTCGGAAATTCCGACTATTTTGCTACTAAATTTGGTTTTGGTCGCAATTTGAAAAAAAATATAAAAAATTAATTATTTTCCGACCAACTTCCGACTGAATTTTAGTCGGAAAATTTTCCGACCATTTTCCGACTAAAATGTGGTCGGTATTTTGTCGGTGGTATTAAGGAATTATTTTATCTTAATATTGGCCTGGAGGACTAATTTATAAATGTTAGGCGCTGTATCATAACATGTATATGTAGTTGTCTCAGTTGGTAAGTGATGTTGCTTGTGTCCAGCAGGTCTTGTGTTCGAATCCTATGGGTAGCATTTTGTTGGTTTTCTTCTTTTTTACTAATCAACTAACCAACTAATAATTGATGTACTATAATACACTAATACAATTAATAATAAACTAATTATACAAGTAATAATATACTAATACACTAATAAAAATACTAATATTACTACATGAATATGACTAATACTTTATATACTAATATACTAATACACTCATAATAATAATAATAATAATAATAATAAATAATAATAATAATAGTTGCCAAAATAATAATAATAATAATAATAATAATAATAATAATAATAATAAATGGGAAGAGTATTTTTATGTTATAAATTCATTACCATAGCATTGTATATCAGTAATCAACACTTGGTCTATTGGTTGAAGTATGAACCTCATATCCATGAGGTCCTGGGTTCAATTCCTCCCAAGCACATGCGTTGTATGCAAGCTGAGGTGTACACGTGGGCGCCATGTGGGCGTGACTGGATGATATGTGGTGTTTTAATTTTTACCGACTGACCTGGTGGTCGGGAAAATGGTCGGAATTTTTTTTTTAATTTTTTTTGTCAATTTTGGTTTGATACTGAAATTGTGCTTACCGACCAATGTCCGACTAAATGGTAGTCGGAAATTTCCGACTAGACTAGTCAGTCGGAAAATTCCGACTGTTTTCCTACTAAAACGATTTACAGACCAATCTGAGCCGACTAAGCCAAAATAGTCGGAATTTAGTTGGTATAGCTCTATACCGACTGAATTCCGACTGTTTTGGTTTTGTAGTGTAAGTTAACTTAAACTTTTAGTTTAGTTCGTCGATTGACATTAAGGACCCTAGACCCATCAAATTCGAAGGGTCTATAAAAAATAAATAGGTCCGAATTTGAGTCTAACTGGACCCGCTCCAGATCTGCCCCATGATCATCCCTAGTTGTTAGGAGAGAATTCATAGCTATATAATAGTACAAAACGAAAGGCCAAAGGTAGACCTCACCCCATCACTCTTCCTATAATATGATGATTCTCAAGCCATAGTTGGTCGTCTGCGTATATCCCGTAACTATCATCCAATAGATTCGCATCACCTTAACAATAACCATGTTATCGTGTTACAAGCTAATATTCATATATGTATACACTATATATTTCTAACGCTAGCAAAAACACAAAAACGTATCATATCAAATGCATCAAATTAATACTACTCTTGTAGTAAAGATATTCATCTTATGTCTCTAATGCAGTAATTTAATCGTTAATATCTTTGATTATACCTAATAAAAAATTATAAAAGTTAATATTAATAATTTGTGTATTAAGAGTTGAGACGAATTAAATAAGATCTTACGTAACCATATTTTAATTTATAGTTTAAGAAAAAAATACAAAACAAAACCGATTAATGAACAGTGTGCAAAGAACAACGATTATGTTGGAGATATAGTTAGTATAAATCAAAGCCATGTTTAACTACACTATTATAGCAGCGATTATATGTATCACCATACCGTTTCTATAACACACTATGCTACTATATTAAAAATAATTCTCATGCAGTCATGACTCATGACGACTATCAATTAGTTGATGACTAGATAGATTCTGGTGTAAAACACATATAGTATTTTAATATTTACTAAATGAATAATGGTATTATTTTATAAAATTAATTCTTTTAAAACATAAACTTAATTATTTAATTTTTGTATTTGTTATGACACTACAACATAATTTGCTTTTAATGAGATATATTGAGTGACATTTAGGTTAAATGTCGCTATTTAAAATTTCTTATAATGTATATACAGTTTTTAGTGACATTTATTAGACTCTTTAGCAGCATATTAAAAAGTCACACTAAAGCTTTTAGCGACATAGGATCTAGTAACATTTTTCACAAATGTCACTATTGACTATAGTGACAATTACATATGCCACTAAAGACCAAATTAAGTGTCGTTAAATCATTTTATGGTGCAACTTAAAATAATATCAATAATTACTACACTAAAAATATGAATCAGTGGCATTTTTTAATGTCACTAAATCTAATGTCGCAAAAGGCTAAATTTGTTATAGTGTGATAATATTATAATCAAAGTGATTAAATAATTTATCATACAACAATATCAAAAGATACCCTCATAGTAATTATTGAAAATTGAGACACAAAATTAAAAGTCTTCCACCATGAGGATTTAGTGGATAAAATAGCCGAATTAGTTTACTTATTTACTATGTGATGATAAGTAATCTAAATTAAAATTTAAAAAAATTTACATGTATATTTTTTTTTGTTTATATAAGGTATTATAGTATTTTAATAGATCATCACAATTATTTGTAGTCAATCAACAAATATTACATGTTTTAATGAGTTACTTTTTTCCTTAAATGTCAAGTCAGATATGAAAAATTTTCCTATCAATCAATGACTGAAAAAAAATAGGAAAATTTTAAATGATGATGTTACACATGTCTCAAGTCATTTCTTAATTAGTATATTTTTTTTGATAATTGATAATTGATAATTGATTAGGAATTTAACTTGTTTAGATATATTCTTATTTTTATGATAACTTAAAACTAATTACTTTTGCAATACTAACCAACTATTCAAAATAAAAATATTCTTATTGTTATTCTTTTAATAGCTATTTCAAAGATAACTTAAAACTAATTACTTATTCAAAGTTATATAGCAAATGTTATAAATAAATTAATATTTCATTTTTGTCTTTTTTGGATGGATTACTTTAGTTTTGATAACCGTTCAATAAACTAAATTTTAATTTTCATTATGATTTAGGATAATTAAATTATAGGTTTACATAACCAAACATAGTGTATCAATAGATCACATATATTTATAGCCAATCCAAAAATATTACAATGTGTTAATTATTATTTACTTAAATATTAAGTTAAGTATCAAAAATTTTGATGTCATAGAAAATAGGCGGAAATTTTTTTAATGAAAACGTGATACGTATCTCAAATCACTTCTACATTAGTATAATTTATTGATTGATTGATGATTTACCTTTTGTCAACACATTGACTTCATTTGAATCATGCTGCATATGGACCTGTATGAATTAACGTAACATATATAGGTTAAATTTTGACAAATTCCTTATGGTAGCATCGAACTTCCGTGAAATGATAGTTGTAGCCCTTTTGTAAGATTTTTTTACATGATAGCATCCAATTTATACAATATCTAACTGCAGTAGTATTTTCTGTTAAATTCTTATCAATTTCCGTTTAATTCACCATTGAAAACAAAATTGTTACAACATTTGAGAGTGTATTTAAGAGCATAAAAATGTTTTAGGGCAAATTATAAAGTGAATAATCAACACTTAATATGAGTAGAAACGTCAAAATGGTGAATTAAACGGAAATTGATAAGAATTTAACGAAAAATGCTACGCCCCTTAAATAGTGCATAAACTTGATATACTACTATGTAGAAAAATCTTATAAAACGGCATAGCACTAGCGTTTCATGAAAGTTTGATACTACATGTGGAATTTCCCTTAAATTTTGAGAATTTATATTTATATTATTTATATATATACAATTTAATTTTAGAGGAACATAATTTCACCTTAATTACACGATGAACGATAGGAATGTCCTTTCCCTGAGTAACAAACCAAACATAAATTAATAATAGTAAGTCTTAAAAGCATCATAGAAAAGTCAGTGGATAATGATGACATTAAATCAAACCATAGAACCACCCAAAGAACTAGACTTCAATATCATACCAATTACTTCCACTATTATGACTTTGTTGCTACATTACTCTTGGCAGGATTTAGAAGAAAAAAACATTTTAAAAGACTGTTTTACCCTTCATTTAGTCCTTGTTTGGATTGAGGAAAATAGAGGAAAAAAAAAAGAAAGAATTTAAAGGGATGAAGAATCTTTTGTTTGAATAGCAGAAAGAGAGGGAGAGAATTCAGAGGAAAGGGATTTGATTAAGTCCCTTCATTTTGTTAACATCCAAATCTCTCCATAAGAGAAAAGATTTGGATAGAGATTTGGATGGAAAATAAAATTTCTTTCTTTGTCCTTCCCTTCCTTCCTAAACAAACAATGGAGTATTTCCTTCCTTTTCTTCCCCTTCCTTTCCCTCTCCTTCATTTCCTTTCTTTTCTCTCCTAATTTGCTATCCATACATAGTGTTAATTCGTATTTAGAGAGGAAAAGAAAATGAAAATACCAACAAATCAAAACCAATTTACACCATCATTATACACCAACTAAAAATAGTAGATATAAAAGTTAATGAAGTATTAAGTATTCCATATATGTACTTGGACCTCTTCAAAGCTAGGGGTAGGTTTCGAGTAGGGTTGGGAAAAGGGATGGTCATGGAGCGGTTCTAGATCGGGTCAAGCTAAATTCACATGGGGACTCATTAATTTTTAAGGGATCCTAAACCGAATTCGAACCTTAAGGGTCTAAATATTTTCATACCCAAACCCGCCAAAGATGTGGACCTAGGATCTTTAATGGGTCTAAAAAGAAATCTCTTGAGTCTTGACTTGTCAAATTTAAGCCTTAAGTAAGTCACTTTTTTCGTAAATTTTGATGGACTTTATAACGTATTTATCAAATATTTTATACTAGTTTGTATAATAAATTGGTAAAATATTTAATACATACAAATCAAGATTAAAAGTGATGTAACTAAACAATAAAATAAATTCGTATAATATACTCCATTACTTATGATAATAACAAATGTAATCTTGATTGACATAAGCCTTAAGTAATAGATACCGTAATGCATTAAGGATATTACATATGATAATAATAATAATAATAACAAAATTAATCTTGATTAACCTTCTTAGTAAACCTTACGGTAATTACAAATGGAATCATGCAGAAGATATTACTTATGGGTTATGAATCATGATCTTTTTGAAGTTAATAGTAAAACCCACAATAATACAAGATTCACGATAAAAAATATGACTATTTAATAAATGTCCGGATCCATCTTGTCTAACCAAAGCCCACCTAACCAGCCTAATCCATAATCTTTAGGTGGGGTGTGCCTCTTATGCGGACCCAAAAAATCATCGTGAATTTTTGACTATGGGCTACAGATACTATTACTCTGATCCAACAGATCTCTTGTCCATGATGCCCACAACCCGTACACATATTCAAACTGCTAATAGTGAATGTATTCGGGTTGATAAAGTTGGTTCTACTGATATTTCTCCCTTTATTCATTTAAAAAGGGAAAATATTAAAAACTCCTAACTATGTACGGTTTAAATATAAAACTTCCAACACTTGTTAATATTCAAAACTCCCAACTTTAGGCCCATTTTAAATATAAAGTCCAAGATAACTTATAACCGGATAAATTGGTTTTAGTAGAGAAATAGTGGGACTCAATTGTATTTATTAATCACCTCACTCCCTTTGACCTTACAAGACCCTTCATGTACCCTCCCATTTAACAAAATGGTAACCAGTTAAATAAGTTATGAAATTGTATCAGTGCTTTAAAATTAAAATGAGCCTAAAGTTGGGAGTTTTGAATAATAATCAATTGTTGGAAGTTTTATATTTAAACTGCAAATAGTTGGGAGTTTTAAAAGCAATTTTCCCTTTAAAAAATTGTCTCTTAATCTCTATCGTATCGCATAAATTATTATCTATTAGTCAACTGACTAAAGAACTTAAGTGTACTATTCTGTTGACCTCTGAAAGGTATAATGTGCAGGATGATCAGACTGGAAAAATCATTGGGCGTGATACTGAACGAGGAGGTTTGTATTACTCAAAGGAAAGAAAACTGTGGAAATAGGTATTTACAATAAAATACCACGCTGATGGAACCATTGAGAGGTACAAAGTTCGGCTTGTGAAAAAGGGATATACTCAGACATATGGGATTGACTACTCCGAAACCTTCTCTCCGGTTGCCAAGATAGTCACCCTTAGGGTTCTATTCTCGATAACTGCTAATAAAGACTGACCAATGTACCATTTCGATGTGAAGTATGCTTTCCTTCATGGTGAGATTGAAGAAGAGGTATAGATGCATGCTTCACCCGGGTTCTTAAATGAAGACGAAAAAGGACTCTGTATGGCTTAAAACAATCCCCAAGAGCCTAGTTTGGTAAATTTACTACAGCTATGAAGAAATTTGAGTACGAACAAAGTAATTCTAATCACACAATGCTTTTGAAGAAAGGGAACAATCAGATAACATGCTTAATTATTTATGTTGATGATGTGGTCATAAGTCATAACAGAGAACAATGAAGAGGAGATTAGTGATCTCAAGAGGAAATTTTTCATGGAATTCGAGCTGAAAAATTTGGAAAACTTAAAATATTTTCTTGGCATAGAGGTGTTAAGATCGAGGAGAGGGATCTTCATTGATCAGAAGAAATACATCTTGGACCTACTGGCTGAAGTAGGTATGCTTGACTGCAAACCAACAGCACCCCAATTGTTACTAATCACATACTTCAAACAATATTAGAAGGTGAACCAGCTGATAGAGAGAAGTACCAGAAATTAGTTGGAAAACTCATCTATCTATCCCACACCAGATCTGACATAGCATACGTAGTTGAAGTGGTGAGTCGTTTCATGCAATTACCCCAGACTCCACACATGGAAGTTGTCATAAGAACTCTGAGATACTTAAAAGGCACAAGTGATAAAGGAGTTTTCTTTGTGAAGAACTGTCAACTTAACCTCATAGCATACACCCATGCTGACTAGGCAAGAGATCGAGACAGTAGGAAATCCTCATTAGGTTTCCTTAGTTAATTATTCCATAGTTAGGTTTAGTTTGTGTATATAATGGGGCTATAATCCTTGTTGAAGATCAGTACAAACAGAGTATTCAAACCTAAACTTTTTTAATTCCGCATTATTCTTTTTCTTCAGTCATATTTCTTATTTAAAGTGTATGAACGGGTGATAAATAAAATTTTATGTAACAAAATGAATAGGAGAAGAACCAACCTCAATCTTAAAAACAACAATCTCTCCTAGTTGAATAGGACTTTTCTTCATGGTATTCAAGAATAAAATATCACCCTAAGTCACAAAAAAAATAATTTAATTCGACATTATCACTACATTAGTGATACACATAACAAAAATACAATACTTTTTGAAAAATTAAATTAATCTAAAACTCTAAACATCAACCAAAACTAATTAATTATAGTAAAAAAATAAAAAAATAAATAAGAAATAAGAAATGATAGAAGATTACCCTTCTAATACCGGGTTCCATGCTGCCAGTAATAACAACAACAACAGGATATTTACTTCCTGTTACCATCATTAGCAACTGCCATATTATCAACGTCGTTGATAATATTCTACCTATTTTTATTTTTAATATAATAATCAGTTCTCATTAATTAAATTAGAATAATAAAATTATCAGCTCGCAACAAGTATTAAGGGTGATTCACCGTGAGATGAAGCTATGCAAGCAACCTATTGGTATAAAAACATAAAAAAAAAAAAAATAAAGTATGAATCCCCACTTATACTTGGAGTGATTGTTTTTTGTTAAGAAGTTGAATGAACTCAATTGAGATCGCCTAATAATGAAACGACCTCAAAATATAGAATTAGCACAAATTTAGTAGTATCTAGTACTAATGATATTCATAGAAAAATCAACGACTACCACATCATAGCCTTTATACCAAATGACCAAAAGTCAAAAAGATACAAATAAACTCAATACAAAAGTCAAAAAGATACAAAATAAATAAATTTAAAAGAGCAAAAAAAAATAATTAAATAATCTCTCGTATTCACCACAAGTGTCTCATTTACTTTATGCACTCTATCTAATTCACTTATTAAATCATTAATATCTCTAATTGTGCATAATTAAAAATTATAAAAACTTGATATAAACAATTCTTGCATTGAAACGAATTAAACAAGATCTCACTTAACTATATTGTAACTTATAGATTAATAATAAAATGCAAATTAATAGTAAGAGATAAACAATGTCAAAAAGCAAATGGGACACTTATAGAGAATAGGAGGGAGTATTATTTTATTCTTAATGTCTCATTTAGTTTTTCACACTTGCCGAAGCTACATTTTAACCCTTAATATCTCAAATTATTCTTAATTATAAATTATAAAAATTTGATATTAATAATCCTTGTATTGAGATTAATCAAAGAAGATCCCACGTGACTATGTGTTAACTTATACATTAAAAGTAAAATAAAAATTAAGAGTGATTAGTGAATAGTACCAAAAAAACATGGGACATTTAGGCTGAATAAGAGGTAGTATAAGAAAAAGATTGTGAATCAAACATCACCTATCAAAGAGCTTTAACAATTAATTTAAACTTTTAGTTGAATTTTTTTTTATAGCAATTTAATCATCTATTTTTAATTTAAGTACAATATTTCACATTATAGATGAGAGAACATGAATAACATTACTTCCTTAAAATCATCATTTACAAAGCTAAAACATTGATCAAATCTACTAGTACTTCTACTTTATAATCCACTGTTGATTTAATAATTTTAATATTTATGTAGATCACCAGAACTTGCCCTGAGCAAAATATTGGGTATAATGATAATGATGTAGATCAATTAATTAACTGAATTAAAAGGTTATGTTAAAGAATAAAAGTTCAAGATGTACAAAAACGTTAACACTAGAATCCGTTAGTTTAAAAGTGGAAAAGGCCGGCATATATTTCTCTCCTAGGTGTGACACTATTTTATGACATTAACATATTTCTTTATTTTTATTAACTCAATTAAAAAATTAGAATATTATTAAAATCTTTAAGTATTTATTTATTAATTCTAGTTCCACGGTTTTACTGTAGTTTTTATATTTCACATTTTACGTAATTTAATATGTTATTTTGATTATTTATATATTAAACTAATATATATAAAATTAGAGTTAATATTATGAAAGAGTGCGATTAAATTATTCAAACAAGATCTCATTCAAAATATATCTTACAAATGGATACAATACATAAAATAAACTTGATTAAACGCGCTTGTGACTCAATTGATAGAGTATCTGCATGTGGAGCAGAAGGGTTAGGGTTCGACCCCTACTAAGTGCAGGTATTAATTGGGGGTTTCTTGACTATGCGCGTATCTCTTTACTCCCTCCTTAGGGGTCCGCATCTTTTAAGAATAAGAAAACCCCACTCGAACCCCGCCTTGTGCGGGATATCGAGAAGGTCCATTTACATAAAATAAACTTGAATGATTAATAATGTCAATAATCATAACATTGGGACTATTTCTAAAAAAAAAAAAAAAAAAAAAAACAAAGCTAAAACAAAAACAAGCAAACAAAAAAAAGAATATTTACCTAAGGTGATGAATTGCAAGGCAGCAGTCCGTAGTTGAATAGGAGGAAGAATAGTAGTAGGCATCTAATTCTTTCTTTCTTAATCGATTTGCGGAGATTCAAATGACTGACTTCAACTCATCACTAAATAAAGGTTGAGCTTAAAGTTGTGTGTTTGTTTTCCAGGACATGTGGCACTTTCCTATTGGTTGAATGACACGAAGTTGATTATTCATAGACTTGGACTAATTGTGCTTCTTTTTCTTTTCTTTTATTACTTCCTCCCTCCTTACTTCCTCCCTCCGTTTCATAATAATTGCTACTGAGTGTGACATATTATGTGGGAAAATGTAACTATCAGTAGCAAGTATTATGAAACGGAGGAAGTATAATACAATTTATTTCCTATAAGAACGTTTCATCCTGTTACATAATTATATAAGTATACTTTGTTTTTATAATTGATTATTTTATAGTTATAAGTAGTCACTTTAACACACTAAATACAGATAAATAGCCTCATCATAAAACCATCGCATTTTACGATTTAAATATTAAAAACCAAGCAAAAATTTCATAATTTGCATGTTTGTCTCTTGCAAGTGGGGAGATCAAGATTCCACTTTGTCTTTTTTGTTTTTCTTTATAAAAGTGTGATGTGTTTTTTTGTCCAATTAATTAAAAATAAATATTTTTCGATATGCATGGAAACCTCTACATTGATGATAATCATCTTAATACTAGAAATTACATTCCCTTTGTTTCTTAAAGAGGCTTACATGGAAAATAAAATCTTAGTAATTAAAGTAATGATAAGATAATAATTTAATAGATACGATTTCATCATAAAACCGTCTCATTCATGAATTTTAAATAATACTTTCCCGTTCTAGACAATTTAAGAGGTAGAGGCTTCAGTAGACAAGGGCGAAGCCACACCGGTGGCCGGCGGAGGCCCGACCTTCCTTGTCGAAAATGTGATCCTTTGTAATTTTAGTTTCGGCCCCACTTACTAATATATTATATAATTTAATGTGTTCATAAATGTAATAAAAATTACTATACTTCAATGGTTGAGGTAACATATTTGTAATTTAAGGTAAAGGATCAAACCCAAATTTGAACTATTATTTTTTAATAGACTAATAAATTTAATTTACACAAATTCTCATATGAGACGGTCTCACGGTGAGACCATTTTTATTGTATTGGCCCAATGTACATTTATTTTTAAAATGATGACTTTTTAGTCTTAAAGTTACACTTATAATTAATCTTAAGTGATCACTTAGACAAATAGGCTTACTTGTATAGACTTGTCTCATGATGAGACGGTCTCATATAAGATGGGCAGATTTAATTTATACTATAAAAGTCATTACTATCTATCTTTTATAATTCACATTCATCATTTTTAGTATGTGTCTTTATATTTTTGTTATCTTAATTTTAATAGTAGTATTTTTTTTGGAGACTAAAAAGACAAATATATGAAGTCACAAATTTCAAAAGGGTAATTATAGGAAAGCTTCAACTTGATTTGTCAAATACAATTTTTGCTATGATTCAAGTTAATTCAGTTTATATGATTCAAATTTTCATAGCTTAACTAGTTTTTATATAATAAATAATTGCTAGTATATCGACAATTCGCCCCCTCGTGATTGTAAATCCTAGATTCACCCCTGTCAGTAGAGGCAGAGGATCTAGAGGTAGAGGTGGAGACAGATCCAACACGATGTCATCGTGAATGCAATGTCAATCAACGATAAGAAAATGTAACAAGTTGTGGTCGCGGTGGAGGTACTACAAGATGTTCTCAATCATTGCCCGATGGTCATTATAAGGACACAACCAGTTTCTTCTGATCATACTCAAAGCATAAGAAAATTTTAGTCAAGTATGTAACATACATGATGGATTCAAAGGCCAAAGCACATGAAATCCTAAACATCCTCTTAAGCTCAACATATGTCATTCGACATAGTTTCTTACTAAGAGAAATGCCATGACACATGGGTTGGAAACACTTCTTAAAATTATCAATTTTAACTTATCAAATATATTTTCAACATAAGCTCTTTGACAAAGTTCAATCATCCATCTAAATCTATCTCTATAAATTCGGATGCCCAAAATGTACGAAACCTCTCCAAGATAAGATATAAAAGAACAACTATTATGTCTAGCCTTTTAACATATTCGAATATCGATGCATTGTTCCTTATAATCAATATGTCACCACATACAATACTAAGAAAAATAACAAAACTCACACTATCATTCTTGCATACATAAGACTCTTTCGAATTTTTTTAGAAGAAACAAAACTATTTGTTTACCTCTTATAAACAAATATCCCTACTCCTGGTTTTTGCTTCCGTTCACTAATGAACTTCCAAAGCCTTGGTAACACGCGGAACCGTAGGTCATTGATCGTTTAACTAAGTTCGGTCTACACAATTAATTTAATTCGCCTTAAATAACCCTAATGACTAGCATTAGCGGTAAGTAAGGGGTCGGTCCACAGGGAAACGTTTTCGTGACAAAAAGAGTCTAAATGACAAGAAGGTATATGATTTTTGAGTTTTATAGCGACAACGAATTTCAATTTCAAGTTTAAACGATAAATATAAAGACTAGAGTTTGGGGAATTTAGCTTCTTAATTTACTAAAGGGATGGGTTGAAAATATGTTTTTAACTGTTTTATGATGAGAAAGGTCTTTCTAATTTAGCTCCAGAACTTCTGGGCATAGGAACTATATAGTTACTAATATGGTTTAGGAGATTCGGCTTCTGGGCGTATAACTCGACCATACTACTAACTTTCTAATACATGTTCATGACCTCCAATTTATGTTAAAACAAGAAAGAATCATACAAGATAGGCATGGTTCATCATCCTAACGAAGGGTAAGGGCTAGGCCTCGAAGGAATCCTAATAAAGTTAACTTCCAGCTACTTATTACTAGCATGAATTCATACTTCACAAGTGTTCAAGCAATCAAGCAACATAAATCGTTCATGGATGGAGATCAAAATGGGCTTTTGATTCCTTATCAGATATTCTTTCATGTACATATTTATGCTCAACCCATTACCCCATAAGCAAATTAATTAACTAACTACATCCCCAAACTCTAGAAGGAAAGCTACTCACTCATGTTGGTAATTAACATAAACACATAAAATATCATCATATTCCTAGAGCAAACAACAACAAAGAAGAAAATTAAGTTAAGAATACTTACTTCCCTCATCTAAGGAGGGGGATGACAATCACACAAATGAACAAGAGCTTCTAAAAATCAACCCAAAAGATAATTCATACCAAACATAGATTCAAACCCATAAATTCTAGAAAATCCTTGATTAATTACCAAAGGAAGGTTACTACAATCTACTAGTGTTTAGCTACTATATTACAACCTAAATGATTGATTACCAAAGTACCAAAAGAAAGTGTATAAATGAATAAGTACTACAAGTTTCTGGAGTAATGAAGTACTTAGACATACAAATACACAAATAAACTTGGAAAGAAGAGAGAAAGGAGCAAGGTTCAGCTTATGGGCTGAAGTGGTGTGTATCTTTTCATCAGAAATGGGGGGTTTATATAGCCAAAACAAGAGGCTCCCCACTTGCATTCATCATCATGGCCAAGGAAGTCCAACAAGCCATCTCCAACATCATTAGAAGCAAGTGCACAGGAGGAGAAGGCTGAAACACGCAAGGGAAAGGAGTGGTGGAAGCTTGAGGCAAAAAGTTCATGGACAAAAATTGGAACTGTGCTGTCAGGCCTGAACCAGTCGAGTCGACTCCTCCCAGTCGACCGGTCAACTGGTTCAGTGCTGGGCAAAAAAATTTTCTTTGAAAAATCTCTAAGTGTTAGATTTTGAGTTTTGCACAGCTACGGGGTCGACCCCCAGTCGACCATGCTCGACTCCTTCTTGAATTTTCACCAAGATTTATCGTTTTTAATTCGAAGGCTTGGGTTTTTTTTCCCGAGGTCCATTAAGTGTCCGATCACCTTAAAACCTCCTCGAAAGTGGCTAAAACCTCCTGAAATCAATCAAAGCACTACACCATAAGCGTAAATCATGGAATTTGATCATGAAAGGCCTATGTCAAGAAAGATATGCACAATAATGAATTAAAATCAATTAAAATCGGTGCAAAACACGCGTGATAAGCGCGTGCATTAACCCTACATATCTTCCTATAGCTTTTTGGAATGTACAAAACCATTAGTTCGTGTCATAATATACACATTCTCCTCTAAATCACCATTTAGAATGTTGGTATTGACATTTATTTGTCTAGTCTCGTGTTCATAATACAAGGTTATTTCTAGGATAATCCTAATGGACTTAAGCATTGTTATTTACAAAAATCCTTATCACTGCAAATAATATGAAGTTCACTTGAACCTTTGGCCACCAATTGTGCTTAGTAGACAACAAATTTTTCATTCATGTAGTATTTATCTTATAAATACACTTGTACTCGATACATCTAGCACCTTTATTTAAGTCTTCATCTTATAAATAAACTTAAACTCAATGGGTGGAGAACCTTCTGTAACACCCCGGCCCAACGGACCACCAGTGACTACTCATGGAGACTGTAGACTAGCCCCACAGACCAACACAAGTCTATCCAGCGCTCTTTGACCTTACTCGTGCGCACCCAGAAAAACTTCCTAGTAGGTCACCCATCCTAAGATTGCTCCCCACCAAGCACGCTTAACTGTGGAGTTCTTGGAAATGGGCTCCCTAGAAAAGAAGATGCACCTTGTTGATATGAGTAGTCTATCAATCCCTTTTCAAGCTAAATCTGGGGTATTACACTTCGGACAAGTCAACCAAGTTCAAAACTTATAGGACATACATGGATTGTATTTCGGATTTGATGGCTCTAAGCCATATGTTGAAGATGGATTTGCCACCGTTGTTATGTACGTTGTAGGCTCCTCTTTATCTAAAAAAGGACTTCATGACTTTCATGAATGTGTTAACCATTCATAGGGTTCCTTTTGGAGGTTTTTTTCTGCCTACTAGTCCTACAAACTGGGACAATCACATCAATGTATACAACTAGAGGTAGTACAATACATACGCTCCCACTAGAGTAGCAATCTCTCCCACTAAAGAAGTAATTTGTGATTGATCATCTTAAACTCCTTTAAGATAAATCTCTTCTCTCACTTGGCTTTTGAAAAAGACACTTTCTTTCTAAAAAGACACATTCACAAACCAAAACATCTTTGCTTGTAGAGTTGGAAGTGATATCCCTTGGTCTCTTTAGTAACCCATAAAGAAGACTTTATCAAATTTAGGTTGGAGCATACCCGACTATAAAAATTTTACATATGATTGACAACCCTAAATCTTTGTAGAATTTAGGAACTCTTCAAATCCATAATATGTGGTCGTATCAATAACTTTGAATGAAGTGTGATTTTAAAACATGAACAACATTAAAATTGCATTAACCCAAAATTAAACGGAAAACTTGACTAAAGCTCATCATCGAATGAACCATATCTAATAAGGTTCAATTTCTCCTCTTGAACACATCATTAATATGAGACGTTTTAGACGGAGTTCGATATGAAATATTTTCACAAATCTTTGATGATTAAGAACTTCTTGACTCGATTATTAATTACGTTGATATCGTGCCTAAATTATCTTGTCAAGATGATTCCAAACAACATTATGAAAACCTTTGAACATTTTAAAAGACTTCATCTTATTAAATTGATACATCAATATGTACTTACATCAATAATTTTTGTTATGAAGTACTCATACCTTCCCTAGCCGAGATATTCATAGGGCATATACATTTGAATGTAATAGTCCTAATAAATCACTATCTAGTTCACCATGTCAATAAAAGATGATTTAGTCATTATTCTAAGCAATAAGATTCACATATCCCATATGATTTATAATCAAATGAGTGAAACAATCCATCTCAATGGAGTTGTAGTGTGTTTCCAATTTACTTATTGAAACGGCAATGCCAAAGATATGTATAATTAGAATTCATTGATTTTTTGTCTTTTAGAATTGTCAATGTGCTAGTTTAGTTTATCTAAATCTATTATGTAAGATCATTCATGTAATGACCAATATCATAGTAGATATCAACTTCGTAAAATGAATCATTCCTAATTACGAAGTTGAAATCTTCAGAATATGAAATCAAGTTTCAATTCATAGTTAAAACTCAATAACTATAATTAAGATCGAAGATGAACCCTGAAGATAAAGATAATCAATAAGATCAAATGGCTAATGTAGCTACTATAGCTGCATTTCTCAATTCTCATACATAGGTCAAACTTTGCATTCTAATTGTTGCAATTTCTCTACATTTCTACAAATGTAATATTACAAAATGTATCCAATACTAATCAATTAGAGTTAATAAAGTTTCATCTCTATCACCGAAATGCCTAAAGTAGAAGCAATGTAGACATTCTTCTTGTCTTTAACATATTTCAAACAATTCTACTTGTTAATCATAAGAACATCTTTCTTTAGTTCAACACAAATGATCTCTATTGTAGTTTTGTATATACCAATTAATTTTAAATGAGTGTATTATTACAAAATAAGAGTCTTGTCAAACTCAAGATCAAGATATTCTTTGTTTCCAAAATGATTTTTCATGTTGAAAAAGTCACATCTTTATTGAGTTGGCTATCAGCTATAGCCTTGGACATCTCAAAAGTCTTAATCTTATCTAGTTTCTAAAATATATCTTTGAGTTGAGTAAGGATGTCAAAACTTCAATATTCTCGAACTATTCAAGAATCATAGATGTCATCATCAAACATGTGACATACAAGAAACTTTCATTTGTAATTTCAAAACTTCCTTACCCGAAGCAAACAAATTAAACATGGGTTAATACGGATTTTAGATTTTAAGTATATCAAATATACGTTCAAGCTTTGAGAACTATTCCCAAATTCCTTACAACAAAAGGAAGTTGTTTTAAATTTGTATTTCTTTTCAAGACCATAAACAAAAATAATATCATTTGAATCATTTGCCATCTAAAAGTGCAAAAATATATTATGTCTATCATGATATATAACTTTATATGATTTTAAACAATTCAAAATCACTAGCTATAAACACTTTATTCATTTTAAGTTGTCCCTTATGAATATAGTGATTCCCAGATCCTATTTAAAATAATCGTAAGCAAACTTGGACCCTACTCTTAAAATCATTTTAGCAAGGTAAGTAAACTCTTTTACTAATTACAACACATGTAATTCTTGGTTGATAGGTGATATCTCTATATCAAAATGTATCCCTTTGCTCCAAAACCCAAAATCCTTTTGATGATTTTGTTGAGCATAAACAAACGTGTAAATTTTCCGAATTTAGTCTAGTCCACCTAAACCAATTAGCAACACCCTGCTTGGGCCAAAACCTATCACTAATGGTAAAGGCTTCAATAGGTGTTTATTTTGGAAAGACAAAACTCAATATTATTCAAGGACCTATATTCTATGTTGTGTTATTTAAAAATGAACACGTAAATAAATAAACAACATAAACATAGCAAAGCATTTTAAAATTCAGTAATAAAATGCAAATAATAAATGTGATCTAAACTATGACCAATAAACCTAAAGACTACTTCTTTAAGGTTTCATCCTCAAATCAGCGCGAATCTCCATCCTTGATCATTTTGGAAGTACAATAAACTTTTGAAATTTATAATTACTTTAATTAGTAAATTACAAAGTATAATCGATGCAATATAGATCGTAACTAAAATTAGAAGATATAAATCGATTCACCAATCGTAAACTTAATTCTGATTAATTTGGGTCATACTAGTCATCACCATATGCAATGCATAATATCAAATATTATAAAACATACAATTATTTTAATACTACCTCTGATTCTATTTAGTTGTCCTATTTGCTTGGGCACACTTGTCGAGGTAACATTTTGACTCTTAATATCTCTAATTATGCTTGGTTAAAAATTATGAAAAGTTGATAAGAATAATCCTTACATTGAGACGAATCAAACAAGATCTCAAATGACTATGTTTTTACTTACAGATTAATAATAGATTACAAATTAAATGGGAATGATGAATAGTGTGAAAAAGCAAATGTGACAACTAAATAGCATCGGAGGGAGTATCACAGTATTAAAATTAAATACATGCCATTAAAACATGAACAACTTAATAGTATTAATCATATTAATAAGATTAAGCTATAATATAATTAAATAAATCAACCATTTAAATAATATTATTTATAGAGTTATTTATGTGTAATTTGATCATATTAAAGACACCCATTACTTAATTTTATTAATCATATTAATAAAATTAAGCAATTACTAACTAAATAAATTTGTTAGAATAAATATTATAATAATAACAATTTATGTGCAATTAATCAAATTAAAACACCTCTCACTTAATTTTCATTATTTATATTAATAAAATTAAGTGACAACTAATTTAATGTGTAGTTTAATTTTAAATTAAACACTCCATCAATCTATTAATTAAATTAATCAGCTATTAATTAAAGTAAATCAAAATCTTTTACCACTTTAATTATTTTATTCAATTATAAATAAAACGTGGAATTAACTCTTATTAATTATAAGGTAATTAAAGTTGCTTTTATTGGATTAATAAGGAAGGAAGAATAAAGTTAAAAAAAAATCTATGTTTCCTTTCTATCTGTTCATCACGCACCAATGGTTAGGGTGTTCATTACCGGGTACCCAGAAAGCGGGTACCTTTTTAAACGGCCCGTGTCCCGGCTCATTTAATGCGGGTACCCGATTTTCGGGTACCCGGATAGGATGGGTCGGGACACCGGGTACCCGATTATTATTTTTTATTATTTTTACAATTTTAATTATAATTTTTAATATAAAATTTTGGGGAGAATTACTAACTAATATTGTATCATATACATTGCTTTTTAACATACCATGAACTTGAGAAGAAGATAAACATACCAATTACCATAAAAGTTAAAGAGGATGAAAAGGGAGATGAGAATTGAGAAGTGTTAATACTACAGTACTACTCCTATTCCACACCATAATAGATGTACTAGCACCTCACAGTGTTAATTTCATCCACTCCTTTGGTTCTCAAATCTCATGAAAATATAGAGAAAAGAAAATCATTATTTAATGTACACTTTTTAACCTTGTTTGGTTAATTAATTGAAATGTTGTACTCTTACTACATTAATACATCTACCCAATATCATCAAATTGACAACAATTATAATTAGATGTATGGATTAATATGGGATGAATAATCTCTAATTCCAGCACCTTCCCATTTAGTAACAATTAATTAAGCCAAATAAATTATAATCTCTAATGCCTAAAATAAAAAGTATATAAAGTAATTATTAACCGGGTCATTAACGGGTACCCGAATCAATATGAAATCGGCCCATGACCCGACCCGGTTAAGGCAGGTCAAGTACCCGACCCGGAGTTTTCAGATTTTTTAGAATTTGACCCCCCATTTATGAAGCGGGTCGGCGGGTCGGTTGTGTCGGGTACTTTTGAACACCCCTACCAATGGCAGGCTTGCAACACTTGACAAACAACCATCTGATACCCAACCCAACCCACTGGGAGCATTCCCACCGTTAACTCATTCTCAGGACGCCACCAAGGTCACCATAACAGCCTTTTCTTCCCCCTTTTTTTATTAAAAAAAAGGATATTTTTGGGGAAAATTGAACATCACATGCTCAATTATTGGGTCTAATTTAAAGAGGAAAATACTTAATTATGAATTAATTAGGTTTTGGTGATTATTAATTGTAAGCTTTCACAAAATTAACAATATCATCAAATAGGAGAAAAAACTTAGGGTTCTTGATTACTTTTAGTTTTATAAGTTAATAATAACAAATAAAATAAACTGATTTTACATATTATTTGTTTATCCCATGAATTACTTTGTGCATCTAATACATCAAAATAATCCAATAAATTATTTTATGTATCCATATACAATAAGCAATGAGCTTTGAATAATTAAAATCAAATTCTAATCGTATACTTTGAATCCAAAATAATTAAAATCATATTTTAATCAAGCAATTTTAATCCACATTTTAATCTCCCTTAATTGAATCAAAATAATAAATTTTATCATAATCATATTATAATAATGCAAGAGGCTAATTGATACCATTGTAGGAAAATAGATGCGTATAGCGGAATTGCAAGAAACTATTTCATCACATCTAAACAGAATCGCATGCATATTTTATAATATGAATTATCAAATATAGAAGAATATCATACCCTTGATGCGTGAATTCCACAGTATAAAATCGAATATAAAATACCAAAATAGAGATAATAGAACGTCAAATGTCATTACTCTAATGTTGGTCCACAAGCATCGAACGGATCACCATGCATGCTAGTGCGAAGATGAAAAAGTCATTTTCACATTACTTTTTAGGTGAAGAATATGAGTATGTAGAAAATACTAGAAATGATAATGCTTATCGAAAAGATGAACAAAGTGCATTTATTTATACACAATGTATCATCTCTTCATATACTCACAACATGTAACATTTACATGTATTGATGATGATGAAATTAGTATGTTTTTTCCCAATTAAAACATACAATTAAACCACTAGTAACTCTTCACATTTTAAGTAACACTTAAGGCATGCTTGTATTGAGTGTAAATATTTAAGGGAGTAAAAAAAGTCAAATTAATGAAATGAAAGCAAATAGAGATGCATTTAAAGTAGTTGAGATAGTTGTGAAGAAGGTAAAATGAGCATAAAATAAAAATAATGAAGGAAACATAAGATAATTTCCCCTATTATGGAGGTAATATATTTCCCCACCACAGGATAAATATTTACCCCACAAAATTGATAGCTCCCTTCATTTTTCATTACTTTGCAACAATTCTTCCACCTCTACAACAATCAAATTTCACTAATTTCTCATTTATCAACTTTATTTTATTACTTTGACTTTTTTTACTCCCTTAATTATTTACACCCAATACAAGCATGCCCTAATGATGATTAAATATATGTTTTAATTCACAATTAAATATATATTCAATCTATGTGTAACTCCTCATACTTTAAATATTCCAATTAGCATCTTATGTTCTTGGTGTAAATAATATCCGATCGATTACTTATATGTATGACCTCATAGGACCTGATTATAATAGTAGTAAACTAATCATATTAGATATAGATCATAGTTAATTTAAGCAAAACAGGGGTGCTCGACCTGTCGAGCGTGAGTCTAGTAGCCTCTAATTTGCTGCTCCTGCTTGGCTTTATTTTTATTTTTTTGTGCCTTGCCTTCATTAAGACACCCCAAACCATCCACCTTGATCACTTCATCAAGTGATCCAAATCTCAATCCTCAATTGCTGATGTCCCTATCTTGACTCTCAAGAGTGCAAGATAAGACATGAGCAATCAAGTGATCAAATCCAACACCAATTTTATGGGAATTGGGAATTCCTGACTCAACAATTATAGAGAATTGTTTTGTTGGTGGTAATAAAGAACAAATCCTCTAAGATATTTTAACTTTTTTTTATAGGTCGCTGTTAATAAATAGCATAAAATGTTAGCTATTAATTTTATTCACATATAGTAACAAACTAATCCGAACGGAGCAGCATCATTACCTCTAGTCCCCTAGACAGGTGAGCAAAGAAGCGTACTCGTTTTAGTAGAACAGTTGGTTTGTTTCTCGAGTATCATGCACTCTTCATTGCTTTATGAGATCAGTTTCGCAACAATTTCGGCAAAAGAATTTTCAAATTATATAAAGTCGTCGTCATCATTATCATATCCAGTGTCCCCGCACATAGATAAATATCTATGATCAGGGTCTGCAGAAGAATGGTCAACGGCGCCTCATACCCATAAGGAGACGGCGATCAAAAGAGTCCTTCAGCTCAAGATTCAAATTATATAAAGTATACTACTAAAACACTTGAGTAATGCAATATTAATTTAAAATTAAGAGGATGAAATTTTAAAAAAATAAAAATAAACAGAACAAATATATATACTTGACTACTAGTGAATTTTACAACTACAAGCGATATATAAATGTGAAAAGGGATCATTGAATATATTTCTATGTATGGGTAATGGGTGAGATATTTCATCAACATGTACCAAATATTTCTATTCTTGCAATAGCATTATATGGGACAAATAAAGTAAAATAAATACTCCTAGGAAATTATGGAAACTAAAACTTAAAAAAAATCAATAAACCTAATTTCTCTCCTCTAGCTGTTGCCTGTCGGGGTTGGGCCATGAATCACTATCAAACCAATCCAATCATCTCCAGTTACCAGTATTTATTCAATTTTATAACTAAATTCCAACTCTCCTATTGCCAAATCCGCTACTTTCTGGATGATTTTATGCATCAGTAAAGCTTTTCTCGAGCTGTTAGGCAGAAAACCAAAGACAAATACCCAAAACATATAACTTTTTCTACAACTGTGGTGGTTGTTGATGTTTGTAGTTAGAAGGATAGAAATTAAATCCACCATCAGGCTCCTTTCGTTTTCCGCCGCCACTGCCAGAACCCAAGGGTCTAAAATTGTCTCTTAGGCTCAATTGCTCTTCTGATGGTCTACCCTGTCCCTGACTATGAGGTATGAAAAGCGGCCTAAAAAACGCAGGATCAGGATTTCCTGCTTCGACAATATTGGTTAACCCAGAATTCAAATCAAGTATGGGGGGTCGCAAAGGGATAGCAAGGTTAGGACCAGGTGTTGCGTTTACCGTGTTCATGACTAATGATGGCTGACCAAAGGAAGGCGGAACGGTTGATGCAGATCCCAACATTTGAGGTAGAAAAGGAGATCCCCTAGATTCAAAAGCATATGGCATTGCTACAGTGGGTCTATAAATCTGTGCTGATTCAAGAGAAACAGTGGGGCACATGGGAACCCCATTGAATCCAAGCGGATATATACCTGGAGCTCCCAACCCCATCAAAAGTCCCCCTCGGAAAAAGTTAGCATCCATCATAGGTTCTGAAGTTGTCCCATTCAGAAAAGGCAATGGCATCTGAGGAAATGCATTTCTTGAGACTTTGGCACCCAAGATTGAAATAACATTTTCATCTGATGAACCGATACATGGATTAACTTTGTGAGAAGACTCCCCAAGAAAAACAGAATGGTCTGCCGAATCATTGCAATTCAATAGTTTATCATTTAAGTCGAAGTTCCTCAGCGAAGGTAGCATGCATGATGATGAAGACACAGGCGATGAACTAAGGTGGCAGTTTCGACGACTCATTTTCCACTCGGATATTAAAAGTCCCCCATCATCCTCTGTTTGGTTCAAATCCAATTTGAACCTCTGAGGTTTTTTAGGACTTACTTGAACAGAAGACTCGTCTGAAGGAAGGCCCGGTAAAATCTGTTTGTGTCTATCCAGCCCTATATTGACAATCTCATCATCCACACATTCAGCCACATTCAAATCAATAGGAAGAATATTTTGCCTCTGTCGTGAACCAATACTGGTATCCCCACCTGAAATAAGCCTATCACTATCAAATGCCCGACGAGAAGATGCAGGCCGAAATGCACTAGTGGCTGCAGATCCTTTCCAGCCAAGACTTCCTTCAAATTGAAGAGGGCCTGCGGGAATTCCAGAAGCCACAATAGCTCTCGAGGCAGATACGACTGATACTGGATTTGAACTAGTAGTTTCCACCTGATCACCATCCTCAGAGGAAAATTCTTGGTTCAGGTCAAAATCAAGAAAACTTTTCTCTCTGTTGTTTTCTGGTTCCCGGGCAACCTCAGTCACCAAAGAGGATTCTCCATCTTGGGTATGATTTTGCAAATTAGTCTCCAAATTAGCCAGACTCATTAAAGGTGCCTTTGTAGTAGCATCAGAGGTATTTTCCGTTGCTAACGATTGATTCAGTGGACCATCTATTGGCATGTCCTGCACTCCATTTATAGATTTCGGGCTATCAGACTCCCTAATGCTATCTCTTGACTTTCCATCAGAAGAAGAAGAGGAGGTTCCAGATTGCTCACAATAGGCCCCTACTTCTCTTTCAACTTCTTTGGCAACTAACCGAGCAACTTCTAAAGCATCAACTGTACCATCCTCAAGGTCCAAATCTCGTGTCTGCTGGATGATATCAGTACCTTTTTCGTGTTTTGTTAGTGTTACAAATTCACAACTGTTGCCGAGATAACTCTTCTCGCTCTGTTCATCATAATCTTCCGATCTGGAAATAGTTGCTTCTTGATCCTTAAATTCCTCCAGAGCAGAACGATTACCTTGATCCAAACCATTCTCCTCATCATCATCAATCTCACTGCTAGATTTACAAACAGGACTATTTGTATTGCATGCAGACGTATTTTCATATGGCGATCCCTCTTTGACTACAGATTCTCCCATATCAGGTTTAACAGTAGCTTCTTCAGTGGACTTAGCATCAGTTCTTGAAGACATATCTTTGCTATCAGAAACACCACATGCAGAAGTAACCTTAACAGCTGGTGTATCAGATGACATATTAAGCTTGTTTTGATGCTTTTCCTGTTCAACTTGAAGAGCCATCTCATCTGTGCCTTGCTCTGCTTCTATATCACAATCTGCATACAGTCCTTTAGATGGGCATACTTCTTCCTTCACAAGATCACCCTCAATAGAGCTCGCTTGATCACTAGGCAACTTATCTTCCCACCTTTCTACACATTCCAACTTCTCCTTATTAAGGGATCTTGCAGAAGTAGCATTGTTTACAGAAAGATTTGATCCAGGAGCTTGATTGTCAAGTGTGGTTTGCTCATCATCCATTCTTTTGCAATCAAGATCCTCAGTTTTCCATCTATCAATAAGAGCTTTTGCCTTATCTTGGACTCTAGTGCTTTTATAACTAGAAAGACTTCCAACTGTAACGCAGATCCCAGACGATGAGAGCTTCTCAGGGTTTATCTGAAGCTTCTCAACTGCATGTAACAATGCTGAGATGGCCTCCTCCACAAAGCAATCACTCGCTTCATGAGGAAAAATTTGAGCATCCCTAAGCCATCTATCAATAAACCAAAGTCCATCCAATTGGACAAAAAGGTCAAGACATTCTCTTTTCTCCGTAGCTGCTATTGTACTTGCAACAGCAGCCCACTGCCTCGTCACATCATGAACACTCTTCACTGAAGAATCTTTCTGCTTGTGCATAACACTGATCAACTCCTCAACACGAGCAGGAGTAGTGAACCCATCTTTCATCTCAGTCGAGATAAGGAAGTCTTCAAGTGTCATAATGCTCAAATTCCACTTAGATGCTTCCAAACTTCATATAAAACTTGTGATAAAACTCCAAGTTTCATAATCTTAATGCATAAATGGTGTATCACAAAAGAACTTGCAAAAAAGTCCAATTCCCCGGTTAATGAATAAAGTTACCTAAAAAGAATTAAAAAATGAAAGGTTAAAATAACACACACAATTCATAATAAAAAATACTCAACAAAAGTCGTTTTCAACGGTAGATCCCAGTAAAACCAACCAGCAGCAGAAAGCTTCTCACAGGCTCCCTAGTATTACCTAACACATACTCTCAACATAAGATATCACATTTTTTTTTGTTGAAATCTATATCCCTGCTATTTCAAGTAGAAGCCACTTAAAAAGAACGGATAAAATTGAGACTCCAACTTATGTTCAAGAGAATTGAAAAGGTGAATTAAACAGAGAAGTACATTATTGTGAATTGTGAAGCCATGCAAGCAAGAAAACATTAATAACGTAAAATATGGCAAAACCACCATAACTGGTGTCATACATAGCTAGGAAGGGTAATGTAGGCATTACCGAAATAGTAATTAGTGGGAAGTTAGCTTAAGGAATATGTAGAACTAAGGGCCTGCCTGGATTTGGTGAATTAAGGGGTAACAAATAGCACATTAAATTTTTTGGGTTGGACTGAGTGATTGGGTTGAGAGGAAATAATTATGGAGGTACTCTTTACTGTTTATTTGAGATTAAATATTTACCCTTCTTCCCCATAGAGTAACAAGTAAGGGTCTTAAGGGATATTCTTTCACTCTTTACTCCTAATAGTATTATGCATTCATGCCTCTGAGCCTGTTTGGACTGAAACTCCTTCCATTTCTAACCATGTCTAACCTCACAACAAATATGGTTGTGGTTTGAAGAAGAAAAAGGAAGATTTTCGGTACATGCATTCTCTGTTTCCCTTTAATTAGCTTCTATTACACAAATACTACTCTTGCCGCCATTGTTAGGGCTTAGAATTTTGTTGTTTCTAAGCTCAAAATCTTCCTATGTACTTGGATTAGGGTTATTGTCATCTTTTTCTTTGTTAAATTAGTAATTTGTGGTGATTTTTTGGTTTGATTATCTTGATTGCTAGATTTTTTTGGTGCTGAGTATTTGTGGAGATGTGATTAAATTCTAGGTTGTTTATTTTCATTATCTAAACAAAGGAAGAATTAGATCCAAATGAGTTTGAGTGCGGTGCCAGTTTTACTCTAGATTATCGGTCTTGTTCACCATAGTTGTACAGTGGTGGTTGGGTGGCTATCTCCAATAGATGGTAAGAAAATCAGATTACAAATGCAAGTTTCATGAGATACTGAAGTCTGAAAATGTTTTGTGATAAAATTTGCCAAACAAGCTTATATTTTTTTCCCTGTAATTGTTTTCTTCCTTAAATGTTCTCCTAAACTTTTTTACCCATAAATTTTTTACCCCATAACTAGTAATAGGAATCCAGGCGTGCCCTAAAAGAAAGTAGTATAAATACTAAGGGAGGTCAAAGACACATTCATTCAGCCATTTTGTAAATGATTGTGGATGAATTTCCTGATTCAATTTGGGGAGCCCAAGCCTCTCAAAAGAATACTATGCAGACATGTATGACAACAGGACAAGTGTGTGCATCAATAGTATAGACTAACAACATGCAATGAATTAGTTGGACATTACACAAGAAAGAATATTACTTTCCATAAGATGAATCAATTAAACATTACACAAGAATCAACATATATCATAGACGAGTTCAAATCAAAATAGAAAAATTACCCAACTAAAACAAGTCACGAAATATTTAAATTCAAAATCGCAAATAAGAAATTATTCGAAATGGAACCTTCGAGTGATCTAATATTTTAAGGTTCAAACAATACCAGGTAAAATCGCTCGAAGTCTCCACAATTTGCGGTTCATAATGTACCAAACTACCAACTACTAGTACTCTGAACTCAACAAGCAGTCCAAAGCTATGATTATTTAACAATGACGTCATTTGTTTGCACATATGTTTCATACGAATTTTAAATTCTTAGGAAGTTGATGATTTGGGTTAAATTGTAATAGCCAGGATCGAAGGATTGGCCTCCGATCCCCGATCTGGATCGTGCGACCCCAATCGCGGGTCACTCGCGGGTCACTGACGTTCTGGAACGTCAGTATTCACGACCTAGAACGCTGAATCAATAGGTTCCAAACCCTAATTGCAATATTAAAAATAAAAAAAGAAATATTACTATAAAAGAAAATACTTACTGATTGTTTATTGTTTGTTGAAGATATAGAAGATGAAGGGAGGAGATGATAAGCACCATTAAAACTCCAATACTTTGGTTCTTGAAGATGAAGATAAAGGGAAATTTAGGAGATGAAATCGTACAGAAGAAATTTTGGATTTGTTAAAGGAATTTTAAGAAGATACTAATAATTATGTGTGGAGAGTAGGCTGAACCCAATCGAATTAAAGCGTAGTTTTAATATTTGGTCCGGGCTACGGTTTGGTCTGATTTTTTTTTAAAAATTATTGTTTACTGTCTGATCTCGCTGTTTTATTTTTCAGACCAGACTAGACCGTAAACCGTACTATGACCAAAAATCAGAATTTATTTAAAAAAATATGTTACTACTTAGATATTTCGAGATGTAGTTATTTTTATATAGTAATATATAGTTGAATAATATTATGCAATAAGCTAATTACAAATTATTATATTTGGTGATAGTAACTACGAAATATTTATGCAAAACACCTAAATAAATTTGGCAAAAATATATACAAAAAAAATAAATAAATAATGGTAGACCAGACCAGACAAGACCGTTGTAGAGCAGTCTCGTCCGATTCAATCTGTTGATTTAAACGGTTCGGTCCAAGCTTAAATATTTTCATACTAGAATTTCCGATTTTATCTAATTTTAGTGTCAGACCAGACCAAACCGGACCATGTGCGCCCCTAATAGAGAGGTGAAGAGTCGAGTCAAAATGTAATCATGAATGTGCATCGGTACTCTTACTCTACAATAGTTATATAAGTTGTATCCTACTCTAATCAAGGACTAGTTAAAAATTTAGAATAGCATATATAAATGTTTTAGGAATTAGGATCAATTACTAATTACAGTATTGAAGTTCAATCATTTTCAAATAAACTGCCGCAAAATTTATTTTTTACAAACAAAAGCTTTCAAGTTACCAAACATGACAACGATATAGCCACTTCATCGGATCACCTACTAAGTGATCGTTGATCAAGGTAAATGACCTTTGACTATCAATTAAATTCATTAATCTAACCTAATTACCAATTACCCCAATTAAACCCTTCTTCTCCGACATCTCACTACCCCTTCCTAATCACAACCACCATTCCCCCATCCGAACACCACCACCACCATTAAAACCCCTCTTTTCTCTCTCTTTGATGGGTTGAGGATTGTTCTAAAACTCCTCCTTTAATGAAATATTGTTGTATCAATGTTGTATCTTGGCAGAGGTAGTGACACCATTAACAAGATGATTGTTTGAAATATTATTTTCCTCCAAAGCAATGCTCTTTTTGTAGGTCTTGATATTCTTCCTTTATAGAACAAAACTCGAAAAAGATATGTTATGTTTTTGAGTAAAAGAGGTTGAATTTGAAAAAAGTTGTGGTTTTTGTAATTTAGTTTTTTTGGTATTCAAGTGGAAAATGGAGATGGGTTTTTTGTTTAGGGTCCAACAATGGCGTTATTTTCTTCCAGCTTTAGTCTTTCTCTCTTCATTGCTATTTTCAAGCTTGGGTTTTGTACGATCTTCTTTACACCAAAAACCTTAATTAAATCATCTCCTGAAAACCCCCAAGGTCGAAATTCAACAGCAAGGTCCAACATATTACAGTTTAGGGTCCAACAAGGTCGAAATTCGAACATTAGGGCTTAAATTGGAACCCTAAGATTTCATAAAACAAAGAAGTAGATCTGATTAAACACTAATTCAACAGCAAATTAAAATAAAACAACTAAAATATTACAGTTTAAATACAATTAAAATTCAAAAAATCAAATTAAAAAAAAAAGATATTTTTATGCCTTCTCTCATAAAAAATAAAAATTTCAAATTCAAGTAACAATTTGAATACATAATGACCCAACTCTTGAAATTTAAGAAACAAATTCAGATGATAATAGTAGTAGTAAATTATTAGAAGACATGAAAGTATAGGGAACATTAAGAACATATGATAAAGAGTAAGAAAAGAAGGGCTTTAATGGTGGTGGTATTGGGGTGGGAGAATGGTGGTGATTGAGGAGGGGGAGAGAGAGGTTGGGGAAGAAGAGTTTAATTGAGGGTAATTGTGTAATTAGGTTAGATTAATGAATTTAATTGAAAGTCAAAGGTCATTTACCTTGGTCAACGGTCAATAGCAGATTAAGGAGGGGGAGAGAGAGGTTGGGGAAGAAGAATTTAATTGAGGGTAATTGTGTAATTAGGTTAGATTAATGAATTTAATTGAAAGTCAAAAGTCATTTACCATGGTCAACGGTCAATTATCAGATTGAGGAGGGGGAGAGAGAGGTTGGGGAAGAAGAGTTTAATTGAGGGTAATTGTGTAATTAGGTTAGATTAATGAATTTAATTGAAAGTCAAAGGTCATTTACCTTGGTCAACGGTCAATTAGCAGATTATCCAGTGAAGTGACGTATCGTTGTCGTGTTTGGTAACTTGAAAGTTGTTGTTTGAAAAAAAAAACTTTACGGCTGTTTATTTGAAAATGACTAAACTTCAAGACTGTAATTGGTAAATGATCCTTAAATTTTCAGAAATTAATGTTATATGTCATACAAATATACAAAGAGAGAAATTGATGTAAAATGTGAAAACTTTATAAGATTTTATTTCCTTATTCCAAATGTTAAATGTTGTAAAAAAAATTTAATGTTAGAAAGTAATTGTTTCCAAATCGTATTTTGATCCGGAACAAATTGTACCGCAAGACAAAAATCTCGACCCAAAATTATTTCGTTCCCACCTCTAAATTTTAACACCGATGAATACCATTCCCGATCCCATTTCGCGACCTGAATCGTACCTCGATCCTGGCAACAATACTCACTTTTGTTTGTTTAACACAATAAACTAAAACCAAAAGAAATCTAAATTCCTAGGAAATGTAAATTCATACACTTCACTAGAATTCAATGACCATACAACCCTTTGGTAATTAATAATTTCTAGGAAATTAAATTCGTTTTGTGTCAAACACACAATTTTAGTAAATTCTAAGAAATTAAATTAAATGATATTATCTCCTAGGAATTATAATTTTCTATAAGAATTTACTTCCTATGCTACACCAATAACCTCTATGTAAGCAAAACAAATATTGTGGTGATAAAATATACATCTACTGTTAAGGTAACTAAACAAGAAATCTCAGCACAACAGTATCCAACATTATAAATTCCTAAGATAAAAGTTTCACAGTTTTAACTTTTAAGGATCAAGCAAGAAAGTTGCAAAAATAAGCTACACAACTCTCAAAATCAAAGCATAAACAGAAAAAAAGCATTTTTCTGAAATCCTTGTGCTTATGATGTGATCTTGATGATCATATATCAATCCTGTTTCTATACCTTGGCACTTGCCAGTAGGCATGATTGTAAATATCCTTCCATTTCTTCCCTTTGTGTATCCTCACAAATACAATCGTCTCAAAATCTTCTCATTATGATGTAAAATCAAGGCTCACCCAATGTCTTTTTCAAATATATATAGGCGTACAACAGCCTTAAACCTTTGAAATTAACGTTTGTTAACGCTTTGCTAACGTTTTATGTGCAAAAAGATCGCCGTGTAACAATTTAGTAAAACTCAGGGTTATCGTGTGGATTTTTTAAAAGTTTTGGTTATCACGTGGAAAACCCAAAACCTCATGGTTACCACGTGGAAGTTCCCTTTTTTTTAATTTGATCCGCTGTTTATGATGTGGGTCAGCGGGGCAGGTGGGTCGGGTCGGGTATTTTTTAACACCCCTAGTCTTGAGTAACGTATCCATTAAGAGCAACACAACGAGCCAGTTGGATGACTTTTTTGATATGTGTTTGGGAGCATACATTCCATAATCTAATTGCTCTATTTGCATCTCATTTAATTTGTAATCAACAAATTTAATATCAAGTGAACACGTTTCAATAGCTGTTTTAATAGGAACACTTGTATTAACATCATTCATAATTAGGTACATATGTATTATATCTTACCGTAGAGGACCATATAATAGTTGTTGATTATTTTAAGATCTCTTCAAGACACATTTATCTTTAAGATTTTTAAGATACAAGTCTTTTAGATCGAATTCTATTACCCATAAAAAAACTAAAAATAGAGCTTAATTTTTCCAGGAAACAAAGTCCTCCAGACTTATCAAAAAATTTCTCAAACCGTTTCTCCAATAACAATGTCAATTCTGATCGCAGTTTGTGGTATGGCCATGCAATCAAAGATACTATTTATACTGATAAACTTAGATTTCCGTCTTTAAAGTAAATCGGGTAAAATAGATAGAAACAAGAATGTTTATTTATTAAAATTGCCAAACTCTAAGTAAAGAGAGATATTTTTTGAATCATAAATTCTAAAATTTATTTTTAATTAGTAAAATAGCTTGAAAGCAATGATATTAGGGAATCATCTATGTATCTTGTTACATCACACATATCATGAATTTCATATCATAATATAATTAAGACGTAAATTATCACATCTAGAATTAAACTTACAATCATAACAATCTCAAGTCTTAATCCAAAGAGATTAGGATCCGCTAAATAGAAATAAATTAGTGTATTTTTAATCCTAGAATCTAATCATGAAGAGATTAATAACAACCCTAACTTAATACACTAAAAAGTAATTTTACATATAAAAAACGTAAATCACATTTACAGTAATTCTTAAAAAAAACTAAGCTAGAACACGTAAAAACAAAAAATCAATGAAAAACTTGGCCCAACTAGCTTATCATTTCTATATGCCTTTTCAAAAAATTTATAAAAACTTAAAGTCTTTTTCAGTATAGAAAATTGTTGGAAATTGTGACTTTAATTTTATCAATAAACAATAAAATAAAGTTATAAGTTTGTAGTAGAAAACCAAATTACATATGACAAGTTCAAACCTTTGCTTAACATACACCAAATGCAATCTTGATCATCGGGAATCACCATACATCGATCATAGTAACAAGAAGATTTTGTTGGATCTTGATATTAATTCTAGGCGAGATGCTCTTTCCTAAAACATCATTTCCTCCCTACTACGGTGCTTGGGAATAAACCGGAAATATGTTCTGAGATACAAAGAATTACACTAAATTCCGAGTACACGGAAATTAGAATGATGTAAGAGAAACTTAAATGGAAGAAGATAAGAAAATTACAAACGAGGATTGCAAGTTCTCGATGTAAAATGCTAGAAAAGAAAAGAAATCAGAAAATTCATGTGTAAAATAACACACAAGCATTCTATATTTATAGAATAGCTCACACTACTTCACGAAGCAACATATCACTTCATGAAACACGAGGTCGATTCACGAACCAAAGTCGCTTTTCACTCAACCTGTTTATCCCAATAAACATGATTATAATAACCATAATAACTGTAGGAAGTTACCATATAACCATCAAAACAAAACAAGACGTCGCAAGAAAAACTCCCTGAAAATTGCCCAACTCGCGAGCCGCGAGTAAGTTCGCGGGCCGCGACCTTCTGGTCCAATTTTTCTAAAAACTTTTCCTTTATTTTCGCGTGCCGCGATAATTTCCACGAGTCGTGACTTTTATGTTTTGATTAAAACTAATAATTTACAATCTTGGGATAATATAAATTAATTTAATTAAATTATTTATTTAATTTAATTAATTAAACCTTTCCGATAGCCACTATACACTCTAAATTCCAACAATCCTCCCCCATTTGGAGTGTATAATTTTTTTCTTCTTTCGCGATCCATAATCTCCAACCCATTTCATGCATCAATGCCAATGTTCGTACGAATTGAATTGACACCTAGTACCACGCATCTTTACAATTGATCATATCCCCTAATGTCCTTCCGAATTGAATTAAGGAGATATATCTAATCAATTGAAGGAGCAGTACACATGAAATAATTCATTAATCTTACATCCTTGACATGTTAAAGGCCATGTGTCCATATCTATTCATTAGTTCATTGAAATCATAAGTATGCCCCTTGATTTCATTGAGGCGCCCAGACCCCGAACTTATATAGGTAGCGTCTCCTGATTTATCATGCTTTCGTGAATAAAGCACTCAATCTAGAGATCTTCATAACTCTAGAAAATGGAGACTTCGAGGGACTAATCTATTACATCGTTTGTCAACATCACGAATAAAGCAACTTAGAATCACTTAAGTGTTGCTTCCCAACATCTGATGAGCGATCAATCCACATTGAAGTCAAGACTAGATGTTTCTTCTAGCGTCAAATTGGGTTTTACTCATGGTGTTTGAAGAATGGGCATGTACCAATTTCATTAAACCATGAAATTCCTAGACTTTGTAAGAATACTTAGTCTAACTTTGAACTTTGTTCACATAGTCAAGAAATGTGATCCCTTCTTTGATAAGCCCTAAGTTTTGGCTTTGCCTCAATTAGATGTCATAGCATTATCAAAGTTACACTCGACTATCAATACTTTATACAAGCCACTTGTCAATCACACTAGATTGTTTTTTTTGCACAACTTTGGCTTAAACATCACAAAGATGAGTATTTTAAACTATATACAGTTTACATATTTGTCTAAATCATGACAAACAACATTAATATCATAGTGGAATAAGTTAAAAACTTTGTTTGTTCTTGGGTGATCAAAACTTGGTATACCTCCCCCACAGACATATATACTTTGATCAACATAGCGAATGGCCAATTCACTAAAAGATCAAACTCATACATGAGTACCTCTTCAAATTTGAAGAACTTCCACTATAAGATTAATTAAATCCATGGTACAACATAAGCATTTTGAATTATTCAAATAATTTCCTAACAAAGGAACTTTTAGTTGTAAGTAAAACTTTACTTGTCAACTATAAAACAATTTGAATCTTGTATAAATCCAAATTACATCCAATTTTATGATTATTCCAAATATTTAGGAAATAATTTCAACTGGAAGACATGAGAATAGGGATGGTCATGGGGCGGGTCTGGAGCGGGTCCAACAAGACCCGGACCCGGACCCTTTTAAGTTTTTGAGATCCAGACCCGGATCCGGACCCTAAGTCTAAAATTTTCAGACCCGGACCCAGACCCTCCGAATCTGATGGGTCTAGGGTCCTTAATGGGTCCTTAGTGGGTCTAAAAAAAGTCTCTTTGATTTGTCAAATTTGAAACATTTGTAAGTCATTGTATTTTTCGTATATTTGTAAAAGAGGTATTATTGTATTTTACAAATATTTAATACTAATTTAACATCTAAACTCGCATAGCGCCACGCTTAAATTCTATTTTAAACACTAGTTCGAGTATATGAAATAAGGTTAATTGGGTTAGCACTTAGCAAATAGCATATATATATATATATATATATATATATATATATATATATATATATATATATATATATATATATATATATATATAATGATTATATGAAAAGAAAATAAGTGTTGGGGGCAGAATTCATACGTAGAAGATAAATAAAAATGGACATTTTTATATTTATAAGGGTCCGAGGGGCGGGTCTAGGGTTCGAACATTGGACCCAGTCCCGGATCCGCCAATTATTTTATAGATCCAGATCCGACCCGGATCCGATGGGTCTCAAAAAATAAGACCCAGACCCTTAAAAAAGGGGCGGGTCTGGGGCGGGTCCAACAGGGTCCTGGACCCGTGACCATCCCTACATGAGAGTAAATTTGGACTTAACCTTAAGTATAATAAAATATTTATTTCTTAGTCCTTATACTTTTATGTTAAAAATCTAACATTTACCTCCCCCATTCTCTTTATAGAAGGAATATGACATATTACTATGTCAACTTTACTTATACAATTCCAAAATAAATATATCTTTATTATTGAATTTATTTCAATAAGTTTATAGAAAATACAATGGTTAAATAATTGTTTGTATTTTTATATGGTATGTTATATCATATTTTTTTATAAATTATGATTATCATATTAAGTATAACACCACTTAATACATCTTGAACACTATTACATGCTCACCAATCTTTATATATAATATGAAAATCTATCCATAACATATTGTTATACTTTACTTGGAGATTAAGTTACTAAACTTCAAATATTATTTCCATGATGAACACATCATTACTTACTTCCTTTTAGAAAGCTTAAACTTATATCATACTTAAGTATCAAAAAACATAATCATGGGTAAACCTTCATATTAGAAAATCAGATTAAGGACACAGAACCTTCATAGCAAACTCTGAACTAAGAAATGAAATAATACGATGTCGGAGAGCATGAGATGAACATGTGAGTATAATATCATCAACATATAATAACAGAAAAGCAGTTTCGGTACCTCTTTGGAAGATAAACAATGATGTATCACTTTTGCTGTTAACAAAACCCAAAGAAAGAATTTAAGTCGCAAAACGCCGATACCAGGCCCTAGGAGCCTGTTTAAGACCATAAAGAGACTTTCGGATAAGACAAACATGGTGAGGCTTGTCGGGATCAACAAAGCCATATGGCTGATGCATGTATAAAATTTCCTGTAAATGTCCATGAAGAAACACATTTTTCACATCAAGCTGGTGAATAGACCAGTGTCTGGAAAAAGCCAGACTAAGAATTGTGCGAATAGTAGCTGGTTTCACCACCGGACTAAAAGTCTCACCATAATCAACACCAACTTCCTGACTCTTACCATTAGCAACCAACCTAGCTTTGTGTCTCTCAAACTCCCCATTAGATCTCTCCTTATGGGTAAAGACCCACAAACATCGAATCACATTCACATTATTCGGTCTCGGTGCCAAGTCCCAAGTATGAGTAGCAATCATGGCATTATATTCATCACACATAGCATTATACCAATTAGGATCTTGTAGGGCATTGGCCGGAGAACGAGGTAATGGAGATTTTTTAGGAGTAGACAAAGTAGCAAAAACAACATTAGCAGACTTCGAATTCGGCTTAAAAATCCCAGACTTAGAGCGGGTGTGCATGGAGTGAAAAGGCTGGAGGACACGTGGGCTAGAAGGAAGAGGAGAATGTGAAGAAGAATGAAGAGACTCTGTGGGTTGTGGTGGAGAAAGGCCCACTACACGAGCTTCAGCACGTGAAAAAGTGGAGGAGAGAGGGGTGAGCCTTCCTGGAGAAGATGGCCTAACATTAGGGAAGGGGTGTTGATTTGGGGGTTGGGTCGGCGAGCTAGAATAAATCAGAAGAGGAGGTGGAGGTGTGTGCTCGTTAGAAAGCAAAAAAAATCTAAATGTGAGAGCTGTGGAGTATAATTTGAGGAATATGGAAATGTTGATTCATCAAACACCACATGTCGAGAAATAATGATTTTCTTAGTGTGAATGTCTAGACATCGATACCCCCGATGAGAAAAAGGATATCCAAGAAAAATACAAGGAGTAGAACGGGGACTCATTTTATTGGACGCGGTGGCGAAGACATTTAGATAACAAAGACAACCAAATGTACGAATATGATCGTACGTCGGGGCTCTACGATAAAGAATATGAACAGGAGTGAGATTACCTAACAATCGAGCAGGGCAAATGTTAAGTAGGTAAGAGATCGTGTGCAAAGACTCAACCCAATAAGAAGAAGGAAGGGATACATGAAATAAAATAGAGCGACATACATTATTAATAGTGCGAATCATGCCTTGGCAAGAAGAGAATAAAGTATGAGGACACGAATAACGCCAAATCATGCCTTGGCAAGAAGAGAATAAAGTAAAATTGTTATTATCATACTCACGCCCGTTGTCACATTGCAGTGCCTTAATAATATAACCAAATTGAGTTTGAACATACTTATGAAAACGCACAAAAGTATCATAGACAGCAGTTTTAGATTTTAAAGGAAACACCCACAAATAATAAGAATAATCATCTAGGAAGAGCAAATAATAGCGAAAACCTGTATGACTATGAATAGGATAAGTGAACAAATCGGTATGTATTATATCAAACAGAGAAGAAGTTATAGTAGTAGAATCTGAAAACGGAAGCCAACAATCCTTTCCCAACTGACAACCATGACAACCATGACAATCAATTATTTTATTACTCCTAAGAAAACGAAGCACGTGATCACCAGGATGACCCAATCTGTTGTGCCAAACATCTGAAGATAATAGAGCAACAAAAGTAGATGAAGAGGAAGCTTTATTTGACAAGAGAGGGTAGAGACTCCCGACACTATTGCACCGTGTCAACAAATTCCCCGTCCAGAGATCCTTCACAGAAAAACCAAATGGGTGAAATTCGACAGATACATTATTACCAAAAGTGAATTTACGGACAGACACAAGATTTTTTTAACAATATGAGGAGTATATAAAATATTTTTGAGAGCGAGAGGGGCAAAAGGTTTAGGTAAAGCCATAGTCCCACAACCTTTAATCGGTATTCTAGTGCCATCACCAACGATAATATGTGAATTATAAGAATGCCAATTAATACATGGGAAATCAATACCTGAACCATTCATGAGATGGGATGTTGCACCGGTATCCATATACCAGTTATTGTCCGGAGGTTGAAGTTGCATAGTGTTGAACATTGCAGGCAAGTCAGTGGGTTGGAAGTTATGTCCCGGAGCCAAGAAAGCGGCATTGGTATTACCGTGCTGTGGGGCCCGACCTAGTTCACCTTACTGACCATGAGAAACTGAAGGTCGTTGCCCTTGGCCACCACGCCACTGAACCGGAGCAGAGGGGAATGGACATGATGGATAAAAGGAAGACCATGTTCCAACCCAAGGTGGATAGAATAAGGGTTGTGGTTGCGGTGGTTGGGCTTGATGTCCAGCTGGTTTATTCCCCCCTTTTGAGAAGCTTTGTTTATGTTTCTTGCTACCCTTGAACTGTCCCATTACCGTAGACCGACCACCAGCTCCAACGGAACCACCAGATGAACAACTTGAAGAGGTTGTCGTAGCTACAAGAGCAGTTGAGGAAGAAGATAAAGATGAGTCCTCCTGGTTCTTTTCACGGCTAACCTGATCGAGCTCAAGCATGGAGCATGCTTTGGAGAAAGAAGGTAGAGGAGAAGCCTGCTGAATTAAGGTTGCAACCATGGCGTAATCCGACGTCAACTTTCCAACCAATTGAAGAACTAAACGTTCTTCCGAAATAGAATAACCCATTGCCGATAATTGATCAGAAATAGCCTTCAAGCGTTGACAATAATCTGCCAATGAAGAACAATTCTCCAATTTAATCATACCAAATTGGTTTTCCAGATGAACAACCCGACTACCCTTATTATCTTGAAAAAGATGACGTAATTTTCCCCAAACCACCATAGATGTGGCCTTTTAATCAAGAATTCGGTACAAAAGATCAGTGTGAATAGTCTCGTATATCCATTGAAGGACCACCGCATCAAGACATTCCCACAACCCAACCTCGACGTCCGATGGTCAACTGACCGTGGAATCAATGTGATGAAGATCTGCACATACCTTTGCGGTATTTCGGAACAATGTAGCCCATGGAGTAAATTGGACTGTCTCGCCGTCAAGAACCAACGGTACAACACTCCGAATGTTGGAAACGTTCAAAGCCGGGTGATAAGCGTTGACAAGAGAGGTCTTGAGAGAGGTCGTGACATTGTCATCTCCTCCAGCCATGATAATAAAGACAAGAAACAGAAGAAGAGTATTGACAAAAAGAAAAAAATAAATTGCAGCGGAAGAAGATCAGAGAAGATAGAAGGAGATAGAGAAAGTTTGGCTTGATACCAAGTAAATGAATGGAATACTCCCCACAAGAGCATTGACTTAATATTGCTATATTTATATGGTTTAATACAAATCCCTCATCAATCTATAATACACCATATTTATCAATATTGCCTAACACCAAACATCCCCTAAATTTCAATTTGGGGTAATTGATGACAAACTCCATTATCTCCAAATTTTAAGCCATTAATATTCCCAATTTCTTCCTTATCTTCCCGATTTCTTCTTTATCTTCTTGATTTCTTCTTCTTCTTCTTCTTCCTTATCTTCCTTATCTTCCTGATTTCTTCTTCTTCTTCTTTTCCTTTCTGATTTCTTCCTTATCTGCCTTATCTTCCTGATTTCTTCTTCTTCTTCCTAATTTCTTCCTCAACTAATTGATAAGTTTTCGTTAAAAATGGCGATGGAATTGACTGTTGAGATTCGTCTTCGATAACATTTTCTTGTCTCGACGGTGAGACCATTGTCGGAGGCCACGAAAGAATCATAATTTTTGTTCTCCGGTAGTGTTTAATAGTGCAAATTAAAGAATCAGAGACTGCAACATAAAGTTCTAAAAAGAAAGAGAAATTTTATCTAAAATGGAAGAATGTAGAATAAAACAAAGATTTAAAAATGGAAAATTATAAAAAAAAAAAAGCAAAATTTTGAGAAGAAAGAAAGCTTGGTTTCAAATCACTGTAGCATGTAAGAAATTAATTAAAACTCAAATGAAAGAAAAAAACTCAAAGCTTTAGATTAGTGATTACTTTTTCTACTTGTGCGGGTGAAACTCGACAAGGAGAGCAATTTGGAGGTGGGAAAGTGATTACAAATGGTGATGAAGGTGTTTAATGTCTTGCAACAAAGAATAACAGTAACTATAAAAGCATCTGCAAGTTCATATCTTTTAAAGTTTAAATACAAAACTCTATGGACATTCATTAGATATTGTGGTTTTTAAAGCTTCTTGATGTGCAACAATTGAGGAGGAAAAAAAGAATGGGTTAAATGATAGGAAAGAAGAAATTAAATGAGAAAAAAAGTTAAATATAAAAAAGGAAAGTTAAAGGTAAAAAGTGGGGTCAACCTCTCATTTTATATGGAAAAAGTAACTTGGCTTGAATGCTAGTCAAAAAGCTACTTTAAAGGCTGTAATTTACCAAAAAAAAAAATCATTAAGGCTGTAATTCGCAAAACCATCCAACATTAAGGCTATAATTTGCAATTAATTCTTATACATATAATATAACAAATTCAAAATGAAGTATTCCCTTCGTCCCATATAGTTTGAAACAAAGAAAATTGTTGTTTTTTAAAAAAAAAGGTAAATAATGGTAATAAATGAAGGAAGAGAATGAATTCTGTAGTTAAAACTAAAAAAAAGTTAAAATGTATAAATGAAATTAAAAGAAAGTAGTTGAACATAATCCAAAAATAAAAATGATGCAAATTAAGTCGGAGACCAAAATAGAAACTGCAAATTAAATGGGACAGAGAGAGTGCTTCACTAAGTATTATCTACTAGACTACTACACTACCTTTTTCTTCTTTTTATCCATAGACAACAAGCTATTATTTGAATAAATAAAAGTTGAATATTTGAAATAATTTACGTAATTACTTCCCAACAACCTTTTAACCAAGAAATAAATAATAATAGTTGGCCTTTAAAACTAACAAAAATTAATTTACCCTTTTTAGAGATATAATAACATTCTTTAAAGAGAGTTGTACAATATGTTAAATAATCAAATATTTATGCTCCAAAGAAACACACAAAAACTTAGGTAAGCGCCTACGCAGTACAATGGTTAATGCCAACGATTCATGCATTAGGCATCAATGTGAAGATAAATTACAAGTCTATACAAGCACAATTAGGTTAGATTGGGGCATAGATCATATAGCCTACAAGTAATAAGGAATATGACTGTTGAGTAGTGAACTAAAATCGATGGAGCACGAGTAAGGAGACTCCCATTTTTACAAACTCGCCTTACAATGTAAGCCTACGAGATTGAGCTATGGATATCAAAGAAGATAGTTCGTGAGTGGTCGCAAAAGAGAAGCATTTACCCTTGCCCTACAATAAGGTACAACACAGAGCCACGGCTATCGAGGAAGATGGTTCTTTAGCAGTCGTAAAAGAGAAGCACTGCCCTTGCTTCTTTTATATTCATCTTCAACCGCCTTCCGTGCACTTCTACTTGCCTGCACACGAGTAAAAGCATATAATATGGTGCAAGACCAACAAGCTGAAACGAACACACACTATTGTTGGGAAAATTTAGAAATACTACACGCATCTTAAATACGGCAGGCACAGGTGTAACTATAACAGGTAGTACCATCAAATTTCAAGAGCAGTGAAAACCTTCAGTATCTTCAGACTGCTAATCATTTTTAAGGTGACTATAGCATGTCAAAATCTTGGTTATCGCAAAACAGCATGTTCATTAGGTACTGGTCGTAAGTATGGAGCTGGACGAAGAAATTTAAAATGAGATTATCGTAACATATCTCATTTCAGTAAATGATACCTTGTATTTGTTCGAGAGATTTGGAAGCGCATGTCAAACCAAAGATTTAGTAAAGTCTCTTGTCTTTTCAACATTTTCTCTATTGACTATGATGGAATTATAGATTTCAAGTTCATCAAAACATTCACACTACAATTAAGCTGAGACAAAGCAACACAAATTTCCAGGAAAAAAATTGAAGTATTATTTACAAGAGACAGATAAACCAGAAAAGGCATCTACTTTCTCATCCTTCAAATAATTTCATACTGGGTTAACAACAACATTCAATTACACCAATGCCTTAAAGTGGCTGGTTTGGGGATCGAATGTACGCAGCATTCCCTTCTGAAAGAAGTGTGACTTGAGTCTTGTTAATTAGTCATGTGTTAGATGACAATTAATGTGTAGAAGAATCATGGCTTAAAGGTTAAAATAACGAATTGAGATTATTAGACCTTAAGCATCAATTATGGAAGTGGTAAAGGACACTTTGTGTTTAGTTTATTTGGGAATCATAGTACAATGCTCTATAGGAAGATTAGCTTCACATGTGAAGCCTTATGAAGTGCAAATATTCAGACATAGGGCTAAGGCATGGGTATCGGAGACCGTGGAGTTGCATGAAAGAGGAAAAAGCAAGAAATAAAGCTGATCTGCAGAGCCTGCCCGTGGCTCGACTGAGCAGGGGTCGAGCGAGCCTGCTGCTCCCATTTTTCGTCAGAAGCTGCCTGCTGTAAAGTACTCCAAGAAGCTGTCCCTTTTTTCCCCCATTTTGCCTATATACTGTAGTAGCATTTTAGTGTATTGGTTGAGCCAAGCCAAGAGCTTGAGCCTCCCATATCATCCTTACCATTCTCTATTTTAATTCTCTACTCCATGTAACTCTCACACACACACTATCTCCATTATTATAATTCCTACAACATTGTAATGAGCTTTCAAGCTCCTATTATCCTTTAAACATATAATGATACACTAGTCTAGGATGGTGTTATTGCTTTAATCACCTTAATATTTGCATATAACCATGTTTCATTAGTACACCTTCAAGCCATGGTCGTTAACCTTTAGTGCCACCTTTAGGCCCACGCTTCCGCATTCGTTAGCCTACTCTAACACCTTCTTAGTGATAAAACTAACAAAAAGGTTATAGTGATAATTGGTAATAAACATCTTGTGCAGCTTCACATAAATAAAAAGTGAGCAACATAAAATGAGTCATTTTTGTAGTCCATTATAATGTGAAACCAAAGAATTATAAATCTTTTGTCCCATCGAAATAAAGGAAAATATTGGGTTAACAAGGGGAAACAAGAAAACAAAGGGCCAAATCCTTAAGTTTTTGCATCTTCCAAGAATTCCAGTTTTAACAGGCAAAAAGGTTACCTGTAACTTCAAATTGTCGTCTGTCACATCAAGGTTCCCAGCATCCCTCAACAATAATGATGAAGCTGGCATAAGTCGCCTGATGACCACAATTTATCACCACAAAGGCATCAAGAAAAAAGTGAATGAGTTAGGAAGGAAGAAAGAATATCAAATGGATTTTATGTCAAAATATCCCATAATGTCTACCTTTTGGGCCGCTCAGCTTTCATAGGTTTAGAGTCAGAAGCTTCCTTCTTTTCCAACTCTATGTTCAAACTGCTCCTTTGACCGGTTGCACCATGTTCCTATAGGAGAATATGAGGAAGGACTGATGGAATATTGAATCTACATGTATGTTTTATAAGCATTTTGTTTACCTTAACCATGTCATGACATGAAATAGCTTTTGAAGCTACAGAGTAAAAAGTTTCTTTGGCTTCCAGCTCAGAGTCCAAATTGCTTCCTGGACCATGCGCAACATTTTCCTAAAAGTAATGACAAAAAAATTGAAACATGACATTTTACAAAGAATGCACAAATAGACAAAAGAAACAATTTTTACTTTATCCATCTCGTTTTGTACGTCACAACCCAAACTTCCGCTCTGATCCATCAGATCTATGCCATGTGGCCTAGGGAAACCGTCAAAAGCATCTGAAGACAATGGACCTATTAGTCAAAAGCATCAGAATGAAGTGAATACATGAATACAATATCAATCTGCCAACAACAAAGAAATATATAATATCATTCTGCCAACAACAATGATTCAATATAGAATATCATTCTGCCAATTCAGGGGAACAAGCATGGACCACAACAAAAGATGGTTGTAACTAGCGAGTTATGAGTAGCTACAGATTTTTCCTGAGTAGAATAGTCAGCGCATTCTGTTTTGTTGGATTTGTTCCCGTGATTGTTACTTCTCTTTAATCAGGTAAAAAATTATAAGGCGTGACTAGCTATAGATTAGTTCAAATCAACATGCTATACCATCTGTTTCTTTAATGTGAGATGGGAAGGACTTGCACAAACAGGCTATATACACGAAATCGACAAATGCAGCAATACAAAGGCCCCGTCTAAAGCAATACAAAGGCCCCGTCTAAAGGTATAACGAACCAAGTCAATCTAGAATCACATTGCAACTCCAATCAAGAACTATCAGCAAACAAGGAAAGAAAGATTGGGAAATAAAACCTTTTTCAGTCGGAAAATAAGTAAAAAATTGCATCTAACATTAGAACAAGGAAAGCATAAATCCAAAAAGTTAGCAAACAAATTGTATCACAATAATTCATTTGCAGAAAAAAAATATTCAACTAACCAAGATTGGAGGTCTATACACCATTATCCATATAAAGAATTTGGAAGCCTTAAGTTTACGAATGGAATAAAGTCAAACAAAAACCACTCAACCATAAGCATCATCAATTTTTAAGAGCTTATCACATTAGACACATGTATAAACTTCCCAACTAGATCAGAAGAAAGTAGCTTATCACACAACAGAACTGAAGGCATATGAGAGATTGGAGGTCTGAACCCTATGACATAAACTCAAGCCTTCTAAATACAAATGGCTGTTTACTTTTTGTGTAAACAGCCACATCACATTCAAAAGCCAAAGCCTTTACATCTTCATTTATTAACAGAACCATTTGGTTGGACACATAAAATGAGGAATGATAAGGAAATATGCAAGTGAAATAAAATGTGACTAAAGGAGACAGATTGTGGTCCTCAAGTAAGTTCAAATTGTGAATACGTGTTAACTTATCCACAGCATCCAAAAAAAAAGTAACCATGAAAAGAAATGGTGAACATATATCAAAACATGCTGAAAGGGGAATGGTACAATAAAAAAGGAAATTAAAAAATATAGTCGGCATAATATTGATGAGTTGAACAGATAACTACACCTTTTGATTCTTTATCACATTCCTTCATTTGATCTTTCTCATGGCAATCATATTCCCTCATGTCATGCGAAAGTCGACATTCCACCGAAGACTGCAGCGCCTAAGCAATGTATAAAACCCCAAGTGATTTGAATGCAGCTGATCAAACTATTGAAGTAGGAGTAACATAGGAAGACAGTCATGGGTTACATCAACCTCTGAAAAAACATACCTGAAAACTTTCTGGAAAAGACATTTTAACATCAGTTGAAGCGAAGCTAGTGTCGTCAGAGCACCTTGTCATGATTGAATCAGAGTCAATACTCTCATCAACAGCAAGCCCCCACTTAGACACAGATGATACATCTCCGACATGGACCTAGACACGAAAAAAATCATTGCTGAATAAACACTGAGGTTGCTAAATGGCCCATCAAATCATGTGCTCTTCATATATATGTGAAATTTCACATGATAAATCTACCAAGGGTCAATCCGAAACAACATTTATGTTAGTTACATTACTAACAAGGGTAAGGTTGCGCACATTCGACTCCCAAAAACCTCACCCTAGGTGGGAGCCACTTAATGACACTAGGGTAATGAAATGTTGTGTTCTAAATTCAACTGTTGCTTTATTTTCTACATTCCAAGAACAAATATTTTTGTTTCATACAAGAGCTTCACTATATAAAAGGCGGGAGAGGGACCGGGGGAGGCTACAAAGGAATAATGTAATAGCTGAATAGGAAACATCTACAACAAAAAATAAAGATGAATGTACTAAGTACAAACCTTCGAATCACCAAGAGGTTCACTGCCCTGAAGCTCCGGAAATTCATCATTCAAGGATGCAGATTGATTTCTCCCCTTCAAATCAGGATTCACATCCACAGAATTTGAGCCTTCCATAGAGCAACCAGAATCAACAATGATTGTACAAATCTTCGAAACATCAGCAGGTCCAATCCCCTGAGGTTTTGGCACTTCCTCATCCATGGAGGCAGATCTACTTTCCTCCTCCAAATCAGGATTGTCAACATGTACTTCCTTCGAATTCGGCCCTCCAGAAGAACATCTAACCACACGAAGAACTTGCTTATGACATGAAGCTTGAGACTTTAGATAAATTAGTTCCTCTTTCATTGCCATATGTTGAGCACGTCCATATCTAAGATTCTCCGTGAGTATATCAATATCTAATTGCATTACCTGTTTCCAATATAGTCCCGAATTTTAATTGATTAGCATTAGATATACATGAATGCTCACAAGAAACTACATGAATGCAGTCAATGAGGTGTTAGAAGAGTAGAAATAAACAAGTCAAACACGTCTACCTTGACTCTTTCCTTATACTGCTTCAACGCACCCCAGAGAGCCTCGGAAACCTTGCATGACATAGTACTGCCTTTGTATGTTTAAATCAGTAACTTTGGGAAGTGAATTATCATTCATTCTTGACACATGATAACTTTGGCTTCCACTCAAGATATCTGTTGTGTCAATTCCTGAATATGACATGACGTGGCTTCAGAACACACATATACATACACAGACAAGGACAAAGATCGTGTTGACATAAAATGGCTTTAAAACACATAAGTTCACTGACTTTTTTGCAAGTTTTCTGATGCTTTAGCAGTTATAGAAACATCATTCTACAAAAAGATAAGACCAACACAATAAGTATTAGCAATAATACGGTGGGTCAGGAATAGGATAATCCATTCAGGAAATTGTTTTGGAAAACCTTTTGTTTCGCCTAAACATCAAGAAGACAACAACAACAATAATGTATAAATCCTACAAGATTGGGATCGACCACATAAACCAATATACCAATTTCAATAATCGTCCACATGGATTTTTCTTCTCCATTAATCCTAATTATCTACATCTCAATTTGTTAGTCTAGATCCTTTATATCATTTTCCACTCATTTCCCCTAGGGTATCTTTAGTTCTCCTCGCCCTATTTTATCTCCCGAGGTCCAACGTTTTATCTTTATCAATTCGCAAATACCTCATCTTTGCAATTATCTAAACCATCTTAGACGATTCTCTTTATCTTTTCCTCAACTTATCCAACTCTAAGTCCCTTTTAAAATCTTTGTTTCAAATTCTATCTCAGGGTAAAGATAATGAAAGGTCAAAGAAAATTTAGTTTTTATGTAATAGCTATCTTCAATGGTTTAAAAAATTAAAGCAATTAGCGACAATAGCTACTTAATATTGACAAAATAGTGAAAGGATAAACTATATATACATATATATGCCTAGTATTCATGGACCGCAAAAGAAACCCATCGAACAAAAAAAGAAGAAAACGCATGCTAAAAAATGTAATTATCAAATAAAAAAATTAACTAACTAGTGAATTTGATATCTTCTATGCATTATAATATTCCATTAGCCCAGTGTCACTATGTAGCTCCTAACTAGGGATTGAGGGGTCAAATGTACACACTCTAACCCAATGTCACACGATTCGCGATTCGGTTTGATTCGTTGTACGGATTCGGATTCGCGAATCGCTAGTTGACATATATGTTGTTCGTTCGCTATGGTTGTTTGATTCGATTTTTAGGTGGATGATTCGTACTTATGCTAATATTAAAATAAACAAATAAAAAAAAAGATAAACCATCCATTTTCCATTAAGATGAGAATTATGCTAAGATAACTAGTACATTAGTAATAACAAAATAGGTTTAGATAAAGATATATCATCATAATAACTAGTACAATAGATATTGAAAGTTAAACATAACATAACTAAAATATTAGTACTCTAAAGTCTAAACTCTTGGCCTCTTTGAATTTCTAATTGAATCATCATCATCATCAAGACCTAACCATCTCATATCCTCTAATTCTAAAGGCGAGTCCTCCAAACCAGAGTTCTCTGGATTAATGTCCCACTTTCTATGAGATCCACTTTTATAGCTTTCAGTGAAACGAGATGCTAAGTGAAGATTGCTGTGAATATTGGCCAGTTTGTCCGCTCTTGTATAGTGCAATCTATTCCTTATGAGAGTATGGACATTCCCAAAAGTGCTCCATGCCCTCTCTGCCGAAGAACTACTGATAGGTTGAGATAAAACCTTCTTAGCCACCTCAGCCAAATCAGGAGTTTGTGATCCATACATGGACCACCAATCTATTGCTTCTAATGTCACAACATCCATTTGAGCTTGAGGCATGGAATATATACCTTTCTTTAATTGAAACTCAATAAATTGATCTCTTAATTTCTTTTCTTCATCACTATCTTCTGATATTTTCTTGAAAGCTTCCATACATCCCAAAACAACCTCCCTATCTTCATTAGGAGCCCTCCTAACATAGCCTCCAGGTGCTGGTGCATTAAGATATGCACGATCATAAAAACGAGGTGTAAGAGCAAATCCTAACATAGCCTCCCTATCTTCTGAGTTGTATTTGCTATCATCCATTATATCTTACACCTCTCCTAACATATTATCCATTCTATCATATATCTCTCCCATTCGGGGTCCTTCGCCATCACAAAATCTTAACTTATAAAGTTGCTTAATGCATTTGATCACCTCATGAACTTCATTCCAAAATCTATTATTCTGATTCTAACCCCTATAATGAGTATAACAAAAATGTTGTTTCTAATGAACCCTTTAAATCAAACATCAATTCTAACTTGACATAAATGAGAAGCACACATGATTTGACTATATTATAATCCGTAACCAAAGAACTTTAAAGCTTTGGCTCAATTAATAGACATCTTTTGTGCATCATGCAACAATAGCAACAATGCAAAAAAAAAAAAAATAGAAAAAAGATATCCTCAGATTGTGCAAATTATAATCAATGACACTATTGCATTAAAAGTCAATCAAAACTTGTATTCTCACATAATATTTCACTCAACAGCGACAATGTATAGTTTCATCCTAGTGAAAAATTAAGAGAAACTCCACATGGTAGCATGTGGTTTTCATTAAATGTCAGTGTAAGCACTTTTTTAAGAAAATTTCACATGGTAGCATCTAGTTTATGCACTATCTAATTGTCATAGCATTTTCCGTTAAATTCTTGTTAAATTCCGTTTAATTCATCATTTTGTAAGTTTTTTCCACATGGTAGCATCCGGTTTTTGTTTAATTCACCATTTTAATGTTTAATTCACCGTTTAATTCATTTAACGCCCATAAATTTCGTAATAATTTTATTTTCATTCAAATTGTTGGCATTTCATAAGGTCAAATTGTTGGCACTAATAAATAATTCCAATCAACCTATCAAAAAAATCAACAATTCCAATCAACAAAATCAACAAATCCAATCAACCAATCACGATAGTCAAAAATCAAAAAAATAACAAAAAAAACCAACAACAAATCACCTAATTCATGAGACTACTTATCGGGGGCGGATCTATGTACGGGCTCCCAGGGCACGTGCCCCAGGAGAAAAAGTATTTACAATTTTTTGTTCTGATCTTAATCTTAACCTTTATGTTTATAATTTTGATTTTTTTTAGGTGTTTTCACTCTTAATCTTAATTTTTATGTTAAAATCTTTATTCATAATCTTAAATTCTTAATCTTGTTGTTTTAATCTTCATTCTTTCTTAATTCTTATTGCATATAAGTGTTTTTTGATATTTGATAACACACCAAGTACACAGATTCACATAAGAGAATGGATTCATTAGAAGTTAGAAGTGGGAGTTGCAGATTATGTTTTTAGGTATTTGGGTAGAATCTCACGTGAATTACTGTGAAACTTGAATGCAAATCTAAAGTCGCGAGTCTTGGTTAATTCATTTTATGAATGCTATGTTTTAAGTGAAGTCAAGATTCAGGTTGACTAAATAACAAAACACCATAGTTGACCTTTTCAATTGATCAATATGAATCTCAAGTGATTGATAGACTACCCTCTCAGCTTCCTCTTCTCAATTTTGTTGGGAAATTGCTTGATGTTAAACCTTTTTCCTAGTTTAAGAGATTGTTTCACAAAGATACTATATGCCGCTCTCATTAGCTAATTTCATCCATTCGCTGGTGCCCCAGGGAACTCTAAACCCTAGATCTGCCACTGCTACTTATTCACATCACTGAAATTTGATAATTCCAATCCATAAATCAAATCCAATCTACCTATCAATTTTATCGAAGAAAAACACACAAAAAAACAACCCTAATTTCGCATAAGTGAACAATGAAATTCGAAGGCACTGAAAACACTAATTTCGAAGGGACTGACAACCCTAATTAATAAGGGACATCATGAACAATTCCATAATATCGAAACGGACTGAAAATTCCATAATTTCGGAGGGACTAAAACCGTAATTCGAAAGAGACTAAACAAAGACAAACCCTAATTTCGCTAATGAAGCAGTGTTCATTCGAAGGGACTGAAAATAAAAAAAAATTAAAAAAAAAACCCATAATTTCGCTAGTATTCATTCGCAACAAAGGAAGGAAGGACTGAGCTCGCAGAGACAAGTACCTGAGTTCGCAGAGACTGAGTTCGCAGCAATGGAGGAGGGAGGAAGGAATGACTTTCAGAGAAGGGAGGAAGGAATGAGTTTCGCAGCAATGGAAGTGAGTATTGCAGTTTGCAGCAATGGAATGAGTATCGCAAGGGAGGAAGGAATGACTTTTGAAATTCACACTTCACAGACAACCATTCAAAATTACATGGTAACGGTCAAACTAACGTTTTTGTACGTTTGCTACCGAAAATTTAAATATAAAAATTAGATGCTATAATTTTTTTTTTTAAAAAGTGATAGCGTTTATAAAATCTGGATGCTACCATTTGTAATTTTCTAAAACCTAATTGTTCAACATAAATTTTCATTATTTTTATTTATTGATCTTACATTTTTTATAAATGTGGAATCCTGCCTTTGGAATAAAAACAAAAGAAGTGCACTGAAGGTTCTTCAAAATTAGAATATGAAGAAGGAGAAAGCTTAACCAATCAACCAAAAGTAAAAAGCAATCAGATAAATGATCCATACTTTGCCGTTAACACCACTCAACTTTGCTCGTTTCTCGTTTTCATTACCATTTATGTCAATACATCTCTTACTACGGGGTAAATTTAAAGTTTCTTCGACTTCACAAAACCTTAAGAGAGAGAATGAGAAATGTTAGCTATTAATTAAACACATCGATCTACTATAGTCTCGAAGCAAATAAAAGTATGCTTTACTTGATTTCCATGGATGTCGAAGCATGTCTGAGCAGAAAGCATGTATAAAGTAGTCTTCTTCACCAGATCTAACTGTTAAAATCTGGGGAAAAATCAAGATAAATACAATGTTTCGAAAATCGAATTATATAGCTCATCACACATTTTCATATAAATCTTCACATAACGGTAAACTTTCATCAAAAGTTAAATGAGATAAAGGAAAATAAAATTGAGAATATGAATATACTAACATGTCATACCAAAGCCATGCATTTTCGGTCTTCCAAATAACCTCGTAAATACCTGGTGAGCTTTCAACAAAAAGTGGAGAAATTAGTTTTTATCATACTAAACAAAAATATAGCAATGAAAGAAAAATATATACAAAATGATTTACACTTTGTCCATCTGTTGGAAATATTTAATCGTTCACAAACAGCGATAGAGCCAAATGGCGGCGCCTTATCCACGTCCTAGATTACTAGACTTGTTCGCTTCTGTTCTTTCCCTTTCGCCATCGCTCTTTACTACCTCAATTACTTGTATCGTTCTTAGTTACTAGTATGTATCGTTTTAGTTGTGTAAGCAACCTACTCTGCTTGCAGTTCGATGATTCCTATGCTTGGCTAACGTGGGTTTAAGATGCAGGATTTCAGATATTTGCAGGTTCTTATCTTTGAAGACCGCTCTTGAGCCGAAGGACTCTTTTGACCGCCCTCTCCGTATGGGTATGAGACGTCGTCGACCTTCCTTCCCCAGACCCTGACCATAGATTTATCTATGAGTGGGAACACTGGGTATGATGATGATGATGATGATGAAACAGGGGCGAAGCCACACCGGGGCCCGCGGAGGCCCGGCCCCCCTTGCCGAAAATGTCATCATCATCATCATACCCAGTGTATCCCGCTCAAAGAAAACTATGATTAGGGTCTGGGGAGGGAGGAACGATGGCATGCTCATACCCATAAGGAGAGTGCGATCAAAGAGTCCCCCAGCTCGAGAACGGTCTTCTAGCAAGAGGAACCTGCAGTTGGCAAATAGATTAGAAGCACACACACAAAAACAAAGATAAGATCAAAGAAACAGGTAAAAAGCGACAAAAAGGCAAAGGATAAAGACGAACGAGGGGGTAAAGGGACAGGTTTACTAATCTAGGACTTGGATAAGGTGCCGCCAACTGGCCCTATCCCTAGTCAGGTCCTTGGAGAGGTGAAGTTCATGCATATCACTTTTGATTTGTTCCTCCCACGTTCTCTTAGGTCGTCCTCGACTTCTCTTACCCTCCACTATGATGCATTCGATCCTTCTTATTGGGGCGTCATGTGTCTTTCTCTGCACATGCCCAAACCATCTCAACCTGTTCTCCCGCATCTTTGCGGAGATAGGTGCAACCCTTGCCGAAAATGTAATCCTTTGTGATTTTGGTTTCGGCCCCCCTTACTAATATATTATATAATTTAAAGAGTGTATAATTGTAATAAAAATTACTATAGGTCAATGGTTGAGGTAACATATTTGTAATTTAAGCTAAAGGATCAAACTCAAATTTGAACTATTATTTTTTAGTAGACTAATTTAATTTACACAAATTCTCATATGAGACAGTCTCACGGTGAGACCATTTTAATTGCATTGGCTCAATGTACATTTATTTTTAAAGTGATGACTTTTTAGTCTTAAAGTTACACTTATAATTAACCTTAAAGTGATCACTTAGACAAATGGGCTTACTTGTACAGACTCGTCTCATGGTGAGACGGTCTCATATAAGATGGGCAGATTTAATTTATACTATAAAAGTCATTACTATCTATCTTTCAAAATGCACATTCATCCTTTTAGTGTGTGTCTTTATATTTTTGTTATCTTAATTTTAAACGTAGTATTTTTTTGGAGACTAAAAAGACAAATATATGAAGTCATAAATTTCAAAAGGGTAATTATAGGAAAGCTTCAACTCTATTTGTCAAATATAATTTTTGCTATGATTTAAGTTAATTCAGTCTATATGATTTAAAATTTCATAGTTTAACTAGTTTTTATATAATAAATAATTTGCTAGTATATTGATAATTCGGCCCCCCGTAATTGTAAATCCTGGCTTCGCCCCTGTTCACAAACCAATAGAAATACTCAATGCTGCTTTTATTTGTGCTTTTGTCAAAAATCTTCCTCAAAAATTATTTATATACCAACAAAAAACTCAATGTTGCCTTTATACTAGCAAGAAATAAAATAGGTGTGGAAGTTATTTTTCTATCATTGAAAAAAAAGAAAATGTATTCAAATACATCAAGAAATAAAATGCTTGTATTATAATCCATTATAATATGAAGTAAAACAATATAAATCTTAACTCATCAAGAATGGATAATTTCTTGAGATAAAGTGTTCATATGGTTAATGTTTTGCGAGACACTACCAATTGACAATCCAAAGAGTTGAATATATACCCTTTTGTAGTTTTGAATTGTTGAGAAAGCACTAAAAAAAAATAATCCCTCTAATTGACAGCGATTCTCCCATTTGCATTTTTAATACTAATTATCGATCACTTTTAATTTTTATTTAGTTCTTAATCTATAAGATAAGCATAATCAAGTTGAATCTTATTTAATTTATTTTAATGTAATTTTATTAATATTAACTTTTAATAATTGTTAATTATGTACAATTTGAGATATTTAGGAATGAAAAGAAATCGAATAAAGTGAAAAAAACAATTGGACAATAAAATCTGAAGTATATTCTAACAAAAAACCAATCTTTCACAAAAGTTTAAACCTTATATTTGAAACAAATAGTTACAATCAAAAGTAGGTAGTTTCTAACAAATTGGTGATAGTGTCTAACATCTAACATAATTGTAAGAAGATAATGATCCGTCTTCTTTATTCATTAATAATCTGCATATACAATGACCCATATAGGGATGCACATGGTCCGGTTTGGTCTGGTCTGACACTAAAATCAGACCAAACTAAAAATTTTGGTCTGGAAATTTTTCAGACCGAACCGGATCGCATATATTGTCAGACCGGACCAGACCAAACTGTTCTGCAACGGTTTGGTCGGTCTGGTTTGCAGTTTTTTATTTTTATATTTTTTTCCAAATTAATATATGTTCTATGAAATTATTTCGCACTTAAAAACACTAAATAAATATAATTTGTAATTAGTTGATTGCATCAAAATTATTCAAGTATATATTACTATATAAAAATAATAATATCTAGGTAGAAACCCGTTTTTTATCAAATTTTTGGTCAAAGTACGGTTTACGGTCTGGTTTGGTCTGAAAAATAAAAAAACCGGGACCAGACCGTAAACCGTAATTTTTTTTGAAAAAAAACCAGACCAGACCATTTAGACCGTAGACCAGACCAAATACTCAAATTACGGTTTGATCCAGTTTGATTTACGGTTTAGACCAAACTTTGTTCAGCCCTAGATCCATATAAAGATATTTACAATACTACCCTTAGGCTATCCACAAAGGTATTTTACAATACTGACTAATACACCCCCTCAATCGAAGCGGGAGGTGGTCGGACACTGAGATTGTACCGAAACTCATTAAACAAAACACGAGGAAGACCTTTGGTAAAAATAGCGGCGAAGTTATATTGGGACGGAACATGAATAATGCGCACCTCTCCTCGAGCCACTTTCTCGCGAACAAAATGTATATCCAGTTCAATGTGTTTAGTTCTCTGATGTTGCACTAGATTACCCGAAAGATAAATGGCATTGACGTTATCACAATAGACCAAAGTAGCCTTAGGAATAGGACAATGAAGCTCTAGTAATAAGTTGCGAAGCCAACAAGTTTCAGCAACTACGTTGGCGACCGCACGATACTTGACCTTTGTACTGGACCGAGACACAGTAGACTGTTGTTTGGTAGACCAAGAAATCAAATTATCCCCCAAGAAAACAACTGGATGTAGATTGGCATGTATCAGGGCAGCCCACCTAATCAGCATCAGTATAACATACTAAAGAAGATGTAGCGGAAGACAGAAGATGAATACCCAAAGACAAGGTACCGTGAAGATACCTTATAATACGCTTCAACGCAAGCATATGATTCTCACGAGGGTCATGCATATGAAGACACACTTGCTGCACTGCATAGGATATATCTGGACGAGTAAATGTAAGATATTGAAGAGCACCAGCAAGACTACGATATAACGTAAGATCAACTACATGAGGACTATCAGATGCACTCAATTTACTTGCAGTATCCGCCGGAGTATGAGTAGGTTTGCAAGAAGACATACCAGCACGATCAATAATCTCAGAAGCATACTTACTCTGGGAGAGAAACAACCCACCATGCTGACCGGTAACAACAATTCCCAAATAATAATGGAGCAGACCTAAGTCTTTCCTAATTCAGACGCTAATAATGAAATGATATGTCTGCGTAAGGAATCATATGAAGCTGTGAGCACAATATCATCAACATATAGAAGTAAGAAAGCGACCTCATGGCCTCGACGATAGATGAATAAAGAAGTATCACACACACTGTTGATAAATCCAATAGAGCGAACATAGACAACAAACCACTGATACCAGGCGCGTGGAGCCTGTTTGAGACCATACAACGACTTCTTAAGACGACATACATAATCTAGATGTCGTAAGTCCCTGAAACCCATAGGTTGATGCATATACATTGTTTCATTCAAGGTGCCATGCAAAAAAGCATTCTTGACATCTAATTGATGAATCGACCAAGAACGAGCAAGAGCCAGACTCAACACAACCCGTGTTGTGGCGGGTTTAACCACGGGACTAAAACTCTCCACACAATCCACGCCAACCTGTTGAGCACTACCATCACCAACAAGACGAGCCTTATAATGCTCAAAAGAACCGTCAGAATTAGTTTTATGACAAAAATTCCACATACACCGAATAACATTCACATTAGCAGGTCTAGGGACCAATTCCCATGTATTATTATGAATAAGAGCTGTGTATTCATCGGTCATGGTCTGTTTCCAGTTAGGATCAAAGAGGGTATCACGTGGAGTTTTAGGTCCAGGGGATGGAGAGTACTTGACAGTGAGGAGATTAAGCTTAGTACGAGGTTTAAAAATACGTTGTTGGGCCCGGTTAACCATCCGATGTGAGGGTTGAACTAGGGTGGCTGGAATTGTATTAGGAAGAGGGTGCTGAGTTGGATAGTGGTCATGGACAGAAATAGGAGGCAAGGTCCCAAAACGAAGTAAAGATGAGTCACTAGGTTGAGGAGACATAGGCCTACGTGAAGAAGTTGACCGCATATTGGCATTGGTAACGTGGATAGACTCTGTGTGGAGGGGAGAGGAGACCACGTGAGAGGGGGTAGGAGGACTGGGCCTAGGAGATAAGGGGGTTTGCACATCACTAAAACCTAAGTGTGGGACCAAAATAGTAGGTATCCCATGATAAAAAAAATCATATGTTTGGGCAGTTGGGGTATGAATTTGAGCAAAAGGAAAAACAGTCTCATCAAACATCACATATCTGGATACTTCAATTTTATTGGTCGATAAATCAAAGCATTTATACCCACGATGATTAGAGGGATATCCGAGGAAACCACATGGCATGGAACGGGCTTAAAGTTTATTAATTGTAGTAGATGGAGAGAGAGGAAAACATAAACACCCAAAGACTCGAAGATGAGAATATGTAGGAGATTTATTGTATAGGACTTGTGTAGGAGACATACACTACAAAAAATGTTGTCTCTACCTACACTTATTTAACAACGCTTAATTAAGTGGGACAAATAAATTTTATTTAGGCACGCTTAGTAAGAAACAGCGTTGTTAAGCGTTGTTAAGGTGGTTGACAATATTGAGACGTAGGCCAAGAAACAGCACTCGGAGTAAGAGGACGTGAACCATGAGAAAGATTATTATTATTATTATTATTATTATTATTATTATTATTATTATTATTATTATTATAATTTCTCCTGCCACGACCCCTTTTATTTTTCCCATTATTGTTACCCTTTTTCTTAGAACCAGTATTTCCTTGGTATTTGCTATTGTTACCTCTAGAAAAACTAGCCTTATTGTTTCCACCAGTCTTGGGAGAAAGAGAGATCCCAGGTTCATCATCCGAATGTTGAGTAGCAAGAAGAGCAGTGGCATCGACAGAAGACTCACACGCCGCTTGATGATTGCGCCTCGTCTCGTGGAGGATCAATTTCGACCGAGCTTGACGGAATGAGGGAAGAGGATCTTGTTGTTCCAATACAATAGCCATCTCATCATAGGTTGTAGAGAGGCCCTTGATGAGTTGAAGCACTGAACGTTGGTCCGATACGGGGGCACCAACATTGTCCAATTGATCAGCCAAACTCTTCAAATGGAGGCAATTGATGGAAATACCACAAACTTGAAATAGAAAATTAATTTTAGTAAACTCAATTTCATCGTTTATTTAATGTATTAAGAGAAATTCAAGGATGTTAAATATAGCCTTAAGTTTATTATAAAAACAAGTTTTGTAATTAATTATTAAAAAGATGAAGTTAATCAGATATATATAATTCTTTAATATTCTTTCTCCTCTTACTTAGTGCATATTATATTTCTTACTTATAGGAATTAGAAAATTTCCTATTATTTTCTACATGGTATCAGAGCCAGAATTATAAAATAATATATCTGAATTTTAATAATGGCGTCGTCAAGTAACACATTTCAGGTGCCCCTTCAGTTCAAGGAGAAGTTAATTTTGGGAATAAGACAAAGGTCCCTGTGAAAGGTAAAGGTGATATTAGTATTCATTCTAAGGATGTTACTAATGTTACCATTGTTGATGTATTTTATGTACCTGATTTACATTGGAACTTATTAAGTTTGGGTCAACTGTCTGAGAAAGGACACAAGATTGTATTGGAAGATGGAGTTTGCGAGATCAAAGGCAAAAATGATAAGACAATTGCAAGGGTGAAAATGACAAAGAATCGCATGTTTCCTTTGTTTATTCATACCAAATATTTGATGAACTTGCAAGCTATGATTAAGGATAGCAATTGGATATGGCATCTTCGTTTCGGTCATTTAAATTTCAAAGGTTTAAAACTATTAACCCAAAAACGAATGGTGACAGGGTTACCAAATATAGAAGCTCCTAGTAATCCTTGTGAAGGTTGTATACTAGGAAAACATTAGAGGAATTCATTCCCGGTTGGAAATTCAAGGCGTGCAAAACAACCACTAGAGTTAGTTCACACTGATATATGTGGACCGGTTGAGGTAGAATCTATTGGTCACAAAAGGTATTTTTTACTTTTCGTGGATGATTATACAAGAAAAATATGGATATATTTTCTTAGAGAAAAATCAGAAGCATTCAACAAGTTCAAAGAATTCAAAGCTCTTGTTGAAAAGCAATGTGGATCTCATTTAAAAACATTAAGATCAGACAGAGGAGGAGAATTCACCTCTAATGAATTCAATGACTATTGCAAGCAAGAAGGAATCAGGCGTAAGTTAACTGCAAGCTATACTCCACAGCAAAATGGTATAGCAGAAAGGAAAAATCGAACAATATTTGAGATGGTGAGAAGCATGTTAAAGGCCAAACATTTACCAAAGCCATATTGGGCTGAGGCCGTCGCTTGTTCTGTTTATTTATTAAATAGGTGTCCAACAAAGAGCGTTCGTGCAAGAACACCGGAAGAAGGTTGGACAGGTAACAAACTAGATGTCTCTCATTTTCGAGTATTTGGGTGCATTGCATATGCCTATATACCTGATAAGAAGAGGAAAAAATTAGATGATAAAAGCAAAAAATGTATCTTCATTGGATACAGTGATGTTACAAAAGGTTATAAGTTATATAATCCGGATAGAAAAGAAGTAATAATAAGCAGGGATGTCCACTTCGCTGAAGATGAAGAATGGCAATGGGATAAGGCGACTGATACAAATACTAATGTTATTGTGAATGAAACAAATTACAATGATACTCCTGAATGTGCTACCATAGAGCCATTGTCATCAACATTATCGTCACCACAAGTGAATTCTACATCAAGAATGGTAGAAGAAAGATTAAACGTTCGACCTCAGAGAAATCGAGTATTACCAACTCATTTACGCGATTACGTGATTTCTAGAGATGATGATGAAAGTGATAGTGATGCAAATGATGATATAGAAAATTTTTGCTTGTTTGCCGATTGTGATCCCGTCTCATTTGATGATGCAATAATAAATGAGAAGTGGGTTCAACCAATGAAGGAGGAGATTTATTCCATTGAGAAAAATAATACTTGGGAACTAACTAGTTTACCACCTGGAAAAAAGGCAATTGGTGTGAAATGGGTTTATAAGACAAAGTATAAACCTGACGGTGAGGTAGATCGCTATAAAGCAAGGTTAGTGGTCAAAGGCTACAAGCAAAAACCCGGCATTGATTACTTTGAAGTTTTTGCTCCTGTTTCAAGAATGGAAACAATTAGAATGATTTTGTCTATCGCTGCACAAAACAAGTGGAATATTCATCAAATGGATGTTAAATCAGCATTTCTAAATGGTATACTTAAAGAAGAAGTATATATTGAACAACCACTTGGTTTTATTAAGAAAGGAAGCGAGAATAATGTTTATCGTCTCAAGAAAGCATTGTATGGGCTAAAACAAGCTCTTCGTGCATGGTATTCTCGAATTGATACATATTTATTAGAAGACGGTTTTAATAAATGCCCACATGAGCACACATTGTATGTGAAGCTGAAAGACAATGGTGACATTTTGATCTTGTGTTTATATGTTGATGATTTAATATTCACTGGCAATAGTGAGAATATGTTTATAGAATTCAAGGAAGCAATGAAACAGAACTTTGAGATGACAGATTTGGGTTTGATGTCATACTTTCTTGGTATTGAAGTACACTAAGACAAAGAAGGTATATTTGTGTCGCAACAAAAATATGCCACTGATATTTTGAAAAAATTTAAAATGGATACAACAGCTCCTATAAGGACTCCAGTAGGAGAAAAGGTAGAGATGAAAAAGGAAGGCAGTGGAGAACTAGTGAATCCAACGTTTTTCAAAAGTATTGTGGGTAGTCTAAGATATTTGACTTCTACAAGACCTGATATTGTTTATGGAGTTGGATTGATTAGTCGTTACATGGAAAAACCTTATCAATCACATCTGCAAGCAGCAAAGAGGATTCTTCGTTATGTGAATGGTACTCGAAATCATAGAATAATGTATTCTCCTACAAAGAAATATGATTTGGTAGGATATACCGATAGTGATTGGGCAGGTGACGTCGAGACACGCAAAAGTACCTCTGGATATGTTTTCTTTTTAGGAAATGAAATTATATCATGGTCATCTAAGAAACAACCTGTTGTAGCTCTTTCAACTGCAGAAGCCGAATACATTGCAGCTGCACAAGCATCTTGTCAAGCAGTATGGTTAAGAAGAATGTTAGAAGATCTTGATCATCATCAAAGCCTACCAACTATTATAATGTGCGATAACAAGTCAGCTATGGCACTAGCAAAAAATCCAGTTTTTCATGGTCGGAGTAAGCACATTGATCTTCGTTACCACTAAGATGAAGTTAATGTATTAAGAGAAATTTAAGGATGTTAAATATAGCCTTAAGTTTATATAAAAACAAGTTTTGTAATTAATTATTAAAAAGATGAAGTTAATCAGATATATATAATTCTTTAATATTCTTTCTCCTCTTACTTAGTGCATATTATATTTCTTACTTATAGGAATTAGCATATTTCTTATTATTTTCTACAGCAATATGCATTTACATATGCAAATTGGGATAATTGAACATGGGTAAATTGATCGTCCAAGTAAAGAGCCCTAATGTTCTTGTTATCTTGGAATAAATCTTGGAGAGCATCCCATGCCTTTTGAGCAGTGTCGGCTTTAGAGATGATAGAAAGAAGAAGAATACGAGATATGGACACATAAAGCCACATAAGGACATGAGCGTTGACGTATTCCCATTCCTCCTTATCTGCCATTGATGGGGTTGAAGAACCAAAAGTATTAGTGGGAGATGGAATAATATGGTCCAAGACTCGATATGCCTTGCAGTGGGTCTTGAACAATTGAGACCATATAGAATACAAGCCTATTTCTAACACTAATTGTATAGGAATGTGATTCTTGATATTAGTCATAGTTAATGAGGGATGAAGACTGGCTTTCTTGTTGGTCATCGTGGAAGAATAGATAGAGAGAAGAATGAGCAGAAGATAAAGAACAGGATCTCTTAGGATTTGCGGAAGAAAAAGAAAAACCTATTTGAACTTGATACCATGTAAGAAGATAATGATCCCTCTCCTTTATTCATTAATAATCTGCATATATATACTTAATACAATGACCCATATAAAGATATTTACACTATTACCCTTAGGCTATCCACTAAGGTATTTTTCAATACTGACTAATAATAATCTTCAATAACAAAGATTCACTTGCAAGAAAACAATGAAAAACAATAGTCAGATCACCATTGGCATCAAGTGATAGCTTCTTGCAAAAGAAATTGGTAAAAGATATCTACTTTGTTTCATTTTTCCACCTCTGTGTCTAATTGTTTACGTTTATTTAATTTTGCATATCATAGTTTTTTTCATACCCCTCTTTGTTCTTTTACACTACATGCACTACTCATCATCTTACAACTTTGTTCAACATTTCTTTCGATTAACTTACCATTTATCCCAAGCTAGTAATCACATGTTTTCATCATATAACCTCGACAATACCATAAACAAGCAAAAACAACATAAATGTAGTAGTATCTAAGGGAAGAAAATGACTTATAGCTTGATGATTAAAAATTTAAACACAAAAGGAATGACTTATAGTGTGACTCTTGTTTTTTCACTCCTTAATCTTTTTCATACAGTCCACTGTGTATATGAATTTGTTGCTTTCAAATCACTACAATAAAAATGTTCAATTGTGACGTAATATTTGTGACACTTTATTAAAATGTTACCATTCTTAATTTATCATCTTAATATTTCAATCTTAAAGTGTCATCAAATATTGATATTTAAATGTCACAATCACAACTGACATTATTATTTGTAGTGAATTTTGCGTACTTTAATTTAGCAATAGTCATCAAGAACTAAGGAATTTACTAATGAAGAGAACTTAGCAGAGCAGAAAAACAAAGAATCATTGTCAAAGTCGAGCATTATTTCATGTTGAGTCTTAAAAATAATAATATTTAGTTGATAATTTAGCTTCTAATAATCAGAATGTTGACTCAAGTTGCATGTATAACATTATTTTAACTAATAGCTTAGTATCCCAAAGGATATCAAATATATGTAAAAAAAAAATTATTTCATTAAATCATTAACACCAATGGTTCTCTTTTATTTTTAACAATCTATCATGTTGTTTTCTAGCATATCATAACACACCTTATTTCTAGTTTTCTTTTGTCTTTCAGTACCAACAAGATTAACAAAAGTTAGTACAACTCCATTATGTAGAATTTCAATCTCCTCTTCACTCTTATCAATAGCACAACTAATGCTAATTATGCATTGTGAGCGACTACAAATGAATGAACATGTACACTAACACTATGTTTGGATAGCAAATTAGAAGAAAAAACAAAAGAAGGGAAGGGGAAGGAAAGGAAAGGAAGGGGAGGGAAAGAGAGGAAAAGACTATATTGTTTGTTGAAAAGTTTTTAACATAGAAGTATGATCGACTTATATTCAATCATCTTATTATTTATTCTAATATAGTGCTAAATATTTAAATAAAATAAAGTTTATAAGTACATGGTTTCATATATTTAATTTTCGGTCAAACAAGTAAAAGTGACAATGTAATAATGATCACTAATTGCTTTGCATTTTAACTATCTTTAGTTTGCTTTAAGTAAAGGCAAACTTATCATCAATTAAAAAATGACTAACAACTTAATCTGATACTGACTCGATCGATAGGAATTAGTAATTCGTAGCTGAATTCGACTTGAAAAATACCCGAACCCGATCTATACTCGGTAAAACCAAACCAATTATTAACCGATGACAAACCGAGACCGATTGAAACTCAACACAAACTTCAACCGACACCAAACTGATGCTAACCCGACAGCTCAAATTACCAATCTTCAACCGAACCGTGACTAATCGACCCGACTTAAGTGTGACCCGACATAACACGCATCCGGAATATAATTGATCCGAAATACAACCGAACCGAATGACACTTGTCCCAAACCGACACGATCACCCGAATGAACACCTCTACCCTCCTATATCACCTCTATCCCCCCACCCAACCACCACCACCACCAACATTAAAACCCCTCCATTAATAACTAGTTTATGCTGATTGGATTCTTTTGAAGTTGAAGTTCTCTCTTTCTTTCCATTTTCACGCCATTTTTATCTTCCCCAAACTCTTGACTTACCTCTACTATACCTCTACTATATGGATGATTCAACAACTCTCTCTTTCTTGCCAATTTTTATGTCAATTTCATCATCCCCAAACTCTTGATCTTGACAAACCCTAAGAACTTTCGAAAGTCAAGTTCTCTCTTTCTTGCCATTTTCATCTTTCCCAAACTCTTGACAAACCGTAAAAAGTTTCGAAGACGAGGTTCTCTCTTTCTTACCATTTTTATCTTCCCCAAATAGCCAGATATGTTCTTCATGCACATAAGTTTATATCAACAACAAATTAAACACCAATTCACTTCTTTAAAGAACCCCAATTACAGATTTTTGAAACCCATGTATTTTAAGCTTCCTTGTTCATCAATTTCTAAGTCACAATAGAAAATCAAATGTTGAATTTTTAGTTTTCTGGGTTTCTTCATGAAAACTAAAATTGATTGGAGAAATTGAATTAAAAGTTGAACAAAATTGTCTGCTGTGTGTTGGTGAATTTAGATACCCACTCTATCAATTGAATTTGAAAAGTTGTTTTTAAAGGAGGGGCATTAATAGTGGTGGTGGTGGCGTTGGGGGTGGGGGAATGGTGTTGATTGGGGAGGGGTAGAGAGAGGTTGGGGATAGGGATGGCAATGGGTATTGGACCCGACTCGGATCCGTATATTTGTATCCGTTTTCACGGATCTGGATCCAAAAAAATAGACCCCTCGGATCCGGGTCCAATTAAATTTCACGGATTCGGATCCAGATTTGAGAAAAATACTAAGACCCAGACCCGCGGATCTGAGGACCCGTTTTATTTTTTAATAAATTAAATATATAAAGTAAAATAACTAAAGACTAAAGTCACTCACTGTCTCCCACTAATTCTAATAATACCCCATTAAGTGACGTCTCTCACTTGATTCAAAACCCAGAAGTGATAAGACTCCCTCCCAAGTCCCACAAAACCCTAAGTACCCTTCTTCCCCCTTCTCACTCTTCTCTCAGACTCTCACTATATCCCTCCCACTCCCACGAATTGCAGCCGCAGCCGTGTACTTTTTCATTGCTCCAGAATTGACAATCGTCTCTCACTATCACTCTCGTTGCTACTCCAGTGCTGGCAATCTCAAAACGAATTGGAGTGACAGCCGTGTACTTTTAAGTTATATAATAGTTTTTTAAAGTGATTGATTGTGAAATTATATATTTTATTATCATTAGTCTATAAATAACATTATCTTAATCTCAAAACGATCCGAAAATACAAAAAAAAAAAGCAAAAACAAGTAAGACTCCTTTTGGACTTGAATCCGGTACTGGATCCGCAGTATCCATGGATCCAGATATGGGTCTTGAAAAATTGGACCCGCGAATCTGGATCTGGGTCCATCTAGACCTGGTCCGAATTTGACCCGTTGCCATCCCTAGTTGGGGAAGAAGGATTTAATTAGGGGAATTAGGTAATTAGGTTAGATTAATAAGTTTAATTGAAAGTCAAAGGTCATTTATCATGATCAACGATCACTTAGCAGGTCATCAGGTAAAGTGATTGTATCGATGTAAGGAAAGTAAGTAAGTTTGAGAGAGAGAGAGAGAGATAGAGAGATAGAGAGAGAGATGTGGTGCGTAAATCAATCATACATCATATAAAAGGCGTGGAATATTTCAAGTGGCACAATTTAAGACTTTTTTTTCCATATGACACTCATTTATTGGCCAAACAAATAACATCTCATTTTATCTTGGACAAGCAATTATTTATTGTTAAATAAGTAGATTATGGAACATAATATACTGCATAATATATTGTTGACAATTTTCATAATTATCATACATTTTATAAAAGGTTCAGAAAGTTCCAAGTGACACAATTTAAGAGTTTTTCCAAATGAGACTCATTTATTGGCAAAAAAATAACATGTCATTTTATCTTGACCAATATTTCTACAATTAAGTATCTTTGACTAGCAATTATTTATAGCTAAATTGAGTAAATTAGAGAACATAATATACTAATAATATATTGTTAACAATTTCCATAATTATAGAGTTAATTTATACATATAACTGTCAAGATTAAGTGTTTCTACTACATAATATTTCTGACTTTATTTTTTTTATATCATGCTTATAGACGTTGATGTTAAAAAAACCGTGCAATGCACGGGTTTTTACACTAGTATACTACTAATTAGATGAAGATGTTTCCATTGAAATAACTATTTATATGAATCCAAAATATGGTCGATAGTGATTTGTTGATGTTGAATGATTGACTTTTAGATACTGTGGATAAGGATGGCAATGAGTCAAAGATGAATTGGCTTTAGATGGACCGAGATTCAGAGTCGTTTACATAGGTAAAACACAAATCCGGACTTGAATCCGCGAGTAAAAAGTTTTCAAGTCCCATATTTGGATCCACGAATCTTGCGGATCCAAGATTGGATCCAGCTTCAAAAATAGTCCAACGTACTTTCGCAGGTTTGATTGAATTTTTCTTTGCACAAATCCGGACTTGAATCCGCGTGTAAAAAGTTTATATATATATATATATATATATATATATATATATATATATATATATATATATATATATATATATATATATATATATATATATATATATATATATATACAACCTAACATCCAAATTCCAAAATAACATTTATACAGATTAAAGTTGTCATGAAAATACCCAACTAGTTCTACAAGTTTCTAATATAATTAAATCTTTCTTAGGTAGAATTGCATACACAACCTTTAATTCAAAATAACAAAAATTAATACCAGCATGATTTAAGATAATATGTGCTTCAAAAGCAATCCATTCCTTAATTGCATCCATCACTAATCAGCTCACTCAAATGGAGGCCCGTCTTGGTGCCAAGGTTTATACAATGGAGGTGACAGGTGTAGACTAAATTTGTGGACAAAGAAGAGCTTGGTGCCTGATCCCTCTCTTTGTTATATTTATCTTTTGTTGGTCCATTTATCAAACAAACAATTTCTTATGTTTTTAATATACCAAGCTAGGGTACAATGTTGTATTTTGTTAACTTTGAACAATGCTTCTCCTTTCCTTTTTCTATGGTCTGTAACGTAGACTCATTGCATATTTATGATTGCATCCTTAGTACTTGCTTTCCTTCATTGTTGCTGACTTACCTTTTTTTTAGTTTACATATATTGTTAGTGTTGTGGTTTGAATGTCCCTCTCCTTTTTGATTGATGTCAAAAGCGTGAATAATTTGCACAAACTTAAGAGGTTTGCTTGTATATGACATAGTTCCTAATTCTTCTTTATTGTTTTGCCTAAGCCTAAGAAGATTTCTTTGCCCAAGGAAAGTAGTGTATGATATGCTCGGATTATTTGTGTATGCTCTAATGAATCAATGTTTTGTTTAATATGTTGGTTTGGAATGGTCTAATATAATAATGCTTTTGATTAGAAAATTAGTGTCATTTACTATTTTGTTGCTTGCTCTGTTACATTTATTTACTCAATTTCACTTGCAGTTAGTATCTTGGTAATTTATCTTAATTATTTTTAGATTTATTAAAAAATTATTAAGTTTTATTACTTATGTTTTGAATAATTATGATTAGATTAATCTGTTTCATTATGCGTGCTTGGTAAATTATATTGTTACGAATTAATTTGCTAAGTTAAGTAGAGTTGCTTTAATCTCTGGCATGCTTTATGAATTTAGATTTATTCTATTTTATTTAAGTTTGTCTACAAGTGTGTCATCATAAAAAAGGGAAAATTTGTTGACCCTCTTAGGTTTTGATGATGACTACACTTATCATAAACAAATGTATTTTAGAGATTGTATACAGGACAAAATCCAGTCTTGTTAAAGATCGATGATAGTCCCTAAGACTTGGTCCATGAACATGATGCATGTCAATTATATCCAAAGAAGTTAGATAAAGAAGATCGTTTAGGATGTCAAATGTATACACAGGTCCATTGTTCCTAAGTTTGATGATCTGACGATAATTGTTGATGAAGACAGTGCATTGTTCCCAAGACTCAAGTCTGGAGAAGACGTCAGCTGAAAATTTCGTAGAATATATTTTCTGATTTTTAGTTGATGTATTGGTTAAAATTAATTAATTGCATTATTAATTAATAATTAAGTTAGTTGGCAAAATATTTTTATAACCACCTTAAAACAACCGTACACTTTTTCTAAAAGTAGAGAAAACTTCTTATTTTTCTCCAGAAAAATAGGCGTGCAATATGAGTTTAATTATGAAATAACTACTATGTCTATTTTTAGAGAAATAACAACCGTAACTTATTTACTTCGTTTTCAAGTTTGCAATTTACTCGCCCTTAATTTTAGGATTAAGAAAGTAGTGGGTAGTTATTTATTTTATCATGCTACGTGAGATCCTTTATAAAAGGAGTTCATTTTTCTTTAACCTGTTTTTTTAAGGAGTCCATACGAGAGATCAAGAACAAGAAAAATATTTTGCTCCAAAAGTTACCAATTAATATATGATATTTTCGTGTGCAACTCTTTGATTTTATCCTTAGAGAATTTAGTCTTTGTAATGGATTTTTGAGAGAATTGTTGTAACTAAATTTGAGAAAATCTAAGGGAGGAGAGAGAAGCTTCAAGTGAAGCAAGAGAAAGAGAAGGAGAAGGAGAAAGAGAAATTGGCCTAGTTGATTATTGTTTTATGTAATTGTAACAAATTGCCTAAAACATTAGTAGAGAATTTTAAAATCCCGGAAGGTTGTGGTTTTTCCTTCTATTTAGGCCTAGAAGGTTTCCACGTAAAATTGTGATGTCACTTTTGTTTTTTTCGCATTAAGTTTAAGTTTTAATTCCGCATTCTAATTCCATAAAAACATGGCAAAAATTACTTAAACTTATTAAACAACATTTCACCCCTCCCCTCTCTTGTTGTCATCCACCATCTCTAAACTGACTTCATGGGTAATTGGGCTTAGAAAAAGGACTAAATAGATTGTACAATTCCTCAGTGCTCATATGACTCAGCTTGATAAGCAAAAGTAATCATAAGTGAGAGTCGCAGGAGCAACCGATAGGATTAGGGTTGGAATGAGAGGAAAGAGGATTATGGAAAGAGGTATGCGGTATGCCGCTGTGATACAAAATTTGTTTTGGGGAATTTGCTTAGGGTTTGAAATGAGTAGTAGGGAATAGGGTATTACACGGATGGAGACTTACGACGAACGCTTTGCCTTAATTTGGGGAATGGGGAGTTTAGCAATTTTTTTTAATAAAAAACGAATCCTAAGGATTCTTGGGTCCGAATCTTGATATTTTTATGAAACCTAAATTCAAATCCGTCAATTTTAATCGGATTGAGACCCTACCGTGATCAGACAAATCCAAAATTTCAGGATCCACACCTGCCAAAATGAATTCAAATCCACAGATTTTTGGGCGGGTCCAAGGTCCATTGCCTTCTAGTTGCAGATTGTTGTTGTGTTTGATCGGCAATCAATAATATTTTCAGACGGTGTTGGGAGCGACTGTCTTAATATGAGACGAATAGCTCAATTAGTCAAATTATAGTTTTTCTCAATATGCGCTCAGTACTTGATCTACCTAAGGTTATAATTGAAACATTTAAGGTCAAAGTTGATTTTTTTATAAGTTATAACTGATCATAGTTGTTAACTTTAAGGTCTAAATTGCCATTTTTAGATTGAAGGAAAAAAACCAAACACAGCCTACCTTAGACCATTTGGTTGTAAGTATTTCATCCATAACAATGGTACGAATAATCTAGGTAAGTTTGATGCTAGAAGTGATAAAGGTATACTTCTTGGATACTTATTAAATAGTAAAGCTTATAGAGTGCTAAATAAGCGAAAAAGTATGGTTGAAGAAAGTATACGTGCAGTATTTGATGAATCTGACAATGGAATATTGAGTGAATGTTTTATAGAGTTAAACCTTAACAAACATTTTGGTGATGTAAGTAATGATGAATTAGATCCCAATTATCACAGTGAAGATAAAAACAAGAACGTGTTGAGCTCATTGAAGACTCACAACCTGATCTTGAGACCCAACCTTAAGACCTAGAAACAACTCCTGAACGTAATAATTTAAGTACTTCAATTAGAGACTCCTCAAAGGAAGCAGGAACCAATTCTTTAAATGATTACACACCATCCATACTAAGAAGAAGGCTTAACATCATAAGTGATCCAAACTAAGGTACTCAAACTTGATCCTCTCTTAAAAATTTATGTGCATTTTCTGTTTTTGTTTCTCACGTAGAGCCAAAGGATGTAAAAAAATAAAAGCAATACAAGAATTAGATTGTATCATTGCTATGCAAAGTGAATTAAATGAATTCGAAAGAAACAAAGTTTGGGATCTAGTTGAAAGACTACCAGATCATACTATTATCGGAACTAGATGGGTCCTTTGTAACAAGCTCAATGAGGATGAAGACATCATAAAGAACAAAGCAAGACTAGTAGCTCAAGGCTATAATCAAGAAGAAGTTATTAATTATGACAAAACTTTTGCTCCCGTAGCAAGCTTAAAATATATTCGAATTATGCTTGATTATGCCTCATATATGAATATAAAATTATATCAAATGGATGTTAAATGTGCTTTCTTAAATAGCTACTTAGAAGAGGAAGTATATGTTAAACAACCACCTGGTTCTGAGAATCCGAATTTTCCTAATCATATGTTTAAACTAAACAAAGCATTATATGGCTTGAAATAAGCTCAAAGGGCTTGGCATGACAGATTTAGCTCAACTTTACTTGAGAATAACTTTCAACGAGGTAAAATTGATAAAACGCTTTTCATTAAGACTAAAGCAAAAGATATTCTTGTTGTTCAAGTATATGTTGATGATATATTGTTTGGATATACTAATGATTCTTTGTGCAAAGAATTTTCTGAGATTATGTGCAAGGAATTTGAAATGAGCATGATGGGAGACTTAACATTTTTTCTTGGACTACAAATAAAGCAAAAGAACAATGGCATATTTATCTGTCAAAGTAAATATGTTAGAGATCTATTAAAGATGTACAATATAGATCAATGCAAGAGTGCTAATATGTCTATGAGTGCAACACTAAATCTAGATCAAGACATAAATGGCATGATTGGTTCTTTATTGTATTTAACAGCTAGTAGTCCTGATATAATGTTTAGTGTTTGTTTATGTGCTCATTTTCAGGCTAACCCAAAAGAATCTCACTTAACAACAGTTAAGAGAATTCTTAGATATTTGCATGGTACTAAAGACTTCGGTCTATGGTACTCTAGTTGTGAAAATTTTGCTTTGATTGGTTTTTCAGATGCGAATTGTCCTAGTTATTAGGTGGATAGAAAGAGTACTTCTGGATTGTGTCAATTCTTGGCATCATCATTGATTTCATAGTAATCCAAAGACAAAAAGTCAATTGTTTTATCTACGGCAGAAGTTGAATATATAGCAGCTGCTGCATGTTGTTCTCAAATCTTATGAATTACACAACAACTTCGAGATCTTAGAGTTGATCTCAAAGGTATACCAATTAAATGTGATAATACAAATGCAATTTGTATTACTAAAAATCTAGTACAATATTCACGTACAAAACACATTAGGGTACGTCATCATTTCATACGTGATCATGTTGAAAAAGTTAATATTACTTTATCTTTTATTCCTACAGAAAATCACTACCAAAAAAACACGGAGGTTTTCGACGGAAAAACAATAGTTTTTTCGCCGATTTTAAGCGTCGGAAAATATATTTTCGACGGTAGGCAAAGCGTCTAAAAAACTCAAGTTAAAAATTTTCGAAGCTTTTTTTCCGACGGTTATTCCATTCAATATTAAATATGTTTTCCGACGCTTTTTACTGTGGGAAAAAAGATTTCGCACCTTAAAACTATACTAAAATTTCATGATTTTAGACGCTTTGAAGCGTGAAAAATGCTAAATATGTCGACGCTTTCTCATGTGGAAAATGCTAAAATTTTTAGACGGTTTCAATTGTCTGAAAATGCTTATTTTAGACGCTTTTATACGCCTAAATGAAAATAAACCCTTTAAAGACATACTTATTTATTCATATAAATCCCATAACCATAGATGATGCTAATATCATAGAAATACAAGTTTAAATTACTATAGAACAAAATAATGACTTTATTTGCCTAAAAATATTGTCAACAATTTACATAGATGATCCAAAATTCCAAATTATTAACATAATGTTCGATACATAATAATATTGAAAAAAAACCAAGAATCACATCTTCGAAAATAACATCCACATCGCCAAAACCATAAGGCTGAGCTACGTGAGAATTTTGAGACTATATAAAGTACGTACATTAACCTTCCGCAACCTACAACAACACTATCCAAGGGGTATTTAGAAACATCCAAGCACATTGGCATCATTGGCCTTGCGAACCCTACTAATGGATTATAACCATTTCTTCCAATACTCATGAATAGGGTCGGCCACATGAAGGAAATGCCACTGCGAATATATAATGGGTTTCAAGTTCCAACAAACATAGCATAGACAAACAAAACCGAGTCTTTTCATCAGAAGATGAAAGAATGACCATGCCAAGACAAGTTACCAAAAGGAAAAAGAAAGTAAAAGTTCACTAAAAAGGGATAATTTGGCAACAAATTAATAGAACAGAAACACAAAAAATGATAAATCTACCGAATAAAATTATCTGCCCATTTGCACTACCGAACAAATCAATAGGGTCGGCCACATGAACTACTATATCATTCCAGTGGTCGTCACATGAATTCCCTTTCATATGCATGAATGCTTCTGCACCAACAAAATACCGATTATCAATATAGGTAAAGTGCTCTATAGATCTAATTGCCTATATGTAGGCTGTTTGCATGCTTTTATATATAACATGCTTCTTTGCACACTCAAGATTCTGCAGAACATGAAGTAATTAATAGGTGAAAAGTCCTAATAATGAACACTCGTAGTCACAAAATTATATTTCTATAAATTTTATGAGTATGAAACCATGTGGTATGATTTATTGGAGAATCTGGCAATTGGACTTGTAAAGCACTTTTTAATCACTTCAATAGTTCAAGTCTATAACTTTTGAATGACATCTTGCAATGTAACTCAAAGGAGAACGAAGCTTGAAAATACCCATTAATTACAGTTTTTAATTAGTCTTGGTTGATTATCGAGTTCATCAAAGATCAAGAGAAAGATGTAAAAGATTAATTATAGAACCTAGATAGTAGCTCTTGGATTTGGGTCTTTTCTCCCTTTCAGAAGGTATAGAAAATATGATTCAGATTGTTGCACTCAAAGATGCTTAAGAGAACTATGAATTGTGCATGATAGTAGAGGTGAAAAGTAAGAATAGTGCAATTGATGTACTAACAGAAGAGGTTAGTAATCTACATAGAAGAATGTTGCTTCAAGGAGAGTCTCTACTTAATTCATAACAATAAGTTAAACAACTTAACAAGATGGACATAGAAAAATTGTTAAAGCAATTAAAAGAAGACCGACACAAATTCAAGGAACTGGTGAAAAGTCTTGAGCAAGAAAACAAGGTTGCAACAGACATAGATAATCTAGTTGTTTATACACCACAATTTTTCTTGAATTTGTACATCAATTCGCAGCTCCTATAGAATCACTGCATCATATACAAATGTTGTACCTTGGATCAAATTCAAGCAAATTACAGAGCAAAGTAATCATAACTAGCAAAAACATATTCCTTCATCCATGATCATCACTACATCTTCATATATAGTTAAGCCTAAGAAACCCCAATTAGCTTTTCCTCCTCTACACTATAGATACATACATACTTACTAGATTAAAAAGCCACAAACTTATTAGAACTTTTTTTTTAAGCTAAAATCCAAAAATATATGGATATATAAGAGCTCCACCAAACTATTTGGAAAAATAAGCTTATAGGTTGTTCACAGTTACTAACTACGAACAGATAGCTTAATGGGCTGAAGGCTGGGTTTTGGGCAGAGTTTGTGTTTCAGCTCTATTCGTAGTTACTAACTGCGAACAAACCATTTTTCATGTTTTTAGTCTGTTCGTAGTTACTAACTGCGAACAGAACTGCGACACTTATAACATTCTAGTAGTTTATTTTCGAGCCCATTTCTCTCTTTCCCTCTTTCACAAACAAACCCTAATCCTCTAAATTTTATATTTCCCCATTTTTAGTGTAATTGTTATCATCCCTTATTTCCTTAGATATCATTGTTGACTTTGCTTATTAAAGGTATGTTTATTGGGTCATTGAACTAATTTCCTTTTTAATTTTTAGAGTTTTAAGTTCTTCTAGTAATGTTGATTTTGTTTCTTATGCAGGAGTTGAACTTATACATACTTTCTTATACACATTTGAGGTAATTTTATAAACATTTGAAAATTATGGATTGTCCTTTGATGTGTAGATGGAATGGTGTTATTGTTGAAAATAATAATGTAGTGATATATCAAGATGGAAGTTTAAGACCAATTGTTGCAAGAATTGATATATCTCTTTGTGAGTTTGTTGAGTTGTTGTATAAAGTTTGTGGTTTTGATAGACATATGGTAGAATTAAGACGGAAAATGAAATACCTGCTAGCCAATCGACATCTACTGTGGTGTCACTTGATGATGAGTACTCAATGAATGCTTTGTGGGCTCTTGTTAGGAATTTGGGGTGTACTAGTACGGAGATATTTATTGAACAAGTCCCTATAAATATCAATGAAAATGTCCCTTCTTCGGCTCCATTCATGCAATCACTCACTGGAATGATGGAGCATTTATCTCAATTTGATCGCCCTCCTTCCCAAATGTTCACTCCTGTGTCTCTAGCACCTGACCCAACTAATAATGTTAGAACCGAATCAAGTTCTAGCCCACAATACCACGGCTCTATTGAACAATATGTGTTCAATGAGGAAGAAACTTATCTTGATAATGAGAGAGTAAGTAATGATGGAGGGCTTGACTCTAATGAGGGAGATTATGATGAAGATGGTTTAAGTGATGAGGAAGATTATGATGAAGATGATCTGAGTGATGAAGTAGAAGGGAATGATGAAGGGGTTGAACGTGAACAACAGTTAGTACTTGTTAATGTAGGGGACAATGTTCAACCTACACAGACCACATCGTCTTCTGTTCCTTTTTATGATCAATTAAAAGAGGATGTAGAAAGAGGTGATTGGACTATGGGGGCTCAAAATTCATGTAGTCTTGAGGGAGATGAATTTTTTAAGGGTATGGAGTTTTCGAGCAAGAAAAATTTGATTGAAGCGGTGAAGAGTTATTGCATCAAGGCTAATCAATCATATACTTGTCGAACATCTAATAAGAGTGTGCTTGATTTATTGTGTCCCAATTCTTGTGGTTGGAAACTTCGTGGTTTATGGCATGTATTCGACATCGGGTCACCAACAGAAGAGGTTTATGTGTTATATCTGATTGCCACCCTGGAATTATAGCTGCCATGAATGATGTTGATAGTGGGTGGACCCCTCCAGATGCATACCATCGCTTTTGCATTCGCCATGTTGCTTCAAATTTGAATACTCATATAAAGAATGTTGAGGTGGAGAAACTATTTATTACTACTAGTTTTCAACAAAAAAGACAAAAAGCAAGCAAAGGTTTAAGGCGCATTCGTCATATGAGTGAACAGGCTTTTGCATACATAAGTGAGATGGATATGGAGAAATGATCAATAGCATTTGACGGGGGTCACCGATATGGCTATGTTACCACGAACATGGCTGAGGTCTTCAACGACGTCATGAAAGGTGCTAGATTCCTACCCCTTGCAGCTATTGTTGAACTTACTTTTTACCGTGTGAACAAGTTGTTCGTGAAAAAAAGGGGAAATAGCTAGAGAATGACTTGCTTCTAATCATCCGTACACTGTCTATGTTGAGAGAAAAATAGAAGCAAATCGATGTAAAGCACGATATCACAGCGTAGAGCAATTTGACATAACAAATGGCAAATACGAAGTCACAACCGGAAAAGGCGAACGAATAGAACGCAAAAGCACAGGATTGCGTAATGAGATGGATGATCGTACGGATGATCGTACGAACAAAGGGATGTCCACGGTCAAAGAGATTGCGTAATGAGATGGATGATCGTACGGATAGAGGTCTCAAATGTGGCTTATGCAACGGCCCAGGACATAACAGGCGTAGTTGTGTACAATGCCAACGTGGTTAATTAGTGTACTTTTTTAGTTGAACAATTTTTTGTTGTATTTGTATTTTGGACGATGAATTATGTATTTTAAGTATTTTAATTAATTACTTTGATGTTTACATATAATTCGTTAGCTTAACTTAATTATATTGAACATGTATGAAATGGGGAAATGGAGAATGCGTCGCATAACAAGCTATTGGTTTGTATTAAGGCATCAGTTATGTTCGCAGTTAGTAACAACGAACAGACCAAAAAAACAAAACAGGTCTGTTCACAGTTAGTAACTGCGAACAGATAGTTTTTGCATTTTTGGTATGTTCGTTGTTACTAACTGCGAACCAAACTGATGCCCAAAAACCCAGCCTTCAGCCCATTAAGCTATCTGTTCGCAGTTAGTAACTGCGAACAGGCCATAAGCTTATTTTTCCAAATAGTTTGGGGGAGCTCCTATATTTTCAAATATTTTTGGAATTTAGCTTAAAAAAAAAGTTCAACTTATTAACTAGTACCAAATAAATCAAACACAAAGTAGTACGATCAATTAGTTTATACAAGTATATTCTTAAAATAATTCAAAAGATTAGCGCATGCTCACTTATTTTATTTAACTTGAATCCATGGTCTTGTTCACTAGTTGAGTTCATCAAATTTACTCTGACCCTGTCCACATGAACTTGACAATCTTCTGAAGCCAGAAGCAGTGAATATCAACCCTGGGTATCCAATAAATTAAATTTGAGAAAATTAATTAAGATAAACTTAAAATTGAGATAATTTAATTATTCTAAAGAGAAGAATATCAATTATGAACCTAATATTTTGAAGAAAAGGCTCCATTATCGAAATTAAAATCTGTACAAACCACAAGTGGGCTGACTAATCCTGCGAATTAGGTTTTCAAACAGTAATGGATTTAAGTTTTAGGAAGAAGATTAAAGCTGCAAATTAGGTTTTCAAGAAGAAGTAGCAACAACGCGCAGAGGAAGCAGGAGGAAGATGAAGTTATATGAGATGAAGCAAGAGGAAGATGAATGCAGCTGAGTATGTCTGAATTATGTTTCTAACTGATGCGTCTCTTACATGAAATTGGTGAATCACGGAGAACAAATCTTACATGAAATTCAAAGTAATGTATGGATGTCCAGTGTGAATGCCGGTCTCTTTCTTCGTGTCCATTTGTGTTGCTAAAGGAAATGAAATGATTGCTTTTGTAAAAACCGTTGATTATGCCTCCCTTATCATCTCAACTATGCGTTTTTGTAGTTCTCCTCTATGAAACAGTGTCATTCCTTATGCTAATTTTCTGACTTTAGTCATTGATCATTTTAATTTACTCTCTGATTTCGAGGAAATAGATTATTTTGGTCCACAATCCCTTTCTAGCAATGTTCTCCCTGGCCTTGGTATTTTCAAAGCCCATGGAAGTATGAGTTGTACACACACTTATCACTGTCCAAGAAAGAGGATCTTCAAAAGACCCATGGTAAAAACCTCTCTCGTCTTGAACCCCAACTCAAAGAACACACCACTCATTCACGCCTCCACTCTCTTGACTCTGAGGTAAGTGAAATGAAAATGTCCATCCTTGGTTTACACGACAAAGTATCTACTTTAACATTTATGTTTGAAACTTTCATGAAAGAAAAGAAAGGTATGGTTGTTGAAGATGTGGTTGTGGAAGAAGAAGGAGAGGATGATGAGAAGAAGGAGGAGGCCCATGGAAGAGGAAGATGAGAAAGAAAAAGAGAAAGAGGAAGGGGAGAAGAAAGAAGAGGAAGTCACCACCCATGTCAAACAAGCATCACCACCACCAACTGTTGAAACTACCCCCGTGATCGTTTTCCCTGGTAAACCGAAGGCTTCTAAGAAGAGGAAGACTAGGTCCAGGAAGTAGTTTGATATATTGGTTTGATGAGCATTTAGTTTTTGTTTTTGGCAAACAATTACTTTTTTGAAAAAACAATCCCAAACATGTTAATCCCTATTTCTTTTTTATGAAAGTCAAAAAGGGGGAATTATTTTGGTTTTAATAGTTTAGATTTTATTTGTTTTCATGTCGTAGCTTAATTTTTGCATTCTGCTTTGCTTGGTTGCTTGATTGCTCATATTTATTTCATTTCATGTTCATTTTCATGCAATTTCATATTCTTCATGTTCATACTTTTGCTCACTCTTGATTATTGATTCGTTTGCTTGTTGATAATCATGATATCACAATTTAATAAATAATTGTATCTTTGCATGTATTGTGGTTGGATATTCGTTTACGTGTGATTTTAAATATTGGTTTATTGTATTAATGATTTATTATCCATGCATGTATTTTTATTGGCTTATACTTATGTTATATCATGTTCACTATTCTAATTTGAAATAGTTTTCAAAGTCTTGTAAATTTCTGCTCAATGATATTTAAGTGCTTGTTCTTATCATGTTTTTTGATTCACGTTCCCCCAGTATTATGATTTAAGAAAATATGGTTTTGACTTTCCTCAAGGGGGAGATTGAAGACTCAACTCCTTTAAGTGATGATGATTCAAAACACAATAAATTAAAGGAAAAATTACCATGAATAATACGAATTTTCACTGATTTTCCGACAATAATACGAACTTTCGATTAACCCTAAGTAATACCAACTTTGATGTGGATTTTCCTATAGCGTCCTTAACTTGTTGGTAACCTACGATTGTAGGTCAACTTGGCAAAAAAAAAAAGGAAAATACAAAACAAAAATTAAAAATGCAATAAAAAAATGTATGAAAAATAAAAATGCCCTTAGAAAATAGGGGAGGGTAAGGAATTAATTTTCTTATTTTTTTCTTGTTTTTATTGCATTTTAATTTTTTTTGTATTTTTTTTTTGGCAAGTTGACCTACAATTGTAGGTTACCAATAAGTTAAGGATGTTAGAGAGAAATCCACATCAAAGTTGGTATTATTCAGGGTTAATCGAAAGTTCGTATTATAATCGGAAAATCAGTGAAAGTTTGTATTATTCACGATAATTTTTCCTAAATTAAACAAATAAATTAAGTAATTAAATTTAGTTGTTTAAGTAGGTCCAAAATTATATTAGATATTAAGTGATGAAATAATAGATAGTTTAAGTCCAAAATATGTTAAATTAAGTTTGAATTAAAATGACTTAAGTTAATTTTCTTTATTTAGATAAGGTTATATTTGAATTTGAATTTAAACATAGACGTGGCATAAAGGTGTATTAAACATTTGATTATTTGAATATTTGAATAAACAATTTGCTTGGTAAACAAGTTTTACTAATTATAGGTTTTCCTATAAGTGTGGAGATATTTTTAACCTTAATTAAAAAAAGGAAGAAGAATTAAATTGAGCTACAATGTAGGATTTAATTTGGCTTATATTTACACGTTATTATTTTAAATATCTTTGTATGAGTATTAACGTTGCAGCACATCAAAGAATTGAAAAATAGCTGAAAATAGCATCCAAAAACGTGTTTGAATAAGCCTTAAGTGGAGCGTCACTTTTGCTTGCATCTCAAGGTTTTGAAGACTGGCCCAAATTGATCAGATTAGCGAGATTATCGGATGAAGCTTCCTTGGTTTGCAAGATTATGTTGAGGCGTGGCATATATATATATATATATATATATATATATATATATATATATATATATATATATATATATATATATATATATATATATATATATATATATATATATATATATATATATATATATATATATATATACATATATATATATATATATATGAAGCTTCATTCAAGGATTAAGATTGCAACACTTCTCACAAATTTGCTTTCTATTTTCTTTGAGATCTAGTATTCATAAAGTGTTGTAAAACTTAGTTCATCTAACTCTTTCATTTGTAATAGGATTTAGAGTTAAAAAGCGTTAGAACTTTTGTTATTAACAACGCCTAAGCTTGGAATACTTTTAAAGTACTCAATTTCTTTTCTCGATTGTGAGATTGGGATTAGTGCTTTTATTGAGGTAACTTATAAAACGTTCTACAAGGGGAAGAACGTGGTGAAATAAAATAGAGAGATCCTTTAAGTTGTCTTAGAGTTCATTAATAAAAGACGTTGAATCATACGGGTAGAATGAGAACCCATAGGCAAGGAGAAGGCTACTAATAGCTGAACCTCGTTAACAAATCCCTTGCTCTTGTTAAAGTTATTTTCGCACATAGTTTATAAATCTATTATTCAACCTAAAACAGTTCTAGAAATAAAACTGTTTTGAATGGTCTTCCCAACTCTTGAGCTTCTTCCAAAGAAAATTTTTAAACGGGCATAATCTCTATTCACCCTCCCATAGAGAGTATTCGATGTCCTATCAATCTCCATATTTTTCAAGTCTTTTAATTTTTTAAAGTAGATACAACGATCACCTTTCAAGTAACATGAACAGATAAAGTTCAAACTCACGTAATGTTCAGAAATATAACAAATTTCCAAATCAAACAATTAAATACACATGATAGCTAATATATAGTTGTAAATAAAGATGTAAATGGGTTCATGGATCGGATTTGGGTCTGAAACATGTGGACCTGGACCCCGACACTAAGGCCATGGACCCAAATCCAACCAAAATCCATAGGGTCCAAATATAGGTGGATCTAGACCCTTAAATTAGAGTCTGATCGGGTTAAGATCCTTTGAAAGGGCATATTTTTTACAGTTTACCTATGGCTCATACAATGCCAGAAACGACACTGAATGGAGCTCGAACTCCAATGCCTTAGATTCTATAGTAAATATACTCCATGGAAATAGTCTTATTTATAAAATAATATACAGTCCTAGATATAAAAATGTTGTATTCTTGCAGACATATCCACTGAGATATACTCCGTGGAGAATACGATACGTTGGCCTGCGATTATAGCTCATCACATTCACGGCTCTAGTGGCCAGCTTATTGAGGTGGGCCCGGGTAACCCGAATATATGCTTCTCCTTTGCCCATTAACGTCCAATTAAGGAATATTGTGTCACTTTTATTTTTATTTTTTAATTGTAGGAAACCAAGTCCACTCTTTTTGACACTTTCTAAGTTTTTAGTGTTTCTTTCCAAGTTTGTTTCAATGGTCTCTTTTTTCCTCTTTTCCTCAAACTTCAACGCTTTGATTTTAATAGAGTATATACTTCTACTCATTCCATTTCATATTGTTTTTTATATTATTGATTTTAATTATAACTTATAAGTATTACTTATATGTATCTCCATATCTTTTTTAAAATAATTATTTATCTATTGTTGTATCTAAAGTTATATAATTATTTATGAACTAAACGTCCTAACAACTTTAGTAAAGATAAAATTAGTTATACAAATCAATGATTTTAAACATATAATTTTACATAATATTTAAATATTGATTTTCATAAAATAATAAGTGTATTTTAGCACTATTCATATCATTTGTTATCTAGTTTATGAAAATTTTAACTATTAATTACAATTTTTAATATAAGCATGCATGATCGCGCTGTTTTTAGTTACTACGGAGTATATAAAAACTTGCTTTATAAGGTCATCTTATTGTTATCAAGTGATATTAATATTATATTTAGGGCATGTTTGGATTGAATGTAAATATTTAAGGGGAAAAATTCAATCAAACTAATGAAATGAAAGCAAATAGAGATGCATTTGAACTAGTTGTAATAGTTTTGAAGAAGGTAAAATGAACATGAAATAAATATACTGAAGGAAAAAGAAGAAGATTTCCCTAATTATGGAGGTAATACATTCTCCCACCCTCTCCTAGTATAAATATTTACCCCACAAAATTGAGAGTTTCGTTTATTTTTCATTACTTTGCAACCTTTTTCCACCTCTACAACAATCAAATTTCACTAATTTGTCATTTATCAACTTTGTTTTCTTAATTTTAATTTTTTACCCCCTTAAATATTTACACCCAATCCAAGCATGCCCTTAAGTAAAGTCATTTCTCCTAGTATATGTTCTAATTTCTTCTTTACATTTAGCAGTACTAATTTAAAACTTTTTTTTGAATGATACTAATTTTAACCTTATTCTGATTGTACACAGCTTATTTCTTATTAAGATTGATTTTTTCAATATTTTTTGCTAAATTTATAGATTGATTTCGATTTTTCAATAACTTTATCAAGTCTTAATGATTCTGTTTTTCTTCTGTGAACATATTGATAAGTTTGTTGAATGGCTAAATTTAAATTGATCTTTTATTAGTTAAATTTGTTACTTAAATGAACATCATAATCATCATAATTATAATTATAATATATACTAAAAAGAATGTAAAATGCCAAGTGTCTTCATTCTAAGACATTATAACATACACTAAAAAGAATGCAAAATGCTAAGTGTCTTCATTCTAAGACATTATAATTATAATTATAACATACACTAAAAAGAATGTAAAATGCAAGTGTCTTCATTCTAAGACACTTGCCATGTAGATTTTTTTTGATTGGATTTCAATTATTGAGATTGCCTAACTTGGCAAAGAGAGTTCATCAACATGTCTTTTTTAAACTCTCGAAAATTAATTAAACTGAATAACTTTACATTTTTAAAACAGAATAACTTAAAGTGAGCTCTATTAGATAATTATTGATTAACAAAAAGAAAGATAAAAAATTGAGTTATATTGGCTTACTAATAATAAAATCATAATCATCATAACATATATTAAAAAGAATGTAAAATCCCATGTGTCTTAATCCTAAGACACTTGCCATGTGGATTTTTTTAATTGGATTTCAATTATTGAGATTGGCTAACTTTGGCAAATAAAGTTTATCAACATGTCTTTTTTAGACTCTCAAGAATTAATTATATTGAATAAATTTCCATTTTTAAAACAGATTAACTTAAATTGAGCTATATTAGATAATTATTGATTAATAAAAAGAAACATAAAAAATTGAGTTATATTGGCTTATTAATAAAAATGCTGAAAAATTACAAATGTCAACCTTAAGGAGCCTTCAGCGATAGAATTATTTTAATTATACTAATAAACATGCTGAAAAATAACAAATGTCAACGTTAAGCCTTCACCAATAGAATTATTTTAATGAATAATAGTTGATTACCTTACAATATTTGTCTAATTTGGAATTTGATTTGTATAAATCATATACATACTAATAAAAATGCTGAAAAATGACAAATGTTAACCTTAGGAAGCCTTGACAAATAAAATTATTTTAATAGATGATAATTGATTACATGATAATATTTATTTAATTTAGAGTCTGATTTGTACAAATTGGAGCTAAATTAGGTCAAGTATTTATATAATTTGTTATATCAATTGTACATACTTACCTAGAGTTTGATACATTTAATTAAATGAAAAAGTGATGTATTCAATAAACAACTTTTTAAAAAAATATTAGTATTAATTTTTGTGTTTAAAAAGCAATTTATTCGATAAATTTCATCACAATAATATATATTTGCATTACGCTTTTAGTTATATTTCACGAGTTTCTATACTAGTAATTCTATAATTCTATTAAGATTATTGATTTAAACTTTAAAATTAACCAAAAAGGATAATACTGCATTTGCCATTCAGGCAAAACAAATAAAAATTTTAAATGATTCTTTTGATACCTCTTTTACCATAATCATTTGTTTAGTTAATTGTTATGCATGGTTAACGTGAGTGTATGTTGCAGGCTTTTGGATGATTGTAGGTGTCTATCTCTTTAAAGACCCTTTTTGAGCCAAGGGACTTCTTTGACCGCAGTCTCCTATATGAGCATGAGTCGCCGTCTATCTTCCCTCCCCAGACCCTGACCATAATATGTCTATGAGCGGGACACACTAATATGATGATGAAATGATTATTTTTGATAGATATTTATTTTGCTACAACTATTTCCCTTTTTTGTTATCAAAGAAAAACAAATATCAATTTTCGATAAGTGTCATGAATTTGATTATCATCTAGATTTTCTCGGTCCATCTTACCCTTAATCAAAAGATAATCTTATTTAGAAAATTCTACGTGGTAACCGTGAATTCTTGGCTTTTTCACGTAGTAGACTATATATTCATTTGATCCATGTGGTGATCTTAAATTTTCAACTTTTCCACATGGCAGATAAAAGGGAAATATAGTTTTGTTAACTTAACATTATTTTTTCTAAACATAATGTCTTTTTTTCAAAAAAGAAACGTTGCGAACACCCTAATTGGTCACATATTTCGTAATTTAGTCGAAATGATTACTTAATTTAACCAAAAATTCATCATTTTGTATACTTGTTGAAGTGTCCATGTGTTATCCACATGTGAGTTGTCCCACATCGGAGAAAGAGAAGTGTATGCATCACTTTATAAACTCAAGGAGTAACTCCTACTATCACCAATTGGTTTTAGTAGTGAACCCTCTTTGTGTTGGGTTTATGAGTGGACTACTTCTTCTCCTTCTTGTTTAGGTTGCTCAGGCCCATTTTCTAAATTCTATCAATACCACATGAAACAAATTGAATGTTCAGGGGCACCACGTAGATTTATTGTCCACATAAAAAACCCAACTCAGGATCGACACATGGAATTTCCATTAATATTTTATAGAACTCGTATAGAAACTCGTGCAATGCACGAATTTGTTGGTGCAAAATACATATAAAAACAGTTTCAAATAATAATGTAAGTAATAACTACTGTATTAAATTTACCAAATACATGATTTTTTAAATCAAAATATAATTACTAACGTTTATTTTAATTATCTACCTGGTATATAACTTTTTTTCCATTCAACTGAACATATTAAATTCGAAGTTAACTAAATAAAATTACTATAGTATATCCTACAAATACTTTCCCTAGTTTAGCTTCAAATTTAAACAAAAAATATTAGATTTTAAATTTGCTAAATATTTTCATGCCTCCATAAATGATGACACTTGGAATTTTCCAAGACTTTTATAGTATTGCATGATATGATATGATATGATTGTATGATATGATATTTACCTGGTATATAACTTTTTTTTCATTCAAAACATATTAAATTCGAAGTTAACTAAATAGAATTACTATAATATATCCTACAAATACTTTACCTAATTTAGATTCAAACTTAAACAAAAAATATTAGATTTTAAATTTGATAAATATTGTCATGCCTCTTTAAATGATGACACTTGGAATTTTCCAAGACTTTTATAGTATTGTATTAGCTTCAAACTTAAACAAAAAATATTAGATTTTAAATTTGATAAACATTGTCATTCCTCTTTAAATGATGACATTTGGAATTTTCCAAGACTTTTATAGTATTGTATGATTGTCGTCAAATATTAATTTGCTGAGTTTTGCTTAAGCAAAAGGTATGCTTAACCATATTTTAGAAATGATTATATTATATATCCACAATAAACGTATATTATAAATGAATCGATTCTTTTGCTCACAGTGGTAATGGTATGAGGTCTTAATCTATGCCGAATTGTGCCTGTTGTATTGACAACAAAAGGTTATTAAAATCATACTACCTCCTATTCATCTAAATTGTCTTATTTAGTTTATACACTCTATCCAATTTGCTTATTCGATCCCTAATATATCGAGTTATGTATAATTAAAAACTATAAAAAGTTAATATTAATAATCTTTACATCAAAACGAATCAAATAAGATCCCACATGACTATGTTTAAACTTATAGGTTAATATTAAAATACAACTTAAAAGTGATAGATAAATAATGTCTCAAAAATAAATGGGACATTTTATATGAATAGGAGGGAGTAGTAATATAAGTGTTATTGATTAGGCAAAGTCAAACTGGTTGTTCCTTGAGAAGCACAACTTAAAAATTAATTCGAAAACTGGTTATAAGTTTCTTTAAACAAACTGGCAGCTCAGCAGGTATCTCTCCCTCAGCCACTAGCCATGGGCGGACCCAATAGGTGCGTACGCCCGCAAATATTCTCACTGACATTATTTAAAAAATTAAAATTTTACTAGTAGTACTGCATTACAGTTGCGGATCTAGTGTTTAGTGTCCCATCAGACACCAATAAATGGATGAAATTTCGAAACAATTTCGTTTATAAAATAAATAACTACAATACTCATGTATGAAAATAAACAAAAAGAGGCGGTATTCATCACCACATTAAGATATATTAAACAATTAACTACTATTCCATCTCTATTCACTGATTACATATTTTTAACATAAACATCAAAATAAACAAAAACAGGTAGTTACAAATTAATTAAAAACGCTAATTTAACAAAATAATTGACTAATATATGAAATATCTAAAACTAGATCAACCTCAATAATATAAAAGTGTTCATTTATAGTCAAGACGAATGTATGAATTCTCAAATTAAATTTAATGATTCAGATCTAAAATCTATTAAGAAATCATTTACCTAAAAAATAAGAAAAAATGGGACAGAAGTAATAAATCAGCAATAAATCAAAGAAGCAATATCTAAAACTAGATTAACCTCAAGAATATAGAAGTGTTCATTAATAGCCATGGATAAAATTGACAAGAATCTTTAATAAAAGGATTAAGATTAAAGAAATATAAAAAAAAAAAAACTCAAAAAAATTACATTCTAACAAAATTCAAGAATCATGATTAAGATTAAAATTTAAGAGTAGAACATCTAGTTTAAGAATTTAAGAACAGGCTTAAAGATTAGAACATAAAGATTAAGAATAAGATTAAGAATGAAAATACCAAAGATATTCTGAAAATTAGGGTTTTTGTTTTCTGAGATACAACCACCGGACAAGTGGCAGGGGTTGGGGCAGTCGGCGGCAGACAACATTTGCAGTGGGTGGCAGTAGGACTATGGTGTTCACGAATATCAATCAAGCTATACACACTCTCTCTTTGTCCTCTCCAGATTTTCTACATGGATACCGGTGCTTCTTCCCACATGACTCACTCTCAAGGTGATTTTTTTAAGTATTTTTCATTGAAGCATCATCATAATAATCACATAATTGTTGGTAATGGTAATATGATTCCAGTTCAAGGTCACGGTGATTTACCCGTTTTTCCCTTTAATTCTTCCCTACTCTCAAAAATTTCTTAGATGCCCCTAAACTCATTAAAAATCTTATCTTTGTTCATAAGTTTACTCGTGATAATAAAGTTTCTGTTGAATTTGATCTTTTTGGTTTTTCTGTAAGAGAATTGGGCACGGGGAATATTCACTAACGGTCTAATAGCACTGGTGATCTTTATTCTTTCCATTCGACACATGGAGCTACCATCCCGTCCTCTCCACATTTGGCTTTTTTATCTTCTAGTATTTGGCATTCCCGTTTAGGTCACCCGAGAAATGACATTTTGCATTCCGTGTCCAATGTAATAAAACTCCATCTTTTGTGTGTCATTCTTGTCGTTTGGGTAAACATGTTAGATTACCTTTTGTTAATTCTCAATTTGTGACTACTAAACCTTTTAATATTATTCATAATGATGTATGGCCTTCTCTGGTTTCAAGCCCGAAAGCCCTTCGGGCTAGAAATACTATGTCCTCTTTCTTGATCATTATACAAATTTTTTATGGACTTTTTCGTTATTTTGCAAGTCTCAAGTGTATGATATTTTGTGCAATTTAACACCTTTATCAATACTCAATTTGACCTTAATATCAAATCTTTTCAATGTGATCATGGGGTGAATTTGATAATAAAAACTTTCACCATTTTTGTGCTACTTCGGGTATCTCTCTTCGTTTCTCTTGCCCCCAAACTTCATCCCAAAATGGAAAATCTGAAAGAAAAATTCGCATAATAAATAATACCATTCGTACATGATTATGTCATGCATCCCATCCTTCTTATTTTTGGCCTTACGCCTTGAACACCGCTTCTTATCTCCTAAACATTCTCCCCTCTAAGTTACTTGGTCATTTAACTCCTACTCACTTGTTTAACAATAAATCCCCCAGCTATACACATCTTCGGGTTTTTGAGTGTTTATGTTATCCTCTCATCTCTTCCACAAAAATTAATAAATTACAACCTCACTCATCTCTAGGTGTCTTTTTGGGGTACCCATCTTCGCATCGTGGTTACAAGTGCTATGATCTCTCCTCTCATAAGATTATTCACTCCCGCCATGTCCTTTTTGATGAAGCCTCCTTTCCTTTTTCTTGGTCCCTACTCCCTATAATCTTCTTCTAGAGAATATGATTTTTTAGATGATCCTAATCCTTTTTTTCCCTCTACCAATTTCAGCCCAAAGGTAATAGCCCATATCCTAACCCCCTCCCCTCATCTACTGGACCTCGTCTCCCTAGTGGCTCAACAGCAGCCTCCCAGAATACTAACCCTCCCCCACCAACTTAGAGCACTGGGCCCAGCCTAGTTAGCCACACTACATCTCCTTTTTCCCTTCCTCATGGGCCTGCCTCACGTAGCCCATCACAGACTCCATCCTCTAGCCCACTTTCTTTCTTAAATTGCCCCTCATCATCAAATCCTCCTTCTGCGCCTGACATGACTACGCGTAGTAAGCGTGGCATTTTAAAATCCAATCCTCGATCTTGGTATCAACGGTTTGCTGATTTTGTGACTACCAATGTAACACCCCGTTATTTTATTACGTCATTATTTATTTGTAATAATATTTTTTTAGAGATTTTCTTTTATTTTAATAATTATTTTGAATTAGTTTATATTGATTATTTATAATTGTATATGAATGCCTACATATTTATATTCAGAGTATATTTATAATTACATTTTCAAAAAAAAGAGTATATTTATAATTATTCAAATAAAGATGTTCAAATTAAATCTATGCTTATAATTCAAAATTTTGCTAGCATATTGAAAGATATCTTAATTTGGGCTTGTAAGTAAATATATGGTTATATAAATAGATTAGAGCTTTGAATTAGGAAAAATAGAATGAAAGAAAGAAAGAATTAAATAAATAAAAGAAACCCCAAAACCTTTACTCCTTTTCTTCCTTCTTCTTCACCTCCCTTCCTCCACACCAAAGACTACCACCACCGCCGGCAGCCACCAGCGGCCGCCACCGTCGGCACCCCCCTCTCACATGGCTTAAAGCTCTTTGCTTTTTCCATCATCTTCTCAACCCTTTGTGAGCAATCTCTTACCAAATTTAATTTTGTATATTTTTTGATATTTAATTTCTTGTTATTTAGAGTTTATACTTGTTAAGTTTGAGTATGATATATTGAATTCTTGTTATGGGTTTGATTGTGATGGTGATTTGAAAATAGACAAGTTAGGGTTTATATAATGATGAATTTAAAAGTAGTATTTTGGGTAAATTCATGAATCTTAACTTAAATTAAGTTATATCTTGATAGAATTTAAAGTGAGTAAAAATTAGAAATTGTGATTTGAACTTGAATAAGTTAGGGTTGATATAAGGATGAATTTAAAAGTAGTATGTACTACTTTTGAGGTTTGTATTGTGTTTTATTAATTGAAAATCTTGTATAAGCTTTGTGAATAAGTTATTAGTAATGGTTAGGATTCTCGTTCACAAGAGTGATTGTTAATTATCATTATTATTTTTGTTCATGGTGGTTTATGTTGTTAATGCCATTAAGAGGTGTTTGTTAATAGTGGTTGTCAATTAATTTTAATTAATTGCTAAAAGTTGTTAATGGGCTTTTGCGATTGTTGTTATGAATTGACATTGTTTTCATTGCACTTGAGAATTAAATTAATTGTCATTATTACTTCAACTAATCGTTGTTGTAAGTTGTATAGTCTTGGTACAAAAAAAGGGGAAATCTTGATGTTATGAGCGATATAAGTAATTTCTTGTAGTCTCTACGAACCTTGAATAATGTGGTGAAATGAATTTTATGTCATTACTAGCTTACTACCTTGGGTATTGTCTCTATTGTATGTAATACATTATATTATTCAATCTTATGTCTACTAATTCGTAGTAATGTGACAATGCAATATATATAGTTAAGTTTTGTTCCTTAGAACATACTTTGTCGTAAGTATAGTGTGAAAAGTGTATGTTGTGATTAGATTAGAATTATTGGTGTATTAGCAAGCAAACCTTGAATTGAAACTGTTGCATTTGGCTAATTAGCTTGATAACATGAAATAGAACTCGCTTTAATGGTAGTAGAGCAGTTTCTTTTAGAGTAAGTGACTCTTATACGAGGTTAAGTAGACTTATTAGTCATACTTTGAACGTGCTTAGGTGTTATGTTCATAAGAGAAGCTTAAGAACCTCACAGGTACGCATACGCAGTAATGCTATTGCTAAAATAATATCGATAGGTGTGATTAAATGCATTGTATTAGAAATATGAAGTACTAGCAAGTAAATTTTTATACATGAATAGCTTTCGATTTGCGAATCTCTCGAACTTAGAATGGAATAGATGCATAGAATGAAAATAATAGTAGAAGTTGAGAACAATCCCCCTTATCGATAGATTTACTTGGTGTCGGAATGATTCCTTTATATATGGATTCAAATTGTATATGTGAGTTACCGGTGGGCCTTGCAAGCCCCATGGTTCTCATTGATAGCAAAGATACATGTGAGTTACCGGTGGGTCTTGCAAACCCCATGGTTCTGATTGATAGCAAAGGTATATGTGAGTTACCGGTGGGCCTTGGAAGCCCCATGGTTCTCATTGATAGCAAGAGTAAGTTTGAGTTTTTAGTGGGTCTTGCAAAACCGCAAGGTTCTCGTTGGTAGAGAATTTATTCATTGGTACAAGATCTATAGTAAGAAGTGCCCTGTGGGTCTTGCGAACTCCGAGGGTTTTTCATCATAAAAAGATTACGCCTATGTTAAGAATCCTTATGGGAGATAATGATCCCAAAGATATATTATGATTATACTTACGTTAAGGTAGACAATCTTTTTAAGGTCAGGCATTAAGTAGTCTGTTGATGCCCTTATATGAGTTTACACTACGAGTGTTTATCAGAGTTTATGTTTTTGAAAATAGGAGTGTTAAGACTTACATTCCACCCCGGAACGCATTGTTCGTGTTAGAAACGGAGAAATGAGATTAACAAGTATAAATGGATGATAAAAAGTTACTAGTTATGCTTTGTGTTTTACGACATCATCTTTATACAGTTTTATAATATAATGTTAGCTAGTCTGTTGACCTTATTATATTTGATGCTAGAAACTGACGTGCACGTGTTTGTGTTTATGCTCGATTGTTTGATGACTTTCTATGATTGTCCTGCTATGACACATTGGCGTCTGGTCTGATGTCGAGCAGCAAAAGGATCATGGACAGTCGTAGGAGGTTTTGGAGCTTCTTTTGCATTGCATTGCATTGGGGGAGAGTGATGAGGGCGAAGCATAACCTGTGTAACACCCCTGAATTTCCGACCCCATGAACGAAACCAAAAATCGTGAAGAACGAAAGGAAATTCGGGTGTTACATAAAAAAGAAAATAAATAAAATCATAATAAACTTTTAAAATGTCATTGGAAATCTCAGCAGCATCTGCGTTAAAATTGTGCGCCTTTGTAGAAAAACAAAAGTAATTTAAAACCTAATAAAGTTAGGGCATCGACGACCTATCAAAACTATATCGCGGCGGAATGATTCATCGCCGACTTCTCAAATCAACATGCCAAGCATGGAACGTGGTTCCAAAGTAAACGCTTGAGTTTGAAGAAGTAAAAAAAAGAAACGAAAGATAACTGTTTAAATCATGTAATCCCCAAAACAACGCAACGGAGATAACTTATACAAAAAGGAGGACATGTGCCTCAAGCCAAAACATAAACAATTTAAATGCAAAGGAACTACATGTAGCGTCAAAAACAAATATAACATTGCACGCTTCAAGGTTCTCACTCTTTCCCCCCGTATGCAATGCATGGAAGCTTCATCACCTGTAATGTCTATTGATGATGTCCCCGCTGCTCAACGTAAGATCATAGACCAACGCGTCATAGCAGGGCCATCAAAGACGAGCCATCAACAATGAAAACAAACAGTACACGTCAGTAATTAACATCATGTCATAATAAGACATAATTAGAGTCAATAAGTATGCCATCATATGAGGGTGATTTCCCAACACTTCAAGTGCCAATCAAAACCACTGAACATCGCTTGCTACTTCTCACTTTCCTTTCTATCTTCTTCACTTCTTTTCGACTTCATAACTTCTTAGTATCACTTGAACCACGAGCTTAACCACTTTCAAATATTTATATATATATATGACTAGAAGCCACCATATTGGGGTTTGCTAGACCCACATGGCAACACCTCAACTAGTGATGGCCACGGTCCGGGTTGGGCCGGTTCCGTTCCGATTCTGGTTCCATCCGGTTCCGGTTCCATCTGGTACCTAACCCGAACATTTCCTGTTCTGATTCCGGTTCCGGGCGGTTCCAAATGGTTCCTTGGCGGTTCATGAGGCGGTTCCAACTCCCGGATCGGGTGGGTCATACCATCGGTTCCATTCTTTTTTTTCGTTAAATTTTAATATAAAAATAGTAACATACTATAATAATGTGGACGTACCTTCGTTGATTACTTGATAATTAGCGAAATACATTGCTTGTCATCGTTATTAAAATATTTACTAAGAAGAACGAAAAAAAATTTAATAAAAACGATAAAGATGATTAATAAAAAAAGGGATAGAATGGACTTGAACCTAGTATCCCGAAGGAAATCTAAGCTGCCTACGTATCCCGAAGGAATCAAAGTCCACGTAGTTCTTTGTCATACCTTTTATTTGTAGTTGTTGAATATTGATTGATCGTTGTCCGATATTCATGATCCTATTCGTCATCGTCATCATCACTTTGTTGGTTAGATGCTTCCGCCGACTCTCCTCCTGACATGATGCAGATGTATCCATCATCTTCCATGGATCATCATCGTCTTGATCATCATCATTCCTTAGTCCTTGAGTTCGGACCTCCGCTTGATCCCAATCTTTCTTGCAAACACATATTTGAATAGTATGTGGAGCGAAACGAGATCTCTTTTCGTCTAGAACTATTCTACCTGCACTAAAAGCAGACTCCGACGCAATAGTAGAAGCAGGAATTGCAAGGATATCCTTTGCAATTCTCGATAATATGGGGAAATTTAATGATAATATGGGGAACTATTCTACCTGCACTAGAACTTATGTGCTGTTACACCAATTACCGTATGTCTTTCGGGCATTAACTCAAACGCAATTATTCTTTTTTGAATGAACCAATTACGGTCTATCCAATGTGCTGTTACACACATATAAGGCTCTAAATGTGGGGGAGCTGACTAAATATCGGTTGTTATGTTAACCCTACCTTTAAAAGATTTAACCATTTATACTAATTCATAGCGCTTTGATTCATATAATTTTATGGTTCGTCGTTTACGAGTATTCCTAGGGATTACTCTATATTGCGGTTGTAAAGTTTTTCTAGTGTAATATTCGCATGCCTTACTTTCTGTAACACCTCGATATTTTCCCGATATTTTCCTGATATTTTTCCTCGATATATTTAATAATATAATAGTAATATTATTTCTATATAAATATGTTTTTATTTATTATTAGGCTGGGTCATGAGTTTTCAATCCTTTTTGGCAATTAAAATTATTTTAGGCCCAAACTTTTTCCTTAACACATCTTTTATTTTCAAAATAAAAAAAATAATAAATTAAAAGGGAAATGAGAGGTCTTACTGGTTGAGTTTCTTCTAAATATAAATATAAAGACATTATTCAAATACCACAATATATAAATAAATAATAATTTAAAATTCAATCAATTTGAAGAATAAAATTATAAAATTAACCGATACTTTGGAAATTGATTCGTTTACCACGAGTTTGTCTTTGTTGTTGTTGTTGTTGTGCTTCAATTGATCTTGTTGATGATTGTCGAGATCTAAGTATCCCAATAGGGGTCGTTGGTTGCTCTTCTTCTTGTGTTTCTTCTTCATCATCTTCAATTTGTATTTCTCTTTCCACTTCTTCTGCATAATCGTGGAATTCTTGGTCGTACCCTTCTGGATAATTCGGTTCATAATTACTAACTGAAGGTGTTGTTGATACTGACGGAGTTGAAGTGGCCTTTCTTTTGTAGCTAGAACCTCCCAAAGATTTTGCCACTTTAGTAACTTTTTTAGAGGCTTTTTTCAAAAAAGAAGACATGATAATATTGAAATAATAATATAATTAAGAAATTAATAAATAATTAAAAGAATAATTATTTAATTAAGGAATAATTAAAAGAATAATTATGTAATTAAGAAATAATTAAAAGACTAATTATGTAATTAAGAGAATAATTGCGTAATTAATTAATTAAGTAGAGAGAGTAGGAGAAGAGATGAGTGGTGAATTGGAAGGATTGAAAGTGATGGGTATATATAGAAAATTCTCCAATGACTAGTTAATGGCTAGTTTTTGGCCGGTTCCAAAGAACCGCTGGGCCGGGTGAACCATTCCGATCCGGTTCCAGGTTCCGGGACGGTTCCATGGACCCGTTAGTCCAAGTGAACCGTTCCGGTCCGTGCCCGATTTCGGGGCAGTTCCATGGACCCGTTGGTCCGGGTGAACCGTTTCGGTCCGATTCCCGGTTCCGGGGCGGTTCCATGGACCCGTTGGTCCGGGTGAACCGGCCCGCGGTTCCTCGATCCGGTTCTAACGGTTTTACCCGGCGGTTCAACGGTTTCGACAACTTTTTTCTGACGGGTTCACGATTCCGTAGTTCTAGCCGGTTCGGAACATATCGCGAACGGTTCCGGTTCCGGGACTAGTTTCAAGCAGTTCGGGACCGGTTCGGTTCTGGGTAACCCGCTCCGTGGCCATCACTAACCTCAACCAAAGGGCGGTGACGGGCCATACCGGCGCCCAATGGTAAAGCATGATCATATTCCCATACAGCGACCATATATAGATGATCCATGCCTTTGGGAACTAAACCCACTGTGGTACCAAACCAGCGGAGCCAACATACCTAACGTATGTGACTAGAGGCCACCATATTGTGTTTGCAAGACCCACATGGCAACACCTCAACCAAGAGCGGTGACGGGCCATACCGGCGCCCAATGGTAAAGTATGAGCATACCCCCGTACAACGACCATATAATGATGATCCATGCCTTCGAGAACTAAGCCCACTGGGGTACCCTAACCAGGGGAGCCATAATATTCGAACAAATCTGCTATCTCTTCAATAAGGGTCTCATTCCCATTACAACCAACAATTTTCTTACTCCATCACTAGGGGATTTATTCCCATTTCATTTCACCTTATCCAACGCTTTCTTACTCCATCACTAAGGAACTCCTTCCCATTCATAAAACATAAATCAACCACATTAATAAGGGGATCATTCCCTATTCCACTAGCATAAATCAATCTCAATAACAAATGAGTCATTCCCATTCAAACTAACGTAAGTCGAACTCAAAAACAAACCCATTGATGCAGCGGCACTGATACATTAATATTAATGCAGCACTCCATGCTCACAAAAAGAACAACAATAGTAGGCAGAGAGACCAGCCAGCATCAACTAGCAATGAATAAAACTAGACAGCGACAACCCTATCAGATCAGCAGATTCGCTCTGTTAGAACAGCCCCTCTGTAACACCCCGTAAATTTTAATATTATTTATTTATAATTTTAATCGGGATAAAATAATATTAATAATAACTTTCTTTAAAGATTATTATTAAACATCGGAAATTTAATATTTTGACCTACAAATATGTATTAACAAAGCGATGAATACGTTTAATTATAGGGGGAAACATTAGTTAAATAAAACCGAGTAAAAATTAATAATAGTCATAATAGTTTCGCTCTTAAACTCGAGTCAAGCGAAATTGCACTATGGGCCTCGTGAGTAGTATAGCCCAAAGAATTTGTGGGTTAGGGTTTTAAATTTTGAAATTAAAACCCCTTATTTTTGTAAGAGTGAACCGTCACTCTAGTTTTTCTTCATTCCCTCTCATCTCCTTCCTCCCTCTCTTCTGCACTCTCTCACTAAAGACCCCACCGCCACCGCGGACCACGCCACGCTGCATCTACTCACCCTCATAAGAGCCGCAACACCTCACTCAACAGGCAGCGCTTCCTCTCCGCAAGCAAATTGTAGCTTTTCCGGTACCATCGACAACTACTCCGTATTCTCACACCCTCATCATCTTCTTCCCTTCTTGTGAGCCATCTCCTCTTTTCTTCAATTGATTTTTCTAGTTTTAATATGAGTTTTATTAAGTGATTTGAATAAGAGGTTGATTTTTGTGTTAATTTCATTGAATCTTATTATGGGAAGTAGTTAAAAGTGTTGTTTTTGAACATGATTTGATTGGGTTTGAAGTGTTATTGGAATTATGAGTTGTTTTTTGAACATGGCTTGGATGGTGTTTTACTAACTAAAAATCTTGTATAAGCTTGTGTATGTGACATTGTCGATGATTGTGGTGAGTTGTTGTGCATAGCTGAGCTTAGTCGTTAAATTGATATGTTCAATTGTGATGCTAAATGATACGACTTTGACCCAAGTTATACGAATCGTTATTAATTCGTCAAACTACAAAATTAATTTATTTTTAATCGTCTTACTCTAAAAACCTTGGAAAAATAATAAATCACTACTACCATGAGTGATATGTTTGTTATTAAGTGTAATGTCGTGCATTACGTGTTGTTAAACTTTCCAATGGATAGTTTGACTATAACGCGCAAGCGTATTGTTGTGTTTGTCCACCTAAACATATCTTAATATAAACTTGACTAGAATATAATGTTATAGTTTGATTGGAATTGATGACGTGGTTCATGTGTGCACATGAGTTGAATTTATTGCATGAGTGCGTTTAAAACGCGTATTCGCTTGAATCGAAATTTGTTTGACTAATAGTGTAGTTGTATGAAGTTAGTGCTTCTTAAATGATGTGATGTAGGCTTATTAGTCCTACTTTTAACGTGTATAGGTGCCCGGTTCATAAGAGGGGCTTAAGAACCTCCTTCGAAGTGACTTTTGCGACTTATTATCTTGCAGTTGCAGGTAAGTACACGCCGTAGCTAATTCTTGTATCTTGAATATGTTTTCTCTGCGTAGCAATATTATATGAGCTATGTTGGATATGATCTGCTATTAGATATTATTAAGTTAGTGCTACAAGTGAGAATCAGCCGTAGACATAGTAGAGAATGAGATATGATATCGCAAGATTAGAATGTTGGATTGTATGAGATTGAAATGGGAATAAGTCCCCTTATTTGAAGAGATATTAAGTTGGATATTTACTGTGACTCCACTGGATTGGTACCCCAGCTGGATTAGTTCCCGGAGGCATGGACCGTCTATATATGGTCGCTGTACGGGGGTATGATCATACTTTGCCATTGGGCGCCGGCATGGCCGTCACCGTCCTTGGCTGAGGTGTTACCATGTGGGTCTTGCAAACCCCAATATGGTGGCCTCTAGTCACATAAGAAGATATATGAAACTTATGAAGAGATGGAATACGGTGAAGATATCGAGAAGTATATAGAATTGAGAAATAGATGGAGTAGGTGCTTACACATTGGAGTATCTTCCCCACCTTGTTTAGTTGAATTTAATCGATGGTTACATTTACATAATTTATGGTTAGTTACTGACGTGTACTGTTTGTTTCCTTGTTGATGGCTTATCTTTGATGGCCCTGCTATGACACGTTGGTCTATGACTTTACGTTGAGCAGTGGGGGTCTCATAGATAACACTTGCAGGTTTTTGGGAGTTTTCTTTGCATTGCATACGGGGGATCTGAGTGAGAACCTTGACGCGTGCCATGTTCTAACTATTTTTGACAACACATGTAGTTTTTGAATTGTAACTGCGTATATTTTTTGGTTTGAGGCGTGTGCCCTCCTTTTGATGTAATTAGTTCCGCTGCAAAGTTTTATTTCGCTTTATATTTCGTTATAGTATCTTGAATGGCTTGTTTAACTGGTTATGTTTTTGGAAAACCTAAGTGTTTACATGGGAACCACGATCCATGCTTAGCATGTCGACAGAGGTTTTGGCGATGATCATTCCGCCGTGATTTTTTTATTACAAGGCTATTAATGTCTCTTCTCATGATGGTTTATTGGTTGTTTGATTCTTTTGGTGCGTTAAAATTCAAGGCAGATGCTGCAGAAATTTTCATAGGATTTTGTTTGAAAGTTTTTCTAAAACCTCTTTAATCAAACTTTATTTATCTTGTTATTTTCTTTTATTTTATTTTTTAAGTGTAACACCCGAATTTCCTCCGTTCTCTCGCGGTTTTGGTTCCGTTCAGAGGGTCGGAAATTCAGGGGTGTTACAGGTGGTTACCAGAGCCAGTCGTTCCTACCTTTTCTAAACGCTTCGTGTTTTCTTTATGCTTATTCCTTTTGCCTTGAAGTTGAACTGTCTTTGAGAGTATGGGTAGAAATGGGTTAAGTGCATTTTATATACGCATGTGTTTTGATTAGTATTGCTCATAAAATTTTCATGCTTATGCCTACGATCTTTGCGACGATTGTGATGAACCCTTGTAATGAATTTGTTGTGACTCAACAATTAACATGTTATTTATTGTAATTTTAAGCATGAATTATGGTTGTAGGAGCAAATGTTGCAAGTCTGAGTTGCGTGAAAGTTTACATTTCTTTATGCACATCCTAGTTAAGCTACGAGTTATCGTATTTACCTTATATTAGTTGATTATGTGCTTATGTTTCATTGATTAGTAGTTTATATCAATGCTATTTAGATAAGCTTATTAGTTTACCTTTTTCATTTTAAGTGAAGTTAATGATCAGTTATCTCAAAATAAAGTTGAATTTCATGCGAAACAAAGATGTATGCCTAGTTAGAATTTGTATACAAAGTGTGTTCTTGGCGATGAAGCATATTATTTTAACGAATCGCAAACATCCCTCGATTTCGAACTTTTGATTGCAGGGAAATGCCTCCGTTGTCTAGTCAACGTTTGAAGAGACGCTCGACAAACAAGGCCTTACGAGATCTAGTCATGGAGCTAGCCGAGGAAAGGAGATCTAGGTCTGCGCCTGAGGTTGAGACGGCAGCCTCCATGAGCAAGAGCATCTCACAGAACAAACCCCCTGTGTTTATCGGAGCTGGAGAACCCGCAATTTTAGAGAACTGGTTACGGGAATTTGATAAGATCTTCAACGTGGTGCAATGCCCCGAGCATCTGAAAGTGGACCAAGCCGCTTTCTACCTACAAGAAGAAGCTGACTACTGGTGGTCCAATACCAGAGATAACTTTATGAGTGATCCTCAGGAGCCGTTGCAATGGAAGGAGTTCAAAAGGGTGATTCGGGAAAAATTTTACCCACCTCATATTAGAAAGCAAAAGTCCAATGAATTTTCCAAGCTCGAGATGGGGGATTTAACAGTTGACGAATACTATAAGAAGTTCATGGAGTATGTGAAGTATTGCCCTGATGACGTCCCTACTGAGGAGCAAAAGATGCAGCGTTTTGAGTTGGGGCTGAGCAATGAGATTCAAGTACATGTTGATAGTGACCGGTACACCACTCTGGAGGCGATGTAGCAAAGAGCTGCTCAAGTGGGGAGTCTACTACATAAAGATAAAGGAAAGAAGCCTGAGAGTAGCAGTGTAGGTGTCAACAGTGGGGACAAGAGAAAAGAGAACTTCCAGCAGCAGCACCATTCTCAGCACAATAAGAAACACATGGGCTTTTCAAGCTTCGAAAGAAATGGAAAGTCGCACCATAGGGGGTTCAATGATCAAAAGAAGAGTGGAGGACGTAATGGCAAAGAAAGAGTGTACTTCTGCCGCAGGTGTCCAAACAACCACCCAGGGAAGGATTGCAATGGGAATTTAGTAGAATGTAATATTTGTGGCAAGTTGGGTCATCGTGGCTTCGAATGTTATGCTAAGCATGGGCGTCCGAATCAACAAAATGGGGGACAACAGAATGTCAATCAAAAGAATTTTGGGAATCAGAGGAATGGGAGTGACTACCGTGGTCATAGCCTATATCAGCCGAAGAACGGAAATGGATTTCGGTCTAATCCAAGCAGCTATAAACCCGGAGAGTCTAATGGTCGAAATTCTAGAAGTGCGGGGACCAGTGCGCCTTCTACTCAACCAACACCTGGGAGATTGACCGCCATCAGCACAAAGGAAGCAGAGAATGAAAAGGATGTGGTGACAGGTACGTTTCTTGTGAATTCCGTGCCTGTCAACGTGTTATTTGATACTGGAGCATCAAATTCTTTTGTATCTGCATCAATAACTGAAAAGTTAGGATTAAAGGATCCCGAACCTTCTTTGTACGCCGTAGCAGTTCCTTCAGGAGAGTTGTATCAATGCAATAGAGTTTATAAGAGTGTTCCTTTGACCATCGGGGGGACCATTTTTCCTAGTGACCTATATGAGTTAAAGATGTGTGACTTAGACATTATTCTTGGGATGGACTGGTTGGGTCGGTTTAAAGCAATTGTTGAATGTGAGAGGCAAGAAGTCAGACTTGTGGGACCCAAGGGGAAGAAGGTTAAGTATTGCAAGGCTACTTCGAATATGAGAACGAAGATGGTATCGTCCTTGAAGATGAAAACCCTATTAAGGAAGGGATTGCCAAGTTACCTATGCCATGTACGTAAGATAGAAGGCGAGATTTTGACTCCCGAATCAGTGCCAGTTGTAAACGAGTTCCTCGATGTTTTTTCAGAGGAGATACCAGGAATGCCACCTGTTAGAGCTGTTGAGTTCACCATAGACTTAGTACCAGGGGCGGGACCTATATCAAAAGCACCATATAGGTTGGCACCAGCTGAAATGGAGGAACTTAAAAAGCAAGTTGAAGAATTATTAGAAAAGGGATACATTCGACCGAGTGTTTCGCCTTGGGGAGCACCTGTCTTGTTTGTTCGTAAGAAGGATGGGAGTATGAGGTTATGCATTGATTATCGAGAACTGAATAAGATAACTGTGAAGAACAAATACCCTCTTCCGAGAATTGATGATTTGTTTGACCAACTTAGGGGAGCAGGGTTATTTTCCAAAATTGATTTGAGGTCTGGTTATCATCAGCTGAGGATTGCGGAGCGTGACATTCCAAAAAAAGCTTTTAGGACTCGATATGGGCACTTTGAGTTCACAGTGATGCCTTTTGGGTTGACAAATGCACCTGCAGCTTTTATGTGCATGATGAACCAGGTGTTTAGTTCGTGCCTCGATAATTTCGTGGTGGTCTTTATTGACAATATCTTGGTGTACTCGAAAGATAAGGAAGAACACTAGCAACACTTGAGGAAGGTATTGCAGATACTTCGGGAGAATCAGTTGTATGCCAAGTTTTCTAAGTGTGAGTTTTGGCTTGAAAAAGTGTCATTCTTGGGTCATTTTATTTCCAAAGAGGGAGTTTCTGTCGATCCAGCTAAGATTGAGGCAGTGAGAGATTGGCCTGCACCAAAGAATGTGACTGAAGTAAGGAGCTTTTTGGGTTTAGCTGGTTACTATAGGAGATTTGTGAAGGATTTCTCAAAGATCGCTCGCCCCATGACCAACCTGATGAAGAAAGACAAGAAGTATGAGTGGACAGAGGATTGTGGAGTAGCTTTCCAAACGTTGAAGGAGAGATTGACTACCGCACCAGTGTTGACCCTTCCGGACAGCACATCTGAGTACCTCGTGTACAGTGATGCATCGAAAAATGGGTTAGGGTGTGTGTTGATGCAGGATAGAAAGGTTATTGCTTATGCATCCAGGCAGCTGAAACCACATGAAGTCAATTACCCGACTCACGACCTGGAGCTAGCAGCCATTGTCTTTGCTCTGAAAATTTGGAGACATTACTTGTATGGAGCAAAGTGTAAGATTTACACTGATCATCAGAGCTTGAGATACTTGTATACGCAACAAAATTTGAACATGAGGCAACGAAGATGGCTTGAGTTGATTAATGACTATGACGTGGAGTTTGATTACCATGAGGGTAGGGCGAACGTGGTAGCCGATGCTCTGAGTAGAAAGACCAATCATTCTGTATCTTCCTTGACTATTCCTAGAGAGTTGCAAAGAGACATAGGGAAATTAAATCTTGAGATTGTGCAGCATGAAGAGCTTAAGTCCAGATTAGCAGCCTTATCCATCCGCCCCTCAATTTTCGAAGAAATTTTAACAAATCAAGTGAGTGACTCCTTATTAGAGAAAACGAGAGAGCAGGTTAAAGAAAGAAAAACTGAAGGATTCACAATATTCGAGGATGGTAGCATTCGGTACAAGGGTCGATGGTGTGTACCTTCTTCTTGTAAAGAGCTCAAGGATAAAATCTTAACAGAGGCTCATAGTTCGATGTACTCTGTCCACCCGGGAGGAGATAAAATGTATCAAGATCTGAAGCAAACGCTCTGGTGGTCTGGGATGAAAAGAGATATTGCTGAGTTTGTTTCCAAGTGTCTGACATGTCAGAAAGTCAAAAGTGAGCATAAGAGGCCTGTAGGTTTACTCCAACCCTTGGATATTCCTGTATGGAAATGGGATGACATATCTATGGATTTTGTTTTGGGTTTACCAAGGACTAGGTCGGGAAATGACACGTTATGGGTGATCGTGGATAGACTCACCAAGAGTGCAAGGTTCATCCCGATGAATAATCAGTGGAGTATGGATCAGCTGGCTCGAGTTTACCTTAAGAATGTTGTGCGATACCATGGTGTCCCTAGGTCTATAGTTTCTGATCGTGATACTAGGTATCGTGTCATATAACAATATTTATCAAGCAAGCATTCAGATGGAACCTTTCGAGGCTTTGTATGGTCGTCGATGTCGTAATCCAGTATGTTGGGATGATTTCAGTGAAGCTGTCACCCTTGGCCCGGCTATGTTAGAGGAGATGACCGATCAAGTAAAAATGATTCGAGAAAGACTTAAGGCGGCCCAGGATCGACAAAAGTCCTATGCAGATCTTAAGAGGAGACCTGACGAGTTTGCTGTAGGGGATTAAGTACTTTTGAGAGTTTCACCGATGAAAGGAGTCATGAGGTTTGGCAAGAAGGGAAAGTTGAGCCCTAAGTTTATAGGACCTTATGAGGTCACAGAGAAGGTAGGAAAGGTCGCTTACAGACTAGTATTACCCAATGAGTTGGGTAAGGTTCATGACGTGTTTCATATCTCACAGCTGAAGCGATATGTTCCCGACAAATCTCATGTGCTAGACCCCGAACCCTTAGACCTTGATGAGAATTTGTCTTATGAAGAGAAGCCAATTGAGATCTTAGATTCTAAGGTGCGTAGTACGAGGAGGAAAGATATAAAGATGGTGAAAGTTCTATGGGCTAACCAGCGCACACAGGAGGCAACGTGGGAAACCGAGGATTCCATGCGCGAGAAATACCCACACCTTTTTCCTGAGGTTAGTGAGTTACGGGGTCGTAACTAAGTTCTTAAGGGGGGTAGAATGCGATAGATTTTTGCGTGTTTGCATGCATTTTCTCGTCTATGATAGCAATCCATTGCAATTTTCATGCTTTTGATTGATTGTTTGAACCAATTTGTGTGATATTTACATGTTTTCGATTAATTGTTTGAATTAAATTGGGTGATATTTACATGCTTGCGACTAGTTGTCTAAGTCAGAGTAGGTGATTAGAAACACGCGAAGTGAAAAATGAATTAATATTTTGATAGATTGAGTATCCTTTCGTCAATAGTGTTTCTAAGGTCATGATCCTTAAGTCAATTCTTGGGTTCAAAATAGATAAAACACCTTCTCGAGTTATTAGAAATATAAATTTTCAAGATTTGTACTCTTGTAACCCCAGTTTCGGGGACGAAACTTCTTTTAAGGGGGGTAGTCTGTAACACCCCGTAAATTTTAATATTATTTATTTATAATTTAAATCGGGATAAAATAATATTAATAATAACTTTCTTTAAAGATTATTATTAAACATCGAAAATTTAATATTTTGACCTACAAATATGTATTAACAAAGCGATGAATACGTTTAATTATAGGGGGAAACATTAGTTAAATAAAACCGAGTAAAAATTAATAATAGTCATAATAGTTTCGCTCTTAAACTCGAGTCAAGCGAAATTGCACTTCAAACTTTCGGGTTAAAATTTATGGGCCTCGTGAGTAGTATAGCCCAAAGAATTTGTGGGTTAGGGTTTTAAATTTTGAAATTAAAACCCCTTATTTTTGTAAGAGTGAACCGTCACTCTAGTTTTTCTTCATTCCCTCTCATCTCCTTCCTCCCTCTCTTCTTCACTCTCTCACTAAAGACCCCACCGGCCACCGTGACCACGGCCACTGCCATTACGACTCACCCTCACAAGAAATGCAACACCTCACCCAATGCCGCTTCCCTCTCCAAGCAGATGTAGCTTTTCCTGCACCATCGCAATTACATCTGTACTCACCACCCTCATCATCTTCTTCCCTTCTTTGTGAGCCATCTCCTCTTTTCTTCAATTGATTTTTCTAGTTTTAATATGAGTTTTATTAAGTTATTTGAATAAGAGGTTGATTTTTGAGTAAATTCATGAATCTTAACTTAGATTAAGTTATATTTTGATAAAATTTAAAGTGAGTTAGTATTAGAAAGTTGAATTGAACTTGAATAAATTAGGATGATGAATTTAAAAGTAGTATGTACTACTTTTGTGGCTTGGATGGTGTTTTACTAACTAAAAATCTTGTATAAGCTTGTGTATGTGAATTGTATGTTGTGGTGAGTTGTTGTGCATAGGAGCTTGTCGTTAAATTGATATGTTCAATTTTGAGTTATACGAATCGTTATTAATTCGTCAAACTACAAAATTAATTTATTTTTAATCGTCTTACTCTAAAAACCTTGGAAAAATAATAAATCACTACTACCATGTGTGATATGTTTGTTATTAAGTGTAATGTCGTGCATTACGTGTTCTTAAACTTTCCAATGGATAGTTTGACTATAACGCAAGTTTATGGTTGTGTTTGTCCACCTAAACATATCTTAATATAAACTTGACTAGAATATAATGTTATAGTTTGATTGGAATTGATGACGTGGTTCATGTGTGCACATGAGTTGAATTTATTGCATGAGTGCGTTTAAAACGCGTATTCGCTTGAATCGAAATTTGTTTGACTAATAGTGTAGTTGTATGAAGTTAGTGCTTCTTAAATGATGTGATGTAGGCTTATTAGTCTTACTTTTAACGTGTATAGGTGCCCGGTTCATAAGAGGGGCTTAAGAACCTCCTTCGAAGTGACTTTTGCGACTTATTATCTTGCAGTTGCAGGTAAGTACACGCCGTAGCTAATTCTTGTATCTTGAATATGTTTTCTCTGCGTAGCAATATTATATGAGCTATGTTGGATATGATCTGCTATTAGATATTATTAAGTTAGTGCTACAAGTGAGAATCAGCCGTAGACATAGTAGAGAATGAGATATGATATCGCAAGATTAGAATGTTGGATTGTATGAGATTGAATTGGGAATAAGTTCCCTTATTTGAAGAGATATTAAGTTGGATATTTACTGTGACTCCACTGGATTGGTACCCCAGCTGGATTAGTTCCCGGAGGCATGGACCGTCTATATATGGTCGCTGTACGGGGGTATGATCATACTTTGCCATTGGGCGCCGGCATGGCCGTCACCGTCCTTGGCTGAGGTGTTACCATGTGGGTCTTGCAAACCCCAATATGGTGGCCTCTAGTCACATAAGAAGATATATGAAACTTATGAAGAGATGGAATACGGTGAAGATATCGAGAAGTATATAGAATTGAGAAATAGATGGAGTAGGTGCTTACACATTGGAGTATCTTCCCCACCTTGTTTAGTTGAATTTAATCGATGGTTACATTTACATAATTTATGGTTAGTTACTGACGTGTACTGTTTGTTTCCTTGTTGATGGCTTATCTTTGATGGCCCTGCTATGACACGTTAGTCTATGACTTTACGTTGAGCAGTGGGGGTCTCATAGATAACACTTGCAGGTTTTTGGGAGTTTTCTTTGCATTGCATACGGGGGATCTGAGTGAGAACCTTAACGCGTGCCATGTTCTAACTATTTTTGACAACACATGTAGTTTTTGAATTGTAACTGCGTATATTTTTTGGTTTGAGGCGTGTGCCCTCCTTTTGATGTAATTAGTTCCGCTGCAAAGTTTTATTTCGCTTTATATTTCGTTATAGTATCTTGAATGGCTTGTTTAACTGGTTATGTTTTTGGAAAACCTAAGTGTTTACATGGGAACCACGATCCATGCTTAGCATGTCGACAGAGGTTTTGGCGATGATCATTCCGCCGTGATTTTTTTATTACAAGGCTATTAATGCCTCTTCTCATGATGGTTTATTGGTTGTTTGATTCTTTTGGTGCGTTAAAATTCAAGGCAGATGTTGCCGAAATTTTCATAGGATTTCGTTTGAAAGTTTTTCTAAAACCTCTTTAATCAAACTTTATTTATCTTTTTATTTTCTTTTATTTTATTTTTTAAGTGTAACACCCAAATTTCCTCCGTTCTCTCGCGGTTTTGGTTCCGTTCAGAGGGTCGGAAATTCAGGGGTGTTACACCCTCATAGCAACAGGCAGCCATATGCACAGCCAACACTTAAAAACAAACCCATCACATATGTACCTCCAGTAAGCCTAACAGATCCACAATACTAGCAGCCCAGCAGCATGAACTGTGACAGACAAACCCAAACTGCACCAGCACAATCAGACTACGGATCCCACAGCATGATTCCCAACTCCATCAATAAAACAGAACAACCAAAAGTAGCATCAACAAACAAGAACAACAGACATTACACCACCAGAATCCCAGATAGCACAATTGCAAACCAGCAGTATAATGACATATAAGAGAAAATCTAAAAACCAGTTACGTCCATGAGGCCCAGAGCCTGGCATCTCTGTCAAATATCTCGCTTAATCATAGCAAGAACACATCCAGGGGACCTAACAAAGCCATACCATATCGCTTCATTCCTGCACTTCCAGATATAATATATGGTGCATGCATAAATGGCTGTGAAAATCAATTGTTTGAGTTTGGAGAGACGCCGTTTCCTAAAGTCCGTACGAGCAATAGGCTTAAAAGTAACTCCTATCCATGCTTTAACCTCCTCGACACACGCGTAACTAAAGGAGCAAGTAAAGAAGAGATGGTTGTGAGATTCAGTATATAACCCACAAAGGGGACATAAATCGTCAGTCACCACTCCTAATTGACATAATTTCTCCTTGGTCTTTTGCCCTTGTCTAGCTACCAACCAACAGACAAGTCTAGATTTTTGAATGGAAATCCTATTCCAAACTAGGTACCGCCAGCGAACCTTAGGACTGGTCACCAAAATACTCTCATAAACCTCCTCAATGGAATAAGTGGAAGAACAAATCCAATGTCGAAGAGTCGTAGTCACTACACACAGTTTCCTGACAGTCCAACTAGTTGTGGCAGGAGCGTTGAAGATTTCCCAACGACCACCCTTAGTATAGACACCATGCACCCACCGAACCCATAAAGAATCTTGCAAGGTATGTATATGCCAGGCGATTTTCACTACATCAGCCTGGTTCCAGAAATAAATGTTCCGTACACCCAAACCACCAACCCTCTTTGGAGTACAAACCACCTTCCAATTAACATTTTCAGGTTTTGGAGAATGTGATATCCCAAACCAAAGGAATGAGCGACAAATTGAATTAACAAGACGGATAACACGCTTAGGAAGGATAAAGGTTTGACACCAGTAAGAAGAAATACCCATCAAGACAGAGTTGATAAGTTGCAGTCGGGCTGCATATGATAGGTGCTTAGCTTGCCAAGAGTTGATTCGCTTAGTCATCATATCTGCTAATTTTTCACATTCCGCAATGCTGAGACACTTTGAAGATAACGGAACCCCTAAATACTTAAAAGGAAGAGTCCCCAAGGAAAACTGAGAGGTGCATCTGATATCCTCCTTTACCGATTCTTCAACCCCAGCCAGATAGATCACGGATTTCCCCGAATTTGAGTGAAGCCTAGAGGTACCGGAGAATCCTTTAATACACGCACAAATAACACTTACCGAGGAGAGATCACCTTTGCAAAAAATCATTAGGTCATCCGCAAAGCATAAATGAGTGAGCTTAATGATTTTACAGCGAGGATGAAATCCAAATGTGCCTATACTGCTCTTCAAACTCTTAGACAGGTATTCCATACCAATGACAAAGAGTAAAGGCGACAAAGGATCACCTTGGCGTAATCCACGTTTGGCTGCAAAAGAGTTTGTTAGGAGAGCCATTAATCATCAATACATTGCTTGTGGAAGTGATACATGTCATAATGATGTGAATGAACCTAGGAGGAAAGTTAAGAGCCACCAACATCTCCTTAATGAAACTCCAGTTCATAGTATCATAAGCCTTACAAAGATCAATCTTCATAAGACAACTGGGGGCACAATGATGCCTGGTATAATGCTTAACAAGATCCTGGCAGAGAAGGATGTTATGCATAATACTACGACCCGCCACAAAAGCGCCTTGCGCTTGATCAATCAAAAAATCCAAAACAAGTCGGAGCTTAGAGCAAATAAGCTTGGAAATACACTTATAAAGCACATGACAACATGAAATTGGGCGAAAGTCACCTCGATGTAAAGGATTAGGCACTTTAGGAATCAAAGTAATAATGGTGTTATTCCAACTCTTGAGCATTTTGTCATTCTCAAAAAATTGAGTAACTGCCCTAACAATATCATCGCCTAACACCTCCCACGCAGCCTTGTAAAGCCACTATTGTACCCATCTAGACCTGGAGCCTTGTTATCAGGTATACTCCACAAAGCAAGCTTGATCTCATCCGGAGAGAAATTGAGATCTAGAACAGAATTGTGATGGGAAGATAAGATCGGGCCGTTATAAACTGTCTCTATATTGATCGGAACCCTATCTTTATCCACAAAACAAAAAAGCTCAGAGTAAAAATAAAAAAACACCTGATGAATCCGAGTCGGATCAGAAATCTCCTCCCCTTGGTGATGGATGAACATGATTTTATTATGGCGAATCCTCTATTTGATGCTCTAATAAAAGAAAGAAGTATTATTATCACCAAATTGAACCCAGTTCATCTTAGCCTTTTGTTGAAGAGCAGAATCCAACTCTTGCTGAAGTTTACGAAGCAAAAGAGCAGCATTCTTCTCTTGAGAAGCTAGAATTTGGTCAGTCGGACATTCATGGAGCAAATCTTGAAGATGAAGTAGCTCCGTACGAGCGCGATCTACCTCCGTTTGAGCATGTTCCCTACCATAAATAATTTTTAATCTAGCCTTCAACAGTTTCAACTTTTGAGTGATTTGGTAACTCACACAACCCTCAATATGAATATTCCACTGATCACGAACAAGGTCGATGAAACCCTCCTTCTGCGCCCAAAAATGGAAGAACCTAAAAGGTTTCCGATACTGCTGCAAAGAGGAGAAAGAAACCAGCATAGGAGTATGATCATACTCACCCACAGCAAGGAAATGAATCAAAGCATTAGGAAAACTATCCTCCCAGAGATCATTGCCCAAGACTTTGTCAATTTTACTTAGTACACAATTAGTCCCCGCTTGTTTGTTAGTCCATGTGAAGAATCTGCCATGGTATTTCAGATCGTGTATCCCACATATCGCTAAACAATCTCGAAGAGGGTTGACCTCAGCTAATCGCACATGGGAACTAATCTGTTCATCAAGATTCGCAACGCAGTTAAAATCACCAAGAACTATCTAAGAAGACGATATAGATTGACTCAGAACCACCAGATCATGAAACAACTGTTGTCGCTCAGTCTTGTCAGTAGATCCATATACAAAAGTACATACAAACTGAGTACCATGAACAGGAGAAACGCTAAGATGCATGAATTGACTATGACAGTTCAAAATATCTACATGAACATCCTCACTTTTCCACGCCACTATAATTCGACCACCAGCATGCCAAGCCAAATTAGATATAACACAACAATTAGGAAACATACGAAGATAAAGCGCTCCTAATCCTTGACGCTTTACCTTGGTTTCAAGGAGACCAATGAGACTAATAAGATTATAGAAAGAGATAAAGCTATCAACCTCTAGTTGTTTCCTAGTCTTATTGATGCCCCTTACATTCCATGCACATAAATTAATCATTATCCGCGATGGGATCAGCTCCCAGCGCTATAACCCCCGTAGAAATGCCTAGGTCGTTGTTAGCATGTGCCACAAACAATACATTAAAACCATTATGAAGTGTTAAGGAGGCTTGTCGTACCATCGCAATGTAAGAACCAGTACCATCCACTGGATTAGAAGGAACTGAAACCGGCTCTGCACTTACTACCTGGTCCTGCAACTCCAAATTATCCGGAACAGCAATAGGGTGAGTAGAAATTGCCTCAACAGGATGCTGGGCATTAAAAGGACCACTTTCAGCTACTTTATTGCCATCTGCACCAGAGTTCACCCACGTGGCATCCTTCTAATCAGATGCTACACCTCCCTTAGCCTTATTACCTTCCTTAGCTCAAAATTTTTGTCGTAGAGGCCGAAATCCGTTCTCATCAACCTGCAAATGAGTAGCTTTGGACCCCAATGTACAACTATCAACCCCATGTCCGAATTGTTCACATTTCGTGCACCACGATGGTAGCCAATCGTACTGGACGCGTTGGGTTTGAGTAGATCATGCTCATTAAAGAAGAAAAGTTCCTCAGGAAAACCATCAGCTAACGGCATGTCTACTAAGACCCTAGCATACATCATGCGAGATTTTGTCATTGTAGCAGTATCCACCTTCAAAACATTATCCAAGTAGCCAACAATTTGCCTCAACAAATTATCACTCCAATACATAATATCAAGGTTAGGGAGTTTAAACCACACCGGTATAGAGGTTAAGCTAGACTTCTCATAAGAGATATTGGGGAACCAAGGCTTGACTATAAAGGGCTTCTTATCAAACAGAATGCCATTCATATTGCAAGCTTGATCTTGGTGGTCCTTCGATCCAAACCGAACTAGAAAAACCCCTCTATTAACCATGCCTATTTTATCAATTTGTAGGTCCTTCCATATACGGCGAACAAACCCATCAACAACGTGAAGCGGAGGGTTAGCACTAGTAACAAAGCAAACAACAGCTAACTCCCAATATTTAATCTCAGGTTCAATGTCGGCCATGGAAACCTTAGCAATTCTACGAACACTTGGTAGGCTATGGTCAGAAGGCAATGTAACAGTACTCTTAGGGATCACAGTAGGAGATATTACCAAAGGAGAACTAACAGGAGCCATACCTGATTGTGAAGAGGATACTTTTAAAACAAAGACCAAACTAAGCCCCAAAGCCGGTGGGAGGAAGCCGAACTGATTGCAGGAGCTTTGTCGCGAGTGAGAGAAGATTAAAACAAAAAACGATCAGGGAGGTTGAATCACTGTCCGTATCACTTACAGAGGGTTTCCGGGGAACCGCCTTGGTCTTGGGTGGTCAGCCTCTCCTGCCCATGGCCGGACTCCAGTGAGAAGTCGAAGAGGAGATACGCAAGAACCCAGGCAGTTGCAATCGCCTACAGAGAAGCTTTGTACCAAAACTATTATAATTATTATTATTATTATTATTATTATTATTATTATTATTATTATTATTATTATTATTATTATTATTATTATTATTATTATTATTATTATTATAATAATAATTATTATTATTATTATTATTATTATTATTATTATTATTATTATTATTATTATTATTATTATTATTATTATTATTATTATTATTATTGTTGTTGTTGTTGTTGTTGTTGTTGTTATTGTAGTTACTTTTATAATAATAATAATAATAATAGATGACGCAACTAGTGGATTGCAAAACTAGTGGGATCTTATTCGACAGGAAGCCCTTTGTGGTCAAGCCTTGGACTCCAAAGGCATCCATCAATAAGAAAAGCCTAACAACTATGCCAATTTGGGTCAAATTCCCATCCTTAGAACTAGAGTATTGGAGTGAGTCAACTTTGAGGAAGATTGCAAGTGCTTCGGGGCTCGTCTTGAGAATAGATGACGCAACGTCGAAACTTGAAAGGACATTGTACGCTAGGATCCTTATCGAAATGAATGCTTATGGAGAATTTCTGGACGAAATTTACTTCATTAATGACCATGATGAACTAGTCAGTCAAAAGGTATTGTATGATTGGAAACCGATCATCTGTGGAAAGTGTAAAGAGTTTGGTCACACAGAGGGGACATGTAGGGCGGGAGAACAACGGAAAAGGGCTAGCAAACCTACGGAAGGTGTGGTGGTGACTATGGCTTCTAATGGCCAATCAAACACCCCTGCACAACTAGATGCCCAACAGGTGGACAACGCCCTTACTCCAACCCAACATCCTACAACCTATGGCCCCACGACTGAAATCTTCACAAACAACGCTGCTGGGGGTGCAGAAATAACCACCATACAAGTGAATTCTGACCCAAGTAAGAGGGGCTCCCCCCTGCCATCAAAGAAGAATTAAGATGTTTTGATCTAGGGGCTATGGAATTAATCCTTAGAACCCATGGCTAGTTGGGTTTTCCGTGGCCCTACAAGCAAACAAATGCTGCTCTGGATGATATACGAAGCTGTTTTTGGTACTACTCATTATGTACAAATTCCATATATATGGATTGTTATAGTTATGAAATTGGAGCCGTTTCTGCCTTGTGATTGTTGTTGCCTGTGTAGTGAAATTGTTGTTGTCTTGTGATTGTGCCTGCCATCCTGAAGATGTTAGCACAATCCAATCAGTTTGATGGCCCTGTTGCAGAATTAAATGAAACTCACTGGTTGATGCTCTCCTTTTGTATAGGTGCAGCTGTTTGTTTTGTTAAACATTAGTATAGAGTGAGCTTAGTATCTTTTTGTTTAGAAGCTATAGGAATTCATCTGGTTTGTATTTGCTAATTGATAGCTTTTTTGAGGTTGCTGTCTCACCTAGCGTATGACAAGGGGTTTGTTCTGGCCCTTTGGAGCTTCGGGTGGGATTGTCACCTATGTCTCTTGAACTGGGATGTAAGCTTAGGCTTTAGTCTGGCATTTTATAAAATTTACTTTGCCAAAATAATAATAATAATAATAATAATAATAATAATAATAATAATAATAATAATAATAATAATAATAATAATAATAATAATAATAAAGGAAAAATTACCTATAATAATCCAACCTATTCGTGATTTTTCTACCATAATCCCACCTATTGATTAACCATGAATAATACCTATTTTTAGGTGTGTTTGCCGTGATTAATTTTTGGGTAACCCAATGACCTGCTATAGTAGGTAATTCACCAAAAAAATAACATTAAAATTAATTTAAAATAAGAGAAAAATTTAAAAATTTTACATAAAAAATTCTAAATAATAAAAAAATTCATAAAAAATTTTTGAACATTTTTTTTTGACATTTTATTTTAATTTATCTTTTTTTTTTAAAAAATAAAACTTGCTATAGCAAGTCATCCAGTCACCGAGTTTACTCTAGGAAAATACCCTCAAAATTGAGATTATTCATGGTCAATCAATAGGTGGGATTATTGTAGGAAAATCATGAATAGGTTGGATTACTCTAGGTAATTGTTCCTAATAATATTAATAATAATAATAATAATAATAATAATAATAATAATAATAATAATAATAATAATAATATTAATTATTATTATTATTATTATTATTATTATTATTATTATTATTATTATTATTATTATTATTATTATTATTATTATTATTATTATTATTATTATTATTATTGTTGTTGTTGTTGTTGTTATTTTTGTTGTTGTTGTTATTACTTTTATAATAATAATAATAATAATAATAATAATAATAATAATAATAATACTCCTTAGACATAATACTGCTTATCGCCATCACTTTTGTGTTTCATTGTCTGGTAGAGTTGTGAAATTGTTATTGCCCTGTGATTGTGCCAGCCACCCCATGAGATGCTAAATGCTTGATGAACACATCCTGATGCTGTTAGCACAATCCAATTAAAGTTTGATGGCCTTGATGCGGAAATGAATGGAACTCACTGGTTGATGCTATCCTTTTGTATAGGTGCAGCTGTATTGTTTTGTTAAACATAAGTATAGATTGAGCTTAGTATCTTTTTGTATTAGAAGCTATAGAAATTTATCTGGTTTGTAAATGCTAATTGATAGCTGCTTTTGAGGTTTCAGTCTCACCTAGCGTATGAGAAGGGGTTTGTATTTGCCCTTTGGAGCTTCGGTTGGGATTGTCACCTAAGTCTCCTGAACCTGGGATGTAAGCTTTGGCTTTTTTCTGGCATTTTATAAAATTTACTTTGCCAAAATAATAATAATAATAATAATAATAATAATAATAATAATAATAATAATAATAATAATAATTATTATTATTATTATTATTATTATTATTATTATTATTATTATTATTATTATTATTATTATTATTTTCACTACTACATAATTGATTTTAGGTAACACCCAAAAAGTGTAACATAAAGTGCTGAAAGTTATACTATAGACCTAAGGTAACACTTTTTTTAAATGTTGTTTTAAATAATTTTTAGTAACACTTTGTTTGCATGTGTATCCATTTTCATAGTGTTACTTATTATTTCATATGTAACACTTTTTCATCTCATCAATTAAGCTATTGTAACACTTTTCATAATGTATCACTTTGAACTACTTTATGTAACACTTTGTTAAGGATTAGGCAACACGTTTTTCATATAAGGTAACAGTTTTCCAATCAATCAATTAAGCTAATGTAACACTTTTAAAAACACTAAAATTTTGCAATTAATTGCTGCTCAAAGGAATCGAACACGCAATCTGTGTGCCCCGATGCCTATGATATTGATTTGCACCCACTGCCAACTGAGATGCATGATATTAGTGATTTGTTATGAAATCAAATGTATATATTCCTGTTTGCAAACAACTATAACTACATACCATACTATATAATCTTAATCTATTTCGTTCAAAGTTATATATCTTGGATAATTAATTAATAGTTGTAAATTTTGAAAAATTATTAGCCCTAGCTTGCATAATATAAAATATTAAAAAATAGTTTTGGGCCGGTATTAATATTGTAAAAATATTAAATTAACTAAAATTCAAAATTTATTTTATCAATTTTGATTTTTAAAATAAAAAAATAATAAATAAGTAAAATAGGTTCCAATGGGTTAGTTATGTAAAAAATGTTACATAATAATAATAACAATAATAATAATAATAATAATAATAATAATAATATTAACAACAACAATAATAATAATAATAATAATAATAATAAGGAAAAATTACCTAGAATAATCCAACCTATTCGTGATTTTTTTACAATAATCCCACCTATTGATTAAACATGAATAATACCTACTTTTAGGCGTGTTTGACTTGATTAATTTTTGGGTAACCCAATGACCTGCTATAGTACGTAATTCACCAAAAAAATAAAATTAAAATTAATTTAAAATTAGAGAAAAATTTTAAAATTTTACATAAAAAATTCTAAATAATAAAAAAAATCATAAAAAATTTTTGAACATTTTTCGATAATTTATTTTAATTTATCTTTTTTTTTAAAAAAATAAAACTTGCTATAGCAATTTATCCAGACACCGAGTTTACACAAGTAAATATCCTCAAAGTTGAGATTATTCATGGTTAATCAATATGTGGGGTTATTGTAGGATAATAATAATAATAATAATAATAATAATAATAATAATAATAATAATAATAATAATAATAATAATAATAATAATAATAATAATAATAATAATAATAATAATAATAATAATAATAATAATAATAATAATAATAATAATAATAATAATATCTCTCTGGCGATTTCGTATCCTTCCAATTTAGGGTTTGTGCCCTGAATTCCGCCATGGGCAGGAGGGGGCGTCCGGCCAAGGTTCAGGTGGTGCCGAGAAAACCGGTTAGTTGTTCTTCGCGTGAGTCTTCCTCATCTCCGGATAGATACTTGTTTCATACGAATAGTAACAAAGCTGGAGCTGCTGCTTTTGTTGCGGGAGAGACTTCGGCCAAATTTGGGCGTAGCTGGGTTTCAGTATTGAAGCAACCACCTGCGTCTGGTGTTCCGTCAATGGGTGATGCGCCTAACACAACAATTCCTATCTGGGTTAAACTTCCCAAGTTAAACTTAAAATATTGGTCTGAGACAACGTTAAGACGTATAGCTGGGTACTTTGGTACGGTTTTAAAAATTGATGAGCCCACACGGATGAAGAATCCTTTGCTCGCATTCTAATTGAGATGAACATTGAGGAGGGGCTCCCTGAGGAGTTGTTTTTTTCGAATGAATGTGATGAAATCATTACGCAGCCAGTTCAATATGAGTGGGTTCCAATTTGGTGCTCAAAATGTAGTCAATATGGCCATACTGTTGCAGATTGTCGCCAAAGGAAGCAAAAGCTTTCTAATCCTCAGTTGCTAGTGGATGATGAGGGCTTTAGACCTATTAAGAAGGGGTTTAGGAAGGCTGCTAACTTAACTTTGGGAGGGGGGGTTAAAGATACTACCTCTCAACTTCTTGCACCACAGGTTCTAGGGGTCTCTGAGCAGCCGACTCACTTTTTCGGGGATGGGGGTGTACAGCAACGAGGCCCTATTTCTAAGCCAGAAGCCTCTCTAGTTGCTGATCATGAGCAGGCTTCCATGGCCCCTGAACAACATGTTATTGATTCTGTGCAACAACCCCTACATTCTGTTGTGGTTACTACAAATGGCTTTAGTGTGCTGGAGGAATCTTCTGACGTAGAGGATCTTATGAACCCTCCATCTATAGCGCTGGGAGCTCATCCCATCTCCAGTAATGAATAGCATATGTGCTTGGAATGTGTAGGGAATCAATAAGGTTAATAAGAAATTGGAAGGTGCTTCCTTCGCTCGACATTATAATATTAACCTATTTGGTATCCTCGAAGCTAAGGTGAAGAGAGCGGGATCGGGGGCTCTTTACCTGCGTACTTTTCCCAATTGGTGTATTACTAGTAACTTGGATTGGCATAAGGGTGGTAGAATTGTGGTGGTATGGAAAAGTGAGGATATGTATGTTGACATTCTGACCTGCTCTAGTCAGTTTATTCATCTTTCCGTTCACCCTAGGAGTGGTTCCCAATTCTATTATACTTTTGTTTATGGCTCTAATGATAGGAAGGAGAGGCTTACACTATTCCATCAATTGCATGAAATTAGTCAAACCCTGGTTAGTCCTTGGATTGTTTAAGGTGACTTTAATACCATTGCGAATCTTAATGAACGGCAAGGTCTCCCGGTTCGTCTTCATGAGATTCTCCCTATGCGAGACTGTATGGCTCTTTGTGATCTTCATGATCTTCCTTATAGTGGGCGGTTTTTTACTTGGAACAACAAACAGGTGGGTGATCGGAGAATAATGAGTAAAATTGATCGTGTACTTGGTAATGTTCAATGGGATGAGACTTACCCGAATGCGTTTGTTTCCTTTCTTCCTGAGGATACTTATGATCATTCTCCCATGTTAATTCAGTTTGTCAAGCAGCCTAAGAGGAGTAAACCTTTTCGGTTCTTTAATCTGTGGACTGAACGCGAAAATTTTCTTGAGGTCGTTCAAAATGTTTGGGATACTAATATTCAGGGGTATTGTAGCTTTCAAATATCTCAAAAATTGCGGATCCTGAAGAAGCGTCTCAAAGCCAGCTTTGGTAGAGATCAAATTCAGGCTGATATTGCTAGAGCTCAGGATGCTCTTCTCCGGGCTCAAAGTCGACTGCATGATTGCCCTGAGCTCTCTGATCTTGCTACCGCTGAATGTGAGTTGGCTAATCACTTGAAGTGGTTACAAATTGACTATGAGGGTTCCTTGCATCAAAAGGCTAAGCTTCATTGGCTCAAGTTAGGGGACGACAATACTGACTTTTTCCATCGTAGTGTCAACCATCGTGCTAGGAGTAACAGGATTAGTTTTCTTCAGATAAATGGTGAAGACATGTTTGATCCTGACAGGATTCAAGCTGCTTTTTATGCTCATTTCTCGACGTTTTTCACTATTGTTCCTCAATCTCGCACCTCAGTGAACATTGACATTGCTCGTAATGGTCCGGTTGTATCTTCCCACCAAGGTAGACTTTTAGATCTCTCCTTTTCTGATGATGAAATTAAAAGTGCTTTGTGGAGTATCCCGGATGATAAAGCTCCTGGGTTGGATGACATCAATAGTAAATTTTATAAGGCTGCGTGGAGTATTGTGGGTCAGGATGATACCTTAGCAATCAAGCAATTCTTCCTCACTGGTAACATTCTTCAGAGTTGGAACACCACTACTATCACGTTAATTCCCAAGGTTGACTGTCCTTCTCACCCTAGGGACTTTCGACCAATCTCATGTTGCCATGTTCTCTATAAATGCATTTCAAAGCTTATCTGCTCTCGGCTTAGATTGGTGCTAGGTGACCTCATTGATCCGGCTCAAGGTGCTTTTGTGGCAGGAAGGAATATCATTCATAATGTGTTACTTTGCCAAGACCTTGTCAAGCATTATTCTAGAAAGAATTGCTCCCCGAGTTGTCTTATGAAGATTGATCTCTGTAAGGCGTATGACACGATGAGCTGGGATTTTATTAAGGAGATGTTGGTGGTTTTGAACTTTCCGCCTCCGTTTATCAAGATTGTTATGAGATGTATTACTTTGACAAGTTATGTTATCATGATTAATGGTGCTCCAACCCCTGTTATCCAAGCAAAGAGAGGCCTGCGTCAAGGTGATCCTCTCTCCCCTTTGCTCTTTGTTCTTGGCATGGAATATCTCTCTCGCATCTTGAAGAGTGCTGAAGGTACCTTTGAGTTTCATCCCAGGTGTAAAGCTATTAAGCTTTCTCATCTATGCTTCGCAGATGATCTGATGTTATTCTGTAAGGGAAACATTTCGTCTGTTAGAGTTTTGCGCAACTGCATTCAATTGTTTTCACACTCGTCTGGTTTGCAAGCCAACTCTGACAAATCAGCCATTTATACTGCGGGTATTCCTTCTGATTTATGTGAAGAGACCCGGTCTGTCTCCCAGTTTGTTTCTGGTTCTCTGCCGTTTAATTATCTTGGCGTTCCTCTGTCATCCAAGCGTTTAGTATGGCTGATTGTGAACAAATAACTGATAGAATGACTTGGAGGATTAGGACCTGGAATGCGAAGACCCTTTTTTATGCTGCCCGTCTCCAGTTAATTAATTCCGCCTTGATGGGTATATCTACGTACTGGTGCCAATGTTTATCCTTCCTCGTCGTGTCATTAAAACAGTGAATTCTATTTGCCGATTATTCTTATGGTTTGGGGTGCAGGATTCCCAAAAACCTGGAAATGTAAATTGGGATTCAGTGTGTAAGCCGAAGAAAGAGGGTGGGCTTGGTATCTGGAACTTACATGTTTGGAATATGGCGACTATTGGGAAAATCGCCTGGCATATTTCTCATCTTAGGGAATCATTATGGGTTAAATGGGTGCACGGTGTCTATAAAAAGGGGGTCGATGGGAGGTCTTCAATGCCCCTAATACCGCTAGTTGGACATTGAAGAAGATTTGTAATGTTAAGGATCGCCTTATGCCCCGGATTAGGTAGGATAAGTACTCCATTAAGGAAACATACATGGCTCAGCTGGAGTCAACCATGAGATATAGATGGGTTTCTGTCATTTGGAATAGACTAGCAATTCCGAAGACCCGTTTTATTTGTTGGATGGTTGCGCTTCAGAAACTAAAGACGAAAGACAAACTGCGGCTTATTGGAGTGGTTGCTGATGCTCAATACCCTCTATGTGGTCATGCGAATGAATCTAATTCCCATCTGTTTTTTGAATGTAAGTTTAGTCAGCGATGTGTGCAAGAAATTCGTAGTTGGAGTGGTCTTAAATTTACCCCCGTCGCTCGTATGGACGTTCGGCTGCTTAAAGAAATGGTTTACGCCGCAATACTCTCAGTGCTATCTATACATCCATTGTTTATCACATATGGAAATCAAGGAATGATGCTGTTTGGAATGGGTTTGTGAGATCCCCGTCTATTATTAGTAACCTCGTGCGAACTAACGTGCGTCAGAGATTTCTGAGTCTGCATCCTAGGATTGTTGATGATTGCATTAGTAGATGGCTTACATAATTACTTTGTTGTTAGGTCTTATTATCTGATGTAATTATGCTGCTGCAGGCTACTCCTGTTCTGTTTTGGGGTTTGGGGTTGTTTTTTTACTGGTTGAGTGAGGCACCTGATCATGTTTCTGACCTTTTTGCTACCTTTTCTAGGCTGCTGCTTTTGTTGGTGCACTGTTTAGGAGCTTGTGTGTATTGATCATGGTCTGCATTCTTTCCTGATTGCTTCATCTATGTTGATAATCTTCCATCCATACTGCTGCACTATTCTAGGCTGCTCTGATTGATGGTGATATTTACTTTCCTTGGCATCCTGTTGTTGGGCTCTCTTGCATTCTGCTGGCTGGTTTGATGGTTAGTTGTATTGGTATGCTGGTTTACTGATTTGATTGCTGCTGTTATTTTACTCTTCATTGTGTCATGTGCTGGTGCTTCTTCCTTGTCAAATGCTGTGTTGATGGTGGATGTTTGTGGCTAGCTCTGAGTGTGTTGCGGGCTGCTGCTGCCTTTCTGCTGGTCTCCTTGCGTTTTCCCATTTGCTGAGGTGTTGAAGATCTGAACCACCACATTCTGTTTGGCTTTGTGCACGGCTTCTATTGTGTTTTTATTGTTTTGGTTTTGGATTGAGGTTATAGGGCTGGTGTGTTTCTGCTGCTGAAGGAGCTGTGCTGGCCTATTATAACCTGCTGCTATTTTGTCTTGCTAGCTATGTATGGTATGAGGCGACTTCTCTTCTGTTCTGCTGGTTGCTATCTTTGTGATGCTGCTTTGGTGTCTAGTGCTGTTGGTTGGCTGGTTGGGCTGTGGGGCTGATGTGATTCATGATGTTGATCTGCAGCTAGATGCTATAGTTGGCATGTTCTGATGTTGCTGGCCCATGGGTATTCTGTTGTACATGCTGATTTGCAAATAAGTTGCTAATCTTGCTTTGATACCTCCACCTAATTGGAATTTTGATGTTGTTGCTTAGTATTTAATGGTCTTCTGTTTAAGACCTGGTTTTTGTGATAGTCCTATTGGGTTGTATGTTTTGAACAGTTTGTAGTTTGGTTTATGCCAGCTGATGTGTTGGCTTGTTTTTGGCCTCGCCCGTCTCGTATGCACATGAAGAGTGGGCCGAGGAAACCCTTTATAGAAGGTGGGCCTCGGTTCCACACTGATGCAAATAAGTCGGGTTGAGTTTCCTTTGCCTGATGTATGTGTGTTTTTTTCTGGTGAATGAAAAAAGTTTTATTTGCCAAAAAAATTATTATTATTATTATTATTATTATTATTATTAAATTTTTTTTTCACTACTACATAATTGGTTTTAGGTAACACCCAAAAAGTGTAACATAAAGTGCTGAAAGTTTTACCATAGACCTAAGGTAACACATTTTAGGGTTCTACATCCAGCGGTGTTACCTATTCTCTTAGGTAACACTTTTACATGTATACAGTAACACTTTTAAAAGTGTTGTTTTAAATAGTTTTAGGTAACACTTTTTTTCCATATGTATCCTTTTTCATAGTGTTACTTATTATTTCATATGTAACACTTTTTCATCTCATCAATTAAGCTATTGTAACACTTTTCAATAATGTATCACTTTGAACTACTTTATGTAACACTTTGTTAGGGATTAGGCAACACTTTTTTCATATAAGGTAACACTTTTCCAATATATATATACATACATATACATATACATATACATATACATATATATACACATACACATACACATACACATACACATACACATACACATACATATATATAGATATATATATATATATATATATATATACACACACACACACACACATACATATATATTGCATTCTACAAATTAAACATCAAATACTATGATGTTTCTGCTTCTCTTTGAATTGATGCCCAAATATCGTTGGCTATATTTAGTTGGATTCTATCCATTTTTGTCTTGCGCTCTGTGTTAAACTTGTTGGTATCCATGGTTATTGGAATCACGATCCGGATCGTAGGATCGTACGATCCTAAGACCCAAATCGTTCCCAGCGCGTAGAGTCGTTCACAGGATCGAAAATGAGTGGGATCGTGGTAGAATCGCTAGGATCGTTGTAGGATCGAGCAGAATCACATTTTTTAACGATCCCTCCGATCCTGTGTTTCTTTTCTTAAATAGGTTGCCTTCTAAATTTCCCCCCAAAAAAACCCTAAATTCCCTAACCCAAACCGGCGGCGCCTTGATTATCTCCCCCAAAAAACCCACTCCTTCTAACCTAAACCCTAAAACGCACCTAAAATCCTCCATCTCCATCTTCTCTGTTACTGCTACTGCTCGAATTGAAGGTGAGGCTCACATTTCTTCTCAAATTTTTAATTTCAGGTTCCAATTCATCTTTATTTTGCTATGTTCAAGTTTTATGTTCATCCTATTTTGCTGCTGCTTGATTCTTCCTCTATTTTGCTATGTTCGAACTCGAGTGTTATGTTCCTCTATATTCTTCCTCTATGTTTTACTAAATCTTGTTCAGGTTCCTATTTATGCTTCATATTATTTTTGATGTAATCTTGTTCAGGTTCCTCTATATTCTTCTAACTCGACTTTAGTGATAGTCGAGTGTTATTTTTGATGTAATTTGAATCTTCGTATTATTTTTGCTATGTTCAATGATTTACGTTGTTTTATGATTTAATTTGATTGATGATTTAAGTTGTTTGATGATTTAATGTGTTTTTATGTGATTTTTTTGGATGATTCAAGTGAAATGGAATACTAATATTGATATGTCGTATTAATGTAAATATTGTGGCTTTAGTGCTTTAATCTACGTAAAGTATTAATGTAAATAATGATTCAAGTGCTTTAGTGAAATGGAAATACTGATATTGAAACTTGTATTTTGAGAACGACTATGATGATGAAGAAGCTAGTATCTTTAATCTACGCAAAGTATTAAGAAAGATGCGTTTTTAGTGCTTTTTTATATTGAAAATCAACAAACAATAAGCATGGTCATGATACAACTTGTTATTTCTGCAAATTTGTAGAATCGACCGATCCTACGATCCGATCCAACGATCCGATCCCACCTGATGATTTCGATCCTGCGTAGAATCCCGATCCTGACAACCTTGTTGGTATCACTTCTCGGTTCAATGTTAACCCCACTTGATATTGGGATGCTAAATAAAAATACTAAAGATAATATCCAAATCTAGCCTATGAAATAATTGCCTCCAGATTATGGATAAAATCATGAGGAGAGGACACATCACAACCCAACAGTTCCTTAGCCCAGGAGTAGATTCTGATCTTCAGATTGTGTGTGAAGCTTTGAATGTCTGGGGTCTTCATTTCAAACTTGGAATTGTTCCTTTCAAACCATAGTGACCAGATTACACAACCAAGGAGGAGATTCTAGAGTTTCTTCCATTTCCGATTCTACAGCAGCCCCTCCCATTCAATAATGAAGATATTGGATCTAGATTGGAGAACGCCCTGAATGCCCCACCAGTTTAACATATTCATCCAGACTCTCCATGAGAAGCTACAAGTAAAAAGGATATGCGAATTTGATTCCATAGTTTCCCCACAAAAGGAGCATAATGCCTGCTGGTTATCAATAGTCCTCATTTCCACCAATTTATCACCTGTTTTCAATCTCTCCAAGCTTGCTAACCAATGACATTGAAATGGCGAGTCGCATAAATAGCCGTACAACAATCTTGAAGCTTTGAAATTAATGTTTGCTAACGTTTTTATGTGCATAAAGGTCACGATGGAATAATTTGGTAAACCTCAAGGTTACCACGTGGATTTTTTAAAAGTTTTGGTTACCATGTGGAAAACCCAAAGTCTCAAGGTTACCATGTGGAATTTCCCTAATAATAATAATAATAATAATAATAATAATAATAATAATAATAATAATAATAATAATATTATTATTATTATGATTATTATTATTATTATTATTATTATTATTATTATTATTATTATTATTATTATTATTATTATTATTATTATTATTAATGTGAAAAACACTTCTCTCTCCTCACAGTGCTTCTCTACCTTGCGATTTCTCAATTCCTCGGTTCACCATTGCTGCTGTTGGCCCATTTGAGTTTTGATGATGACTTAACTTTTATAAACAAACAAATTGTTTTTGAGATTGTTTTGGGTAGGTCATATATCCGATTATTAAAGATCGTCGATAGCACCTAAGAAGTTGTGAAAGAACATTACAAGTCTACGTCATATGCTGGAAGTCATAGGAACAGTTCCAGATTGGTCAAAATCGAAGACTGTCCAAACGGAGACAATGCAGTGTTCCCAGCGCAACTGGTCAGAGAATTGGTCAACGAAATATTAAGAAAATAAATTTTTATTTTTATTTTTCTTTTATTTAGTTGTACGGGTGAAAAACTAGTTAGCATAAGGATTTAATTTGGCAATTAAAATAAATAACCCTTAAAATAGTTAATCCTAAAATAGCTCCTTAAAAATAGGATCTTATCTATTTTTTGTTAAAAGGCCCATAGGTACTTGGAGTAACCTCCAAGTATTATATCCATTAACCCCATATACCGTGCCTACTACTCCCACATCTCGGGATCATGGGCTTATGGGTTTAAGGGCTCTCATGAGTGTATAAATTGAGCAATTACCAACCGGCACCAATGGGAGAGAGACACAAAAACGAAAAATCAGTCTAAATGCCCAGAAATTTTCATGAGTTCTAAATCAAGAAAAGGAAATTTTAAGTGCTTTTAACTGCCAATTAATTCATTAAATATTTCCTTGTGTTATTCTTAGTTTTTACATCCAATTTGAGAATTCTTTTGTACGGGTTTTATTGAGTGTGTAAACTTAGACTTGGGGAAGTCTAAGGGGGAATTAGAGAATCTTGTGTAAATAGAGAAGAGAAGTGAGAAGGAGAATTCAAGAAGGAGAAGTAGAATAGGCCTAGAGAAGAGAAGAGAAATTTTATGTAATAAAGAAGTGTAATTACATAAAATATTAATAAGAGAAGTTGAAATCCCAAATGGGTCGTGGCTTTCTTTCTTTTAAGGCCAAGAAAGTTTTCCACGTTAAATCTTTGAGTTCTTTATATTTTCTCTTTATTGCTTTAAGTATTTTTCATTAAATAATTCCACAAGAAACAGGGCGAAAAATACTATTATTTCTATATCTCTAAGTGTTTCTACAATTGGTATCAGAACCCTGTTCCTCTTTTGATCAGGAAACCCTGAGAGTCGTATCTTGGTGTATTAGAGATGTTGAAAATGAATGAACGCATGGAAGAAGGTTACTCTACTCAGAGACCACCGATGTTCGATGGTAAATTCTACACATATTGGAAGAATAGGATGGAGATCTTCATCAAGGCCGAGAATTATCAAGTTTGGAGATTCATCGAAGTTGGAGATTTTGAGGTAACAACTACCAACTCCAATAACGAGACTGTTCCCAAACCGATAACAGAATATGAGAAGGAGGATTTTCAAAAGATGGAGATGAATGCTCTTGCTATCAAATTACTTCACTGCGGGCTGGGTCCAAACGAACACAATCGCATCATGGGTTGCAAAACAGCAAAACAAATTTGGGATCTGCTGGAAGTTACCCACGAAGGAACGAGTGAAGTAAAGCGCTCTAAGATTGACTTGCTCATGTCAAAATACGAAAGATTTGTTATGGAACCTAGAGAAAGCATTCAAGAAATGTTTACTAAATGAGCTTGTCTCTCTTGGAAGGCTAATTCCCTCCGATGAACAGGTACGAAAGATTCTAAGAAGTCTTCCTCAAGATGATCGCTGGAGAGCCAAGGTCACAGCCATATAAGAATCCAAAGATTTCACAAAGTTCAATCTGGAAGAGCTGGCTGGTTCCCTTATGACTCATGAATTACATCTGGGAACAGCTGACAGTTCCAGAAACAAAGGGTTGGCTCTGGCAGCGAATGAACAAGAAGAGTCAGATTCTGATGAGGAAGAGGCTGCAATGTTGGTCCGGAAATTTAAGAAGTTCTTCAGGAATAACAGATACAATAATCAAAGAAACAACAAAGAAAGAGGAACTTCAAATTCCAAAACCAACTATGAATGCCACAAATGTGGAAGTACCGAACACTTCATCAAAGAATGCCCTCAATGGAAGAACGAGAAGGGTAAAGGGAAAGCAAGGGAAACAGGAAGACAACCAGCAAAAGGAAACTTCAATAAAGCGGACTTTCGCAAAGCCATGATAGCTGCATGGGGAGAATCCGAAAGCGAGGCCGAAACCGAAGTTCCCGATGAAGAAGAAACAGCCAATCTCTGTCTCATGGCTACACACAACGAGAAGTCCAAAGGAAAAGAGGTATTGTCTTCTAATTCATTTCCTGATTACTTATTCAAATTGGATAAATATAAATTGATTAAAATGATCTCGGAGACACAAGATAATCTAGATAAAAGAACTGCCATTTGTCTCCAAACAGAAAAAGACCTTAAGGCTAGTAAAGACCAAATATCCTACCTAAATTCTTTCAGGTCCGATGTGCAAACTCGATTCTTTGATTTACTTGATAAAAACGTGATGTTAAAAGAAGCTTTAGATAAGGTTAAACAAGAAAACATCATGTTAAATATTGAACTAAATCAACATAAGTTGTTAGAAATAGAACTGAGTAATGAATCTAATAAGGAGATTAAAAGCGTTTTTAATAAAATGAAACTAGACCTAGAAACCACCATATATGAAAATGAACGACTTAGGCTTGAATTAAATTCAAGAGAAAAAGGGAAAAACAAAGAAATTCCCAAATGGATTCTTAATGCTAAAACCAAAGGAACTGAAGGTTTAGGATACAATAAATATGATAAAAAGAAAAAGGTTTATGTCGATCTCCCAAGTAGTAAGATCTGTTCCTTTTGTGGCAAGACGGGGCACCGGAAACATCAATGTTTAAAAAGGGAACATCATAACAAAACGAACCAAATATATGTCGATAAAGTTTGGATTAAGAAGTATGATTCTTGTATAATCGACATGGAACCCAAGGATGGCTGGGTTCCACCCTCTAACAACTAAGTTCGTTTTGTAGGTTCTAGTGAGGGGGAACAGCTCATGGTATCTCGACAGTGGCTGTTCCAAGCACATGACAGGCGATAGATCAAAATTTCTCTCACTGGAAGCCTATGATGGAGGAACTGTGACCTTTGGCGACAACATGAAAGGAGCAATAATTGCGAAAGGAAAGATAGGAAGGTCAAGTTCCCATGCTATAGACAATGTATTTTTGGTCGAGAATTTAAAACACAATCTTTTAAGTATTTCTCAGTTTTGCGACAAAGGTAACTCTGTAAACTTTACTTCTGAAAAATGCATGATTTGTAGGAACAACACAGGTGACACCATACTGGAAGGAATCAGAAAAGGGAACACCTACGTGGTGGACCTGCACACTGTTCCTAAAACCAGTCTAACTTGTCTGAGCGTTATAGAAGATGACCCTCTTTTTTGGCATAAATGATTAGGTCATGCTAGTTTTTCATTGCTTAATACTCTACGATCTAAAGACCTAGTAAGAGGATTACCGTCCCTTAAATTTCAAAAGGATGAAGTATGTGATCCATGTGCCAAAGGAAAACATGCAAGGTCATCCTTCAAACCCAAAAATGTCGTGACCACCTCAAGGCCACTTGAATTAATTCATATGGATCTTTGTGGACCAATGAGAATCCAAAGTCGCAGTGGTAAGCGATATGTATTTGTTATTGTTGATGATTATAGTAGATTTACATGGACTTTATTTTTATGTAGCAAAAGATGAAGCTTTTGATGAATTTGTTGCATTTGCCACTAAAATTCAAAAATCTAGTAACAATCAACTTGTCCACATAAGATCGGATCATGGTAAGGAATTCGAAAATTCAAGATTTATGAACTATTGTAATGAGCATGGTTTAAGTCACAATTTTTCCGCACCTAGAACACCTCAACAAAATGGTGTGGTAGAACGTAAAAATAGAACCTTAGAGGAAATGGCTAGAACCATGTTAATAGTTAGTGGTCTACCTAGGAATTTTTGGGCCGAAGCCGTTAATACTGCATTATATTAAATCGTGTACTAATCAGACCAATCACTTCTAAAACCCCCTATGAACTATTTAAAGGAATTAAACCTAATATTTCATATTTTCGAATCTTTGGATGTCGATGTTTTGTGCATGTAAATGGAAAACGAAATATAGGTAAATTCGATGAAAGAAGTGATGAAGCAGTATTTCTTGGCTATTCATCCCACAGTAAAGCTTATAGAGTTTATAATAAGAAAACTATGTGTGTTGAGGAATCTGTTCACATTATCTTTGATGAAACAAATTTTATGACAAGTGAACAAGAAACAGGTGATTTTAAGATAGGTCTTGCTAATCTGGACGAAGATGAAAACAAACAAAAAGAGCAAGATCAAGAAGAACAACAACTGGTCCAGAATGCTGAACCAAATCAAGAACAGGTACAACAGGAAGATTTGGAACAGCCGGACGTTCCTAATCCAGATATCCCTAGAGAAGTTCATGAAGAAAGAATTGAAGCTGAACCAAATCAGAACCAAGTCAGTGAGCCTGCTTCCACATCTGTCTCCACAAGAGACTTTGTTCCTAAGTCGTGGAAACATCAAAAGTCACATCCACTAGACTTGATTCTAAGCGACATGGGAAAAGGCATACAAACGAGGTCCCAAATGAGAAACTTATGTGCACACTTTGCATTTCTATCAACATTGGAACCCAAGAATCATGAAGAAGCACTACAAGATTCAGATTGGGTTGTTGCCATGCAAGATGAATTGAATGAGTTTGAAAGAAATAAAGTGTGGCACTTGGAATCAAAACCCAAGAACAAAAAGGTAATTGGTTTAAAATGGGTTTTTAGGAACAAGCTGGACGAGCATGGCACAATCGTCAGGAATAAAGCAAGGTAGGTGGTAAAAGGATATAATCAACAGGAAGGTATTGACTATACTGAAACTTTTGCTCCAGTAGTTAGATTAGAAGCTATTAGAATTCTTATTTCATTTGCTGCTTTTATGAATTTTAAATTATATCAAATGGACGTAAAATGTGCATTTCCTTTGTAATTTGGGTCACCATGTTCGAGGTGATGGCGATGCTAGGAGTGAGTCCGCTCCTAACTCAGGTATGGCTTCTTTCCCTAGCTTTTCATTTTCATATTGAGCTGGTGGTTAGCTGGGTCGAACTTAACGACGTTAAACAAAAATACTTGCGTGAGATAACTCGGTGTTTGATGTTGTTTATATGATGTTTGCTTTGTTTTCTTTAGTTCCAATAATGTCTATCTTTCGTTCTTTTGGTTTTCCTTTCGCCTTCCCCATCGTCGAGACGGCTCTTGAGCTAGCTTGGGGGAGGATGCGCCTACGCTTTCAAAACCCCGATAGATTTGCATTATTGTAACTATTGTTTAGTTTTTCTTTAAGTTTTTCGCATGTTTAGTTTGTTTAGTTTTTGTTTCTTATAGTTTGTATAGTTTCATGTTTAGGTTGTATAGTTAGTGTTTTATCCTTGCTTTCAATAAATGGTTGAGTTGTGAGACTAGCATGCAAGCCTCTATTGTGCACATTTGTGGTCCTATGCAAACTCGTATTTCCTTAGCCTTGTGCCTGTTTTGGGACCTAGAGTCTGACCGTTTTCCACATAGCTTGGGGGAACTGGGTTTGCTTGGTTGGTGGCTTGGATGTCTACCTTTAGAGGCGCATTTCGACTAACCTGTAAGGATTGAGCCTTCTTGGACTCCTTGCGACTTCCATTCATTTTGAGTGCTAGTTAGGGGATCTAAGTATTGAGTCGGTTCTTCTCCAGCGTAGTCGGCTTTTCATGAGACCAGGGATGATAACGCGTTCGCTAGATTATTGCTACATAGCCAAATAGCCTACCTTGTACGTAATTTGACTTTAGGTAAGCCAAGTTTTTGCCTTTTCCTTTTCTTTTGTAGCCACATTGTTTAGCCTCCACATGAGCCAAATGTTCCCTCTTCTTACCTAGAGGATAGCTTAGTGATGGTGGATTTGTTGAGTGCTACGGTGATTGTGGGCTTTTGGTTATGATATTATGGTTGTTAGTTTGTATGACTCTATTCATTTCATGTCCAGCTCTTATTGTTTCTCCCTTCATCCTCTAGTGCTTACATAGTGATTATTCATACACATTCTTTGGTTGAGGAGACCTCTCTCTTGTTCTTCATTGAGTTTTATACACATATATCTATTTGAGTGAGGAGGTCAATATTTCATTTTGGGAGTTGAGCTTGGAAACATATGTTATTATGAGATCTCACATTTTTGATAGTGTTCTATGATAGAGATCATTGTGCTTATATGAGATTATTGGGTTATTATGGTTGATGGATATAATGTTTGTTGATTCATCATGTGATGTTTGTGGTAGTTTTGTTTAGGGTCACTTGTTATCCTCTACATAGCTCTACATTCCCAAATGTATCCCACCTTAACCCTAAGCCAACATTACAACCCTTCGCTAACCTGTTCGACTTAGTCCGATTAGCTTGTTCTGTGCTGGAGTTAGATATGATACAATCCCCATGATTTGCCCCCATTAGGTGTTTGATTCCCGACTCATCTTTAGTCGGAAGATTATGAGCGAAACACGAACCATGATCAAACACATGAGTGTTATCGCATATTTCTCACATCTTTTGAGAAATTACCCAGGGAGCGTAGACTTATGACCTCTTTAGGTAGTGGGTGGCATAGCCTGTGATGTTGCTTACCCTAGTGATCTCGAGTTTGTGAAATTGGTCGTTCTCTTGGTATTGCGCTCTTTGAGACCATTGTACTTACACACCTATTGCTAGGGAAGAGTTTTGTTCTTGCACAGCTTGTATTGCTTTGATATCCTCTCACCATGTTTGTTTGCTCTGGATTTGTGGGTCTCCTTCTGAAAACCCTCACAAGACCTTACTCGTCCTCTTTGGGAGACCTTGAGGTTTAAAGGGTTTGTCGTACGTGCTAAGTGCGACCGTGATTCCTACGACAGTAAGTCTTAGATTTATGCTTTTCGTAGTTTAGTTCCGCTTTTGTAGTTAGTTGTTTTTGGGGTGCCCAGCGCTTTCGTGTCGTTCCTACCTAGTCTCTTTGCTAGGGACTAGCAAAGGTTTAGCTTGGGGGAGTTGATGTGCTCGATTTAAGAGCACATTTATGTCCCTACTTTGGTGTTGAGTCTCGATGTTTTACATTAGTTTTATACGTTTTACACTCGATTTTACCTTGTTCATGCCTCCACGGTGTTTAGAGGTTATTTCAGTTGTTTTCGGGAGGTTTCAAGGTAAAACGGATCGAGTTCGAGGCTTAGATTTCAAAGTCGAAGAAAAGGCACGTGTTTCGAGGCTCTCACAAGTGTTTCGGGTCATCCCCGAAGATGTCGCGAAAGTCGGAAATCTTTTGATGATTGATTAAGGCCTCAAAGTGACCAAAGAAGCCACATTCGGTCGAACCTACCATACATTCGGTCGAACCTAAGTACTGCTGCCCATTGGAAGCTTGCAAACTCCCTAGAAATACCGAATTCCCAGCCAATTCGGGCGAATGGTGGGATTCAGTCGAATGACTTTTGCAATTCGGTCGAATGGGGCATGAAAATCAGATTGTGCAACTTTAAGCATTCTGGAAATACCGAATTGTGTTCCATTCGGGCGAATGGCACCATGGCTTCGGGCGAATATCTTATAAAATCAGCGATTTGTTTTCTTCAATAGCTTATTCCACGTAGGATTCTTTAGGGCTTTTGTTCCCCACCTTGTACAGCCTATAAAAAGGCTTTGTTCTGAATGAAACACTCATGTCTTGATAGAGAGAAACCCTCTCATCCAAGAACATCAAAATGTATTCTTTCCTTTACATTCGTTTGCCCTAGAATAGATTTTATGCTTTCATTTACATTCAAAGCTTTGTAATTTCATTTCCTTTCATTCAAGCACTTAAGTTTATGTAAGTTTATCTTTCTCAATCTCTTTATAGCCTTTGTTTATCTTTCATTTATGCCATTTAATGTTTTGTTCTTCCTAGTTTCGATTCTTTCTTTGTTTCTTGCTCATTTACATTCCAATCTTGTTATTGCTTTTTAGTGTAGTGAGTAGATAGATTTATTGTTTTGTCTTTCATTATTGTTAGTTTCTTTCTTGCCCTATTGCTTTCAATCATGTCTTCTTTCTTGTTCTTAGTTGTAGTTGCTTTCAATATGCTAGAGTAGTTTTCTTAGGGGTTTTGGGCTGGTGAAACCCTAGGTTTGGTGATTGTTGTTCATGTGCTAGATCAGGGTTGAGGTTTGTTGTGGATTGTTTGATTGATATTCGATGCGAATCTTGTCCTGCCACTCTTGATGAGACATAGGGCGATTATGGGTCGTTCGCATGGCTATATGTCATCAACTTCCCTTTGTTATCTAGAGTGTCTCGATCGATTCACGTTCGATCTCCCTTGACCTAGCATTCCATGAGAACTTAGAACCGACCTAGGGTGGATCCTTACCATCCCCGTTTGTTTCTCATCGCTTATCTTAATCTTGTCTATCGCTTTAGTAGTTAGTTCAGACACCCTTTCATACACACACACTATATTTCTCTACACCTAGCACCCAATTTTGCTAGTCCTTGTCCTTGTGGTTCGATCCCCAACTTACCTCTATACTCGCTATAGTTGTAATAGGATGTATAAATATTGTTTGATTAGCCTTGGTTTCTAGCGTTTAACGATGCGTTAAAAACCGGTTATCAAAAGCCTGCGGCATAGATGGGTTCAACAGTGGCTTCTACAAAGGTTCGTGGCCGGTGTCCAGACGTAACCAGAGCAATCCAGGAGTTCTTTGATACTGGGGTCCTCCCGAAGGCCTAGAACGTGACGATAATCACTCTAATCCCAAAGACACGGTGTCCAAAAGGCTCCGGCGACTATCGACCTATATCCTATTATAACGTCATCTATAAATTCATCACCAAGCTCATATGTAGTAGACTGAAGCTAGTCCTAGGGGCCAAATCAAGGCGCATTTGTGGAAGGTCGCAGCATTCTTCACAATATCCTCTTGTGCCAAGATGTGGTAAAGCACTATGGAAGACGAAGTTGAATGCCTAGTTGCCTCGTTAAAATGGATCTTAGGAAAGCATATGATACTCTGAATTGGCACTTCCTAAAAGACATGATGATTGCGTTTAATTTCCCTACCTTGTTTGTAAAGAGAGTTATGACCTGTGTTTCCTCCTCCCAATACTCCCTAATCATGAATGGCAACCCCCTTGATCCTTTCAAGGCTAAACGTTGAGTTAGGCAAGGAGATCCCATGTCTCCCCTTCTATTTGTCATAGGAATGGAATACCTTTCAAGAATTCTCAAAGCCGCAGGTGAAGCTGAGGACTTCAAGTTCCGCCCTAGATGCTCCAAATTGAAACTAAACCACCTAGTGTTTGCAGATGACTTGATGTTGTTTTGTAAAGGAGATATGCAATCGATTCAGATTCTCTGTCAAGGGGTGCAACTTTTCTCTTCAAGCTCAGGCCTCGAAGCCAACTACTCTAAATCAGGTATCTATCTTGCAGGGGTCAGTGAACACTTCAGGATGCATACAGCCAACACCCTAGATTTTACATTTGAGAGCCTCCCTGTAAAATACCTAGGCATGCCCCTCACTTCCAAATGATATACAGTTGCTAATTGTGAATACCTCGTGGATAAAATGACTAGTCGGATTCATTCATGGATTGCCAAGAACCTCTCATATACAGCAAGACTTCAGCTGGTCAACTCGGTCCTCATGAGTATCTCTAACTATTGGAGCCAGACTGTTATTATTCCCAAAAGAGTCATAAACCAGATCAATGTTGTGTGCCGCTTATACCTTTGGCATGGGAAAACTGACAACAGAGCGCTAGGGAATGTGAACTGGGAGAAGGTTTGTAGGCCTAAAAAGGAGGGACGGTTAGGGATTCAGAATTTGCATATCTGGAACTTAGCAGCTGTAGGAAAAATAGCTTGGCACATCAGCACTTTGCAGGACTCCCTATGGGTAAAATGGGTAAATGAGGTGTATATGAAAGGTGGCATATGGAACCTCTTCAATGCTCCAATCACTGTGAGCTGGGTGCTCAAAAAACTTTGTGGGGTAAAGGAGACTTTTTAAGAACTGGATGAAAAGCCCAAAATATTCCATCGATGCCGTGTATAGAGATCTTTTGGGGACTACAAATAAAGTATGTTGGGCTCGCGCAGTATGGAACCGAGCAGTCATTCCAAAAAGTCGCGTTGTAGTTTGGCTTGCATTCCATGAAAGACTCAAAACAAAACAGCGGCTCAAAAATATAGGTGTGGTAGATGATGATTTGTGCCCAATTTGTGGAACGCAACCTGAAATGATTGATAACCTTTTCTTCAATTGCAAATTCAGCGGTCAAGGCATGAAAGCACTTACAAATTGGATGGGCGTGAACTGGAACATTGGGAATATGAAAGACATATACCGAAAACGTTGACTTCCCAAGGCAAAACCGCGACTCATAGCTGCAATCTTCTGTAACCTTATATATGCTATCTGGAGAGTAAGAAATGATGCGGTTTGACAGAATAAGGTAACGACAGTAGGGCGGGTAGTAGACACTATCAAAGCTGATTCCAAATCAGATTCGCCTCTCTTTCTCCCAATGGGGCCACTGCACTCTGGTTGAGGAATCTGTAGTTGAGCCTTTTGCTTGTTGGCTTCTTTGTTATTTTGCTTGTCCTTTTGCCGTAGTTTTTAAGCCAATCCCTGTAACGCCGTGTGGAATTTTTTTTTAGAGATCTCCCGCCTTCTCCCGTGCACATGAAGAGTGAGGTGGGGAAACTCTTCCTAGAAGGTAGGCCCCATTTTCACACTGATGCAATTGATAGGGAGAATCCTGGATATCTGGGCTTTGCCCTGTTTGTAAATCTTTTGGTTTTGTGTAAATAGAAAATCGTTTGACAAAAAAAAACTATTATTATTATTATTATTATTTTTATTATTATTATTATTATTATTATTATTATTATTATTATTATTATTATTATTATTATTATTATTATTATTATTATTATTATTATTATTATTATTATTATTATTATTATTATTATTATTATTATTATTATTATTATAGAAGGTGGGCTCGTTTTTCACACAGATGCAATGGTTGGAAGACCCAAGGATATCTAGGCTTTTTTACCCCGTTTGTAAATGTTTTGATTTAGTGTTTAATAGAAAATCTTTCGGCAAAAATAAAAATAAAAATAAAAATAATTAAAATAAATAAAATAAAAATAAATAATAATAATAATAATAATAATAATAATAATAATAATAATAATAATAATAATAATAATAATAATAATAATAATAATAATAATAATAATTAGGAAAACTTACAAAAAACTACTTATTGTATAGCACTAGTTGTAAAAAACTACCTATTCTAACTTTTTTTGCAAAAAACTACCTTAAATAATATAAACATTTTCAAAAGACTACCTTATGACGGAATCAGTTAGTTGACCGTCAAGTTTATGTTTGACTTTGCACGTGAATTGCACGTGACTTCATTTTATTTCCCTGAAACGTTTAATTCCTTTTTTTTCATTTCCCTCCACTCTCCTTTGATGATTGCTCTCACTGTCCATTGCTTACATCCATCAACTGAGCAAGGGTAAATTGAAGAATAGCATGCTGAAGGATGAGGATTCCATCCTCGCTCTTGGAGCATTGGCACATCTTAAGGTCCTCAGAGTTTCCAATTTCTTTATTGGAACTGCATTAGTGTGGAATCGTGATTCTTTTCCACAGGTTGAGAAGCTCTATCTGGATAATTTTCAGAATCAGCGGAATCTGACAATAGATGATGGAGCTCTACCATTTCTCAAAACATTAGAGATTGCAAATTGTCCTTGTTTACAAGAATTGCCCCAAGGCTTGAATTTCGTCAAAACAATTAAGCATTTGAATTACTTTGAAATGCCAGCTAAGTTTTGTGAAAATGTCGCGGACGGGGCTGGGGTGATTATGAGACAGCTCCAAACACTACTAGCTCATGGAAGAAAATGAGAAGAACTTACCCCTACGAGGATGATAAGGAGATGATAGTTATTGGCTTCGAGGATGACATACAAAGATTGGTAGAAATAGAAATGGGTGAGAGGAACCAAGCACACTTATTTCTATTGTAGGAATGGGTGGACTGGGAAAAACTACTTTGGCCAGTAAGGTCTACAATCATTCAAATGCTAAAACGTGCTTCGATTGTATGGCATGGGTTTTTTGGAGTGAGAAGAAGCCATGAATTGATTCAGGATTGAAAAAGAAAGAGAAAAATTAGGGTTCATATGATTTAGGGGAAAGGGGAAGGGATTGAGTAAAATCATGCTTTAAAACAAAATAAATGAGAGATTTAAGTAAATCACATGCCACACGTGTTGGTCAACTGACAGTCAACTAACTGATTCCACCATCAGGTAGTCTTTTGAAAACGTTTATATCATTTAAGGTAGGTTTTTGCAAAAAAAAATTAGAATAAGTAGTTTTTGCAACTAGTGCTACACAATATAGCTAGTAAAAATTATAATTTTTCCTAATAATGATAAAAACTATAAATAAAAGGTAAAGGCCATTTTCGGTATCCCGCACAAGGCAAGGTTAGGGTTGGGGGTTTTTCTTTTTCTTGAAAGATGCAGACAAATCATACTCGTTCTCCCAAGGTGGGAGTAAAGAGAGATGCGCGCAGTCAAGAAACCCCCCAAATGATACTTGCGCCCAGTAGGGGTCGAACCCCAAACCTTCTGCTCCACATACAGATGCTCTATAATAATAATAATAAAAATAATAATAATAATAATAATAATAATAATAATAATAATAATAATAATAATAATAATAATAATAATAATAATAATAATAATAATAATGAAAAATTGTCATTAATAATCCAACCTTTTGCTAATCTGCTGTGAATAATCCAATCTTTTGATTATTTTTTTAATAATCCAATGTTTGCTCTTAGTTCGCTGTGAATAATCCAACCTTTATTTTAGTTTGCTAACAGCATACCCGATTATTACCTATTATTATTAATAAGGTATGTTGTGGGAAAATTTATCACAAAGGTTGGATTATTAGAAAATAATTCAAAGGTGGGATTATTCATAGCAGATGAGTGAAAGGATGGATTATTAATGTCAATTTATCCTAATAATAATAATAATAATAATAATATAATAAGGAAAATTTGCTCAAAATAATCTCAACTATCACCCGTTGGCCAAAAATAATCCCAACTATCAATTATTTTTTGGAAATTCTACATGGTAAGCACCAGGTTAAGGGAAATGCCTGTAATAAGTAATCTTATTTTCTTTTCTACATGGTAAGCACCAACTGTTTCAAAACTAGTTGTCGTAAATATATTGCACAAAAAACATTTAAAAACCGTTAAGTATGGAAATGACCATTTTGCCCCTGTTTCATTTGATTAAAGTGAGCACCGTGGAGCTCAAACCAATTGTGGGTTCATCCAGATTAACCCATCAAAAATTATAACACCCGAATTTTTGGGTGTTACAAAAATAAATACATTCAAGACTAAAATATTCACAATTTTGGGTTCATCCAGATTAACCCATCAAAAAAAACACCCACAAAATAAAAATTAAAAATTTCAGTAAAGAAAAGAAAATATGAAATACTTGAAAAAGGAAAATGCCATTGAAAAAATATGGAATGATGGAAATAACTGAAACGTTTGCCATGTCTATGATGATTAGAATGAAGAAATCTCATTTTTACATAGAACCCTCTTCTAGCATTAATGGGTTTATTGAAATCTGCCATTGTTGGGTGAGAGAAAATGACTTAGAGAGTTTGTTGAAGGTTCGTTTTAGCTTAGAATGAACAAAACCCACTTCTACCATTGATGGGTCTGTCGAAATCCGCCATTGTTGAGAAACCTGTTTGGATAATACGGTAGATACTTTCTTAGTCTTGGATAGCAAACCACTTGTTAGCTAGCAATGTTAGAAAAGGGCTTCATTCAGTTGGGAAGGGAAAAGAGGGAATTTGTGCCCAATAAATTACAGTTCAAACGCACCTAAAATATCCAAAACTTGATAGTCGAACATAATATGTTATCTAAAATCAGGGTATTAGAACTGAAAGTAGTGGTAGAATCGAATAGTATTCCCGTGTGCCACTTTTTAGCTTGAAGACCTTGTGTTAGTGCTGGGAGTGGAGAGTGGGTTTGATGACTCACTTTAACTGCAGAAACCGAGCATTAAAATGCTTTAGTGCGATAAACTTTCATATTCCACATTTGTCAGTGTGTGCACATGCTTTTTACTGATGTAAACTAGAAAATTTTCCTCAACAAATGTTTTTTGATCCTTCAACAAATGAGGAGTAAAATGTAAGAAGAAGCTAGACTTTAATTAGGAAGATGAAGATGACTTTTATAAGAATTAAACAAGGGCAAAATTGTAATTTCCAGATTTTTAAACGTTTTTGTCCAATATAGTTACGGCGGCTAGTTTTGAAGCAGTTAGTGCTTAACATGTAGAAAAGAAAATAAGATTAGTTATTACAGGCGTTTCCCTTAACCTGGTGCTTACCATGTAAAATTTCCCATTATTTTTTAATAATCTCAACTATTCTCATAATTTGTTGAAAACATACTCACCTCCCTTTTAACCGGCTGCAACACGTAACTTTGTCACTTTTTTCTTCTTTTTGATTAGTAGATGAAGGGGAATGGTTAATTTTGAACAGTTAAGTAAAAAAAAAGAAAAAAAAATTGAGAAAACTTACATGTTCCAGCTGATAACAAGGCGGTGGGTATGCTTTCAACAAATTATGAAAATAGTTGGGATTATTAAAATATAATTGATAGTTGGGATTATTTTTGGCCAACGGGTGATAGTTGGAATTATTTTGAGCAAATTTTTCTAATAATAATAATAATAATAACAATAGCAATAGCAATAGCAATAGCAATAGCAATAACAATAAAAATAACAAGAACAAGAACAAGAACAATAACAAAAACAATAACAATAACAATAACAAGAACAAGAACAAGAACAAGAACAAGAACAAGAACAAGAACAATAACAATAACAATAACAATAATAATAATAATAAGTTTCACACTGATGCAATGCAAAGGTTGGAGTTAGGGGTGTTCAAAATTAACCGACCCGACTGACCCGACCCGCCGACCCGCTTCATAAATGGCGGGTCAAAAATCAAAAAAAAATTTGAAATTTCCGGGTCGGGTCATGGGCCGATATCAAATTGATCCGGGTACCCGTTAATGACCCGCTTAATATATATACTTATTTTTTTAGGGTTTTCATTTTAGACTTCACTCTAAAACATCAGTGAAGAGTCGTTTTACAATTAGTAGAATATTTGTCAATACTAATTAGTGATCAAGGAGTGGAGGAAAATAGCAGAAGGATTCTTGAGAAGAAGTCAGATTTACAATGGGTCGTCTTGGTTCAGATGGTAGCCTTCAGAAAGTTGTGCAGTTGGCTCAGAGATTGGGTAGTTTGCAACCTAGAATTAACACAACTCAAAAATTTGATGAAGTGTCGCTCTATATCGAAATAACAGATTGCAAATTAGTAGAATATTTGTTTTACAATTTAAAATTCTACGTAAATTATACAGTGCAGTGCATATTGCATACAAATTGCAGATTTCCGCTCATAATTTTTGATAAAAACCATAATGAAATATGTCCAAATAATCAAAAAAATAAATAAATTGGGTTCCCGGTGTCCCAACCCGTCTTATCCAATTCTACGTAAATTATACGCATTAAATGGTAGGGACCAGTGATAAAATAGGTACGAAAGTGTGTGCAGCTAATGAACACCCCTAGTTGGAGTGTGTCTCCCAGTTTTGTTCCGTGTACCGTCTTGGTTTTGGTGAAATGAAAATTCTCAATTTAAATAAATAATAAGAAGAAGAAGAAAAAATAATAATAATAATAATAATAATAATAATAATAATAATAATAATAATAATAATAATAATAATAATAATAAGAACGATATGAATTACACCGAGGTCGTCGAAGAATTGAGAAAGCTTGCGGAGATAAAGTAATTTAATCAATGTAATTTTTCTTACGGGGTTACGTATGTTATGTATTGGTAGGAACAATGTAATTTAGTAATTTAACCCGAACAATGTATTTCCCGGCTATTATAAAAACTTTAATGTACTTTTTATGGTGTAAAATATTCTACATTTAAATATTCCAACCAATATTTTCAAAAAAAGGAGGGAATCTAATCAATTCATTAAAACCCATAATAACACTGTCTCTCCTACTCAAATGGACCCATTTTAACTCACCTTAAAATCCGTGAAAAGTCAAATGTCCCATTTGAGCTGCATGGGAGAGAGTTTTATTTATCATTAATAAAAAAATTACAATAACAAACTCAATGAAATCAAATCAAATCAAATCAGACCAGATCAGATCAGACCAGAAAGATCAGATCATACCAGACAAAACCAGATCAGACCCGATCACTGAATCAGACTTGATCAAATTAGATCAGATCGGATCAAACCTTAGTAAATTCAGATCAGACGAAAAGAACATGCCTTAAGTCCAACAAAACGTGTTAATGTAGTTTTGTAGCTTTTTTTTTTTGAAATGATGTAGTTTTGTAGTTAAGTTTTATAGTTAATTTTGTATGTTGTATTTATTATTATTATTATTATTATTATTATTATTATTATTATTATTATTATTATTATTATTAGTTTTTTTTTTACTATCAAAAAAAATTGTATTTTTTTAAAATAAAAAAATAATAAATTGTTTAAAAGATACATGATATATTTTGCGTAGTTAATTTTTTGTATCTCCAAATTTCAATTGCAAGAAACAAAAATTTAAGTCCAAATTTTAGTTTTGTTTATAAAGAGAAGGGAGTTTGGAGAGATTTAAAGAGGAAGAGACAAAGTTGAAAAATTATGAAAGAAACAGGTAATAACACAACAAAAAAAAAGAAGCACGAATAAGAAGCGAGTAAAGGTTAAAAGCTTTCTGTATTCTAGAAGCCATTTAAAAAAGAGTTATAACACTCATAATAATAATAAAAGCAAGCTGATTGGTAGGAGAAAACAACAAGAAAAAGAGTGGACTTTTAAACAGATCCAAATTGGAGTCAGATTGAGAAAGTTGTCTATTATGTTTATGGCCTATGGTAATTGGGATAAGACAAACACAGCCTTTGCTCCCTCCCTTGACCCCTTTTCCTTCTTTGTTCTAAGCCCCATTTCTGCCTTTTTTTATACAAATACTACTTCTATTTTTATTTTTATTTTTATTTTATTTTTTTTTTAGTATTTTGGCATTAATTTCTACCCCGTTATAAAGTACATCTGTACATGCATCAACTTTCATGTTTGGCCATCAAATTTGGACTTTTTAGTTTTTCTTTGAAGTGGACTCAATATACTTGCAAGTTGTTTCAACTATTCACCAATTATTCAATTAACAATGAATGTATTGTTGTGATTTTTATATTTTAAAAATCATCTAGTCATTTACATAATATTAAAAGTTAAATTTTTACTTCTACCTATTTACTCCATTATTTCTACCATTTACATATATATAATTGTGCATAATTAAAATTATAAAAATTTAATATTAGTAATCTTTATACTGAAACAAATAAGACAAGAGCTATCATGAACATGTTATAGCTTATGAATTAAAAATAAAATACACTTAAGAGTAATTGATGAATAGTATCAAAAGTTAAAATAAACACTTTTACTGAATAGAAGATACTATACACATTTTTGAATTCAAATATAAGCAAATTTGTGTTGCTTTGTATTATTGACTAACTTAGCCTTAGTATTATTCTTGAATCCAATTATCACACACAAAGTTAGGGTTCGGGGAAAAAGGGTCATGTCCATAGCTCTCAAAAGAGGGAAAAGAGAAAAGTGCACAATAAAAAAAAAGTCTTACAAAAGAAGAGATAAGTGACACTAAAATTGCATGAGAAGCGTTTACCTATACATTACAACGCTTATTATCGACCAACATGTGCTCTTATAAATTGTATGTGGGAGTGTGAGCAATTATATAAAGAGGAGTTTGGTAAATTTCTTTTTGGTTGATTTTTGATTTTCGGCTTTTGCTTTTTAATTGGTCAAAAAACTAAGAAATGCTTTTCGTAAATGGCTATTCAACTAGCAGAAAACCATACGTATAAGCCAAAGTGAAAAGCTAATTTAGTTGGTTTTTTCATTTGTGTTGGCTTGTTGACCCGTTTTCTTTATAATTTTACAAAATACTAGTATTTCCTTAAATTGATGGCTTATCCGGCTAAATTTAAAGACAACAAAGCTAGCACTTTTACCTGATCAAGCAAACCAACTAAGAAGCCAACAACTACCGATAAGCATTAGCCAAACACCCCCATAACATGAATTATTCTGAGGTCTTAACCTTCATTTTAACCGTCGTATAAAGTTAATTCTTTAACAAGACTGGTGCAACAAATATTATGTAGATATAAGAAACGTATTAAGCTGTGATTTGTGTATATTATATGAAAAAATATTTATTTACAATAAAAGTGGTTTTTCTCCATATTGAACTTAAAAGTTAATCTTTAGTATATTCAATTGAAGAAAGTAAGAATTAAATTATTACATTAAATAGTATGCAAATTCAAATAAAACTCATGTGAAAAGAGTATTTGTTTCTTTATAAATCATAATTTATGGAAATTGTTTTTATCATCCCTTAAAAAGAACTACTATAAGAACAAGCCAAAAAATGTGAGAAATTTCACCAAAAATGGACAAAAAGAAGACATCATTTGCAATGCCAAAAGAAATTTATGAAGCAAAGGTCAAACTTGCAAATTGGATGAGAAAGAGCATAAGGCAACTTGTAGTATGGTCCCCTTCTTCCTAGACATTTATGAATGTGCTCTCCTCTTCAAAATCAACCTTCTTTACTTTTACTTGAAAGTTGAAATCCTCATATTTTGGTTCAACAACATAATCATGATATGAACCATCTTCTTCCTACATATTATAACTATATGGAAAGTTCCTTATGTGACAATTTACTTAATGGAGAGCTTTCATTTTCCACTTACTTTTGATTGATTTTGCTTGTGGGCTTATGGGCATTTTGACAAATTCAATCATATCTCTCTACCACCTTTTCAGTTTCGTTACTATTTATGTTTTTGTGAACTTACTATGTACTCGGAGTAAATAATTCGATCTTTTCTTCCCACCCTTGTTACTTGATCCGTTCTTTACTACATTTAAATGATTTTTTGTGCTTAATATGTAATCGAATTAAAAAGTTGTTCGATCTTCATAAATCGATTTTACTTGACACATTATGGAAAATAGTTCTTATTTTCCACTCTCTTTACATGATCTACTCTTTTTGAAAAGATATTGTAAATTTTTTATAAGAAAAAGAAAATGAAACCGGATTTGTATTTAAATTGAACAATAATTAGTTTTATTAAATGTTACAAACTATACATATAAAGAAAATGTAACAAATTTAGTGGGGAAGATAGTATTTCTTGGGGCATCTTTGTTACCCCTTATAAGGTACAAGTAGCTAAGATCTAATTAATATTCTCATCAACTAAAGACATTCTATTTAGGGAGAATAACTTTTGTGTTTTGTTCAGCATTTGCAAATATGTGGATCTACCATAAATTAACTTTTGCAACAGAATATTAGATTAAGAAAATAAAAGCAAATTTTCTTTGCATTTTTTGAGATATTTTATGCAACATTTTTTAAAAAAATATATATAATTCTTAAACTCTGTATATAAAAAATTAAAAATGTTAACAAGAATAGTAAATAGGTTGACAGGTGTATGATTTAAAAATGAAAGCACAAATTAATGTATTATAATATGCCCAGTTCAATGTACGAATATGTTAGTTTATTAAGTTATATAAAAAAAATTATTGAATATAATTGTTTATTTTTCAAAACTAACCATTATATTGATCATAACTATATATTACTAACTAAAACGATTATAAGTAAAATAATAATATTTTACTGATTAAAATAATATTTACTAATAAAAAAATAATTTTTACTAATGATAATTTTTCTTTCCTAAATGCATCGATTAATTTAAGTATATATTAAATTTAAGGTTTACTAAACATAGGCTAAATTGTTATGCAAACATTATATCAAACTTCCTTCAATGAAATGAATATACAGTATACTCGTACAGAAATACATTATATTAAATTTAAGGTTTACTAAACATAGGCTCATAATATTTACTTCTATAATTTTCTTTATCATAATTATCATTGTAAAGTTATTATAAACAAGGTTTTAGTTATTATTTTGTAAATGTTGGAGTTAGTTGAATAATTAAGTTCTGGTGTTTAGGATAAGGAAGAATATTGTAGAGAAGAAGATCAAGTGTACGGGAAAGATCATGTGGGGGAGACTTCAAGGGGATGTGGTCACAACCTTGTCAAGCAAGATAAGTTCGTTGGGCTTTCCAATTCAGTCTGCGATGCAAATGAAATGTTGGTGAATACGGCAAAAAACCATTTGAAAAGTGACAGGAGAGACCTTAGGGGTGTCGTCGGGGAAACCAAAAGTGTCTAAAGAGTCGTGGTGGTGGAATGATGAGGTGCGAAAGAAAATAAAGGATGAAAACAAGAGAATTAGGGAACTTATATCATGCACGGAAGAGGAGGAAAGGATACAAAAGAGAGAGAGCTAAAGAAGTGAAGAGAACGGCAAAGAATGCGGTAGAAGAGGCAAAAAGTCGTGCTTATGAGGACTTTTATCAAAAACTTGACACTAAAGAGGGGGAGAAACATATTTTTAAGTTGGCATGGAATAGGGCTAGGCAGAAGCAAGACTTAGAGGTAGGAAAATACATCAAAGATGAGGCAAGACGATTTCTCTTGAGACAGGAGGACATCAAAACAAGATGGCGTTAGTTTTTCTCTCAATTGCTCAATAAGACTAGAGGGAAGAAGTTGGAGGAAAGACACCAAAGTCCATAGGATTATTGGTCAACGAGTGATATTACAACATTGGAAGTAGGAGAAGCTCTCAAAAATATAGGGAGAACAAAGGCAGTCGGGCCAGATAATATCCTAATTGAGGAGTGGAGGGGTTTAGGGGAAGAGGGCATTCGTTGGCTGACTAACCTCTTTAATGTTATCTTAAAAAAACATAAGATGCTAGAAGAATGGAGGAACAACACACTAATACCACTGTATAAAAACAAAGGCGATGCGCAAGTATGCGGGAACTATAGAAGAATGAAACTTCTAAGCCACATAATAAAACTTTGGGAGAGAGTAATAGAGAGGAGAATCAGACAAGATATGGTGATTAGAGAGGACCAATTCGGTTTCATGCCAGGAAGGTCAGCCATTGAGGCTATTCATGTTTTGAGTAGACTGATGGAAAAATATAGAGAGCGAAAGAAGGATTTTCATATGGTGCTCATTGACTTGGAAAAGCATATGACAACATACTACGACATATCTTTTGGGATAGCCTCAAGGCTAGAGGTATATCATTAAGGTACATCGAGGCCATACGGGATATGTATGACAGAGTTTCAACTAACATTCAAACACCGGTGGGGACAACATAGCCTTTTTCGGTTACAGTAGGACTACATCAGAGATCGGAACTAAGTCCTTTCATTTTTACGGTCATAATGGAAGAGATTTCTAAATCTATCTGGAAGACGGTATTGTGGTGCATGCTTTTCGCTGATGATATCGTGTTGATTGCAAATACTAAAGAGGAGGTTAATAATAAATTGGATAGGTGGAAGGAAGGTTTAGAAGGAAAAGGGTTGCGCATTAGCCGCACGAAGACAAAATATTTGCGTTGCGACTTTAGCGGGACTACGCCGACTAGCGAGCCAGAGGTGCACATTGGTGAAGATGTTGTTACGAGTACGACTAAGTACAAGTATTTGGGATCGATCATTCAGAGTAATGGAGAGATTGACGGAGATGTCAATCATCGAATACAGGCGGGTTGGCTCAGGTGGCGAGCAGCCACCGGGGTGCTTTGTGATAAGAAGTTCCTAAGTAAGTTAAAAGAGAAATTTTACCGGGTGGCAATCAGACATGCTTTGTTGTGTGGGACAGAATGTTGGCTCATAAAGAAGTGCTTTGAACATAAGATGAAAGTTACAGAAATGCGTATGCTGAGGTGGATGTGCGGAAACACATTGTTGGATCGAAATAGTAACTAAGAGTTTAGAGAGAAACTAGAGGTTGCTCCTATTTCTACAAAAATGCACGAAAATAGATTGAGATGGTTTGGACATGTGCAGAGAAAAACCTTCGACAACCTAGTAAGAAGAAATGAAAGCAACATAGTAGAGAGTAAGAGGAGTCGAGGAAGACCTAGGAGAATTTGGGATGAGCAAATAAAAATTGACCTGCACAAGTTATACCTCTCTATGGACCTGACCCGGGATAGGGGTAAGGCGCCTTATCCATGTGTTAGACTATTGATTTTCTCTTTACTTAATAGTCGGTGTTCTTGTTCCCTAGCATTTACTCGCTCTATTATATTATTATCATTGTTTCCTTTTAATTGTTATTTTTACTTTATTTTATTTATATTTGCATTGTACTTATCATTTTATGTTTAAGGATAACACCTCGGTTATACGATGCAAACCTGCAGAGTCCGCTCCAGCCTCACTCAGCCCTAGCCGTTGCAAAAACCGCTCCTATTCTTCCCCGAGTCGAGTGACTCTTTGGTCGCGCTCTCATATATGGATATGAGTTGTTGTTGTCCTTCCCTCCCAAGACCCTGACCATAGTTTTCTATGGGCGAGATACACTGGGTATGATGATGACAAATTTAAGAGTTTTTAATTATAAGGTTATTTATAGTTAACAACTATATTTTATATTCTAATTACTTTTTATCGCAAATAAGGTATAATTAATAGTTTAGTCATTTATTTTACTAAAATCAAAGTTACCCAAATATTTTTTCTTAAAAAAGTGTATTTAAAAAAATTAAAGGTCTTAGAATTGACTTTCTTCTTACTATAAATAAAGTTTAGTTAAAGGGAAAATTACTTTTAAAACTCTATACTATTTGCGGTTTAAATATAAAACTTCTAACTATTGATTATTATTCAAAACTCCCAACTTTAGGCCCATTTTAATTTTAAAGCACTTAAACAATTTCATAATTTGTTTAACCGATTACCATTTTGTGAAAATGAGGGGTAAGTGAAGGGTCGTGTAAGGTCAAAGCAGGTGAGGTGATTAATAAATACAATTGGGTCCCACAACTTCTCTACTCAAACCAATTTATCTGATTATAAGTCATCTTGGACTTTGAATTTAAAATGGGCCCAAAGTTGGGAGTTTTAAATATTAATCAATTATTGGGAGTTTTATATTTAAATCACGCATAGTTGGGAGTTTTTAATGTAATTTTCCTTTAATTAAAACACAAAGTTTCTATATTTAATTACTTAAAATTTAGGAGGAAAAATACATGATGTATAAAAGTGACATATGTCATATCCTTTTATTGTTTTAGTAGAATGTATGATCATAGTAAACAACTATATTAATTTTACTAGCTTGAATCCCGTGCCAAGCACGGATAATCAAAAAATATATAAATGATCTCTTAAATATAAATAAAATTACTTTAAATTATTCTGATATTTGATAAACATAATAAATATAGAGAAAATAATATTTGATGTGTGAGAGAAAATTAATTAGTCTTTGCATTACATTAATTATTTCAAATTTTAAACCTCTAAAAATTTGGGTTTGAATTATTTTTAATGAACTTGTAGAATGATCAATATTTACCACTATAAATTAAGAATGAAAAAAGATATTTAAGCGATAAACTTAACAATTTAAAGTAAATAATATGGGACACGCATTTGGTTTTATAGTGGCCATGTTCTAATTTATATGGCCCGTGATTTTTATATGAAAAAATCCATATTTATTTATTTGAATCACTTATTGAAATAATTTATAGATTATAAATTTATTTTATGGATTCTCTTTCAAAATAATAGATAATATATACATGTTTGTGATTTCTTATAAAGCACTAACAGAGAAATAAGAGACCTTGTGAAGAATAATGATATTATATTGTTCTTTTTTTACTTTATTTATAGAGGTATAATATACCAATTTTCTTCTTGTTTGTTTTTTAGAAGACCCCATATAACATTTATATAATTTTGATATTAGACAATTGTACCATTTATTACAGTACTAATTGTTAATATCTTGTCTGTTCAAAAATAAATGTTAATATATATCTTGTGATCATAATTGATAATATTTCAATTTTTATGGAAAAAACTTACTTGACACCAGATAAACTACCTACTTTTAATAGATAAATAAAATATATTTTTGTTAATGAGTTGGATTCTACTATTCTAAATATCTATAAGTAGTGGAAAAGTTACCGATAAATAAATGTAACTAAACTCATATTTAATATAGGATGCTTAAACTATTGCATACATCTATGAGATTTCCAACCAAAACTTTATATTTCCAGTGAACAATTATAATCATACTTTTATTTTATTGCTATAATTAAAAAAATGAAGAATTTTATTCTACTTATCCAATTTAATAATATTTTATTAGTGTAGATAAAATAGATGTTACAGAAGGAAGAAACTTTCTATTTAATAATATTTTATTGCTATAATTAAGAATGAAGAATTTTATTGCCATTTGAAACATCAATTGATTTAAATAATAGGGCATTCAAGCTTAATTATTCTATTTACCCAATTTAGCTAACTGAAGAATTTTGGAGGGAAAACAATGAATGTGAGAGCGACATGTGTCCTATTGAAGAACGTATTTAGTATATAGTATAGATATTCTAATTATTTTTTTATCGTAAATAAGTTATAATTAATAGTTTACTCATTTAATTTCCTATATGTTTTTCTTAAAAAAGTGTATTTAAAAAATTAAAGATTTTAGAATTGACTTTCTTCTTACTATTATTATTCGTTAAGAAATAAAATTTTATTAAAACACAAAGTTTCTATATTCAATTACTTAAAATTTATGAGGAAAAACGTGATGTAGTCATATTCTTTTTTTTTTTTGTTTTAGTATAATGTATGATGTATGATGATACTCCATAATTAATACTCCCTCTGTTTTCTAATGTTCTTCCCGATTAGAATATTCTCTTTTGAAAAGAGAAATGTGATTAATATTTTTAAGACATATATCGATGATAAAATGTATCTATGTGAGATCTCGTTAGATTCATCATAATATATACTCCCTCCAATTCAATTTAAATGTCGACTTTGGTTGGACACGGATTTTAAGAAAGTGGTAGTTGGGGTATTTCAAGTGACTATAATAACCGTAAAAGTGGTAGTTGGGGTATTTCAAGTGATTATAATAACTGTAAAAGTGGTAGTTGGGGTATTTTAAGTGATTTTAATAATTGTAAAGGTGGTAGTTGGGTTATTTTAAGTGATTATAATAATTATAAAGGTGGTAGTTGGGGTATTTTGAGTAATATAAGTTAGGGTATTATAGTCTTTACTTGTGTAAACATAAGGTATTTAGGTAAAAAATCTATGCCAAAAAAGAAAAGTGGACAAATAGGTTCAATTTACCCAAAAAGGAAAGTAGACATTTAAAAAGAATTGGAGGGAGTACTTTTTTTATTATATATTTTTTATAATTTTTATGATGCATATTTAGAGATATTAAGGCTCAAAATTTACTTTGAAAACTATACAAAAAGTTAATGAAAAGAACATTTGGAAACAGAAGGAGTACTCTATAATTTTATTTATACATGTTTATTTATAACTCTGGTATTATAGCCAAAATTAATAAATGAATTTTGAGACTATTGATTTTAAAATTTTCTACATGTTTGATCCTAAAATTGTATTCAAATTAAATTAAAATTAATAAAAATATATGTGTAAAAGAACTTTTGTTAGAGTTATTTTTTGAAATAAAAATAGTTTAGGGAGCTTTGGATGAAAATATTTTCAAAATTAAGCTTCTAAGAAAATTGTTGTCTAGCTACGATATTACATTTTAGCCCAAATGCGTTGGATGTTGGTTTATGATCGATCGAGAGGGTCAATTCAAACCTGCTGTCAAGGATTGCAACTTCACTTATTTCAAATTTGTTACACTTTACAAAGAATTTACTTATCCAAAATCACATGAAGTAGCCTCTTTCTTCATCTAAGTCTTAATAATTTAATTTGAAGTAAAGTTATGATTATTGAAATTGAAATTTTAAGGGTTAAATATTTGCAGTAATGTGGGTAACTATGAGTACTTATGGATAGCTTAAGATTCTTCATCCTTCATTATATTGTTCATATTTATTCCTATAATTGATCTAACTTCAATAATTTGATGAACATTTGAGTGGTGACAAATTATAATGCAATTTAGTTGGTTCAAAACCCTAAAACAGGAAGAGTGTTGTTAGGTATCAAAAATGATATCTTATAAAGATTTTTTTAAAATGAATTTTACTTTTAGTAGTTTTTGAGTTAAACTAACACTTATTTATTTAAATGTGATTCATGATATTAAAGTTCTAGCAATCAAGAAGACTTTGATGATTCAATTATTAAAGACTTGAAGAATCTTTTAAATTGTACGAATCCTTATGTGCATACATGGAGGATGGCTCGTGATAACATACGTCATTCGGAAAGCATTGACTTTCATCTAAAGCTTATTAATAAGAGAATTCATGATGGAAGGACTCATAATTTACCTTCCGCATCTGAGGTTGCTGCTATAATTGTTGGGGACATAGGGAGTGATGGTAGATTAAAGCGTATTAGTGAGCTTCATTCATGTTATCTTGCACTTCAATATCCTTTATTGTTTCCCCATGGAGAGGATGGGTATAGATTGGATATATCTCATAAGGGTGTCTAATTGGATGTGCCTGGTCTAAATGGTGAACTTATTCCGACAATTGTAAAGAAGCGCGTAAGGTTAACAATGAGAGAATGGTTTTCGTATCGAATAATGGATCGAAAGGATGAAGCTGACACAGTATTACGTTCTGGTAAATTGTTCCATCAATTTCTGGTCGATGGTTGGACAATGATAGAGTCCGAAAGGCTTCTATTCATACGGAGGAACCAAAATGTTCTCAGGGCTGATAAATATGTCAACCTTCAAGATGTTGTTTCAATTTCTAATGGTCCTTCCAACATATCAGGTAGACGCATTATTTTACCATCTACATACCACGGAAGTCCGCGATTTATGACTGAGATATAACATGATGCTATAGGTATATGCAAGACGTATGGATTTCCAAATGTATTTATTACATTTACGCATAACCCAAAATGGCCAGATTTTACCCGTTTTGTACAATCCAAAGGTTTGCGCTCAGAAGATCGACCAAATATATTGTCTTGAGTATTTAAAATGAAGTTAGACAGTTTGGTTAAGGATCTCAAGAAGGAAAATTGGTTCGGGAGAGTGATTGCATGTAAGTAATAATCTAAACTATCATTGCTTTAAAATGTTCTTATTAGATTTCAAGATCTTTTAACATTTTTTTTGTTTATATATTTATGTAGTGGTATACAACATTGAATTCCAAAAGAGAGGGCTTCCACAAGCACATATAGTATTGGTCCCACACAAAGATGATAATATTTCAAATCCAATATATATTGACAAATTCATATCCGCTGAGTTTCCTGACAAGGCACAAAACCCATCATTATATGCTTTGGTTTCAGATTTAATGATTCATGGTCCGTGTGGAGCATCAAACCCAAGATCACCTTGCATGCGCGATGGAAAGTGTTCCAAATACTTTCCGAAAAGGTTTAATGAAGAAACATATGTTGATGGAGATGGTTATCCATGCTCCAAGAGATTAGACAATGGTGTAACTGTTGATAAAGATGGTATTGAGCTAGACAACAGATATGTTGTTGCATACAATCCATCTTTACTTTTGAAATACAAAGCACATATTAATGTAGAATGGTTTAACCAATCTTGTGCAATTAAATACCTTTTTAAGTACATTAACAAGGGACAAGATAGAATTACAGTTGGTTTGTCCAGAGCACGAAGAGAAAATGAAGTTGTTGAGGATGTTGATGAAATTCAAGAATATTATAATTGCAAATATGTGTCTGCAAGTGAAGCTTCATGCGCATTTTAGGGTTTGAGATCCATCATCAGACTCCACCAGTGGAGAGACTTAGTTTTCATTTGCCGGGTTAACATACCATTGTTTTTAATGATGAGGACACAATGTCATATCTAAGTCGATTAATGAGAGATCAATGTTCATGGCTTGGATGGAGTGTAACAAACAATACGATGATGCTAGAAATCTTTTATACAATGAATTTCCAGGAGGTTTGTATGGCAAAGAAAGGAGAAAATGTGGACTCCAAGAAAAAGAGGATTCTCAATAAGAAGATTGTATCATGTTGCACCGGGTTGTGGTGAACGTTATTATTTAAGGACCCTACTAAACTTTGTCAAGGGGCCAACATCATATGAAGACATTAGAACTATTGATGGAGTCATACATCCTACTTTTAAGGATGCATGCTATTCTATGGATCTACTTGACGATGATAAGGAGTACATTGATGGAATTATCGAAGCAAGCTTTTTGGGATCGACCTTCTTTTGAGGAAGCTGTTTGCAATGTTGTTAATGTCTGGTAGCATATCAAGGCTGGAATATGTGTGGGATAACACATGGAAACTACTGTTCGAAGATGTGCTTAATAGACAAAGAAGCTTATTGCAAATGCCAGGTAATGTATATATACACTCTTTTATGCTAATTATTTAATTAAATTGTGAATTATATATATTATATAAATATTATAAAGCTTATACAATTACATTGCAGATTTGAACCTCACGGATGATCAACTAAATTGTTATACTTTGCGTGATATTGAAGAGATGCTTGAAAAAAATGGAAGTTCTTTGATGAATATATGCCCCCAAGTGATATTTTCATCAAAAATGGTCATAACAAGCTAATTATGGAGGAGCTTAATTATGACAAAGATTATTTGAAAGGTGAACTGCAAGAGCTACTTACATTGATGACTGAAGCGCAAACCCAAATATATGATGAAATCAATATAGCCATTAAAAGAAATAAAGGAGGTGTATTTTTTCTGTATGGACAAGGTGGGACCGGAAAGACATTTATGTGGAGAATTTTATGTGCATGTTTGAGATCGAAGGGTGAAATTGTTCTCCCCGTTGCCTCAAGTGGCATAGCAGCTTTGTTACTTCCTAAGGGGAGGACTGCACATTCAAGGTTTGGAATACCTATTAATGTTACTGAAGATTCAATGTGTAGAGGAATAGAACCTAACAGTCCCTTAACAGACCTCATTAAAAGAGCTAAGCTTATCATTTGGGATGAGGCTCCAATGACTCACAAGCATCGCTTTGAAGCCCTGGATAGGAGTTTACGCGATGTCATTCGTTGTCCTAACGGTAAACCATCTGAATTAAGTTTTGGCGGCAAAGTTGTTATCTTTGGTGGTGATTTTAGGTAAGTTCTGCCAGTGATCCCAAAGGGTACGAGACAAGATATTGTATTCGTTACTCTCAACTTTTCAAATATTTGGAATGATTGTAAGGTGCTACGACTTACAAAGAACATGAGATTGCAGCCAGGATTAGCTAATGTTGATGAACTTTTCAAATTAATATTTATATTATAAACATACATTAATTTTATTATTTTAAATTTTTTATGTACTAATTCTAAAAACTTCGTGCATGCACGAGTTTTTATACTAGTTAATTAATAATTGATAAGTTATGCTACTTAATTGTAGTATACTAGTATGTTCAAAACCCTAAATATAACTTTTCTTTGAATGTTTTTTAAAAAATTCAAAACTATTTATTTGTCCTAATATTCGATCACAAAAATATCGATCCAAATTATCTCAAATCCAATTTTGAAATTAGATAGCGGATCCAAGTCATTCATTTTCAAAAACCAAATAAATATCAAATTTTTGTAATGAGACCAAATATTAAAAATCAGATAATTATATACACCCATAACATTTACATAATGCTAAAGGATAATTTGATTTAGGAGCGGACATTGTCCTTCTCCATATTTGCCTTCGTTGATTTGCTTTGATGTGCTAGAGTATTATGATGCACCATTATTCACTCACAACGATATTTATGTCCTCACCAGTCGAATGAAGCAAATGAGATGTGCGAGGGCGAAGCTAAATGGCGGGCTGGGGGAGGCTCGGCCGCCCTTGCCGAAAATGCGATCTTTTGTATTTTTAACTGGAGGAGTATATAATTTATAATTTAAAAAGTGTAAAAATATAAAAAAAAAATTAATTTAGCTCAATGGTTAAAGTAAGACATTTGTAACATTAGGTTAAAGGATTAAATCCTAATTCAACCTATTTTTTAACAAACTATTAAATATAACAAAAATTAGTGTGTGTTTATATTTTTTGCTATTTTAATTTTAATAGTATATTTTTAGAGACTTAATAAGTGAATAACGGGTTCAAAAACATTACTATATTATGAGCCTCTTAATAAGATAAAAAAATTTCCACTTCAAGAAAAATAATTCAAGACAAAATGTATTATATTACTATATTATTTCAAATATGAAAAAGTTAAGAAAATAAATTACTTAAAAAGTGTTACTTAGAATCAAGTCTGAATAACACCATTTAATATTTAAGCCTCCAATTAATATTTCTCGGGTCCCTAGGTGGTCGACTACCCCGATTAGTCTAATAATTGACACTAGTAAACTTTTTTTAATACATCGACTATTTAGCCCCTAATTTATAATCGTGGCTTGGCCACTCAGCTAGTGTGAATATCAACCTAAATTATGAGCATTTACTTGGAGCATTACCTCAAGATGATGTTCCATATTCGTCAACAAAAAGAAATGTTATGAGGTCATTGACACAACACCAATTGGGAACTACACTTAGGGGTGTTTGGTATGAGTTTTTTCATACTAAGTAAGGGATTCAATTACCTTTACTCCATATATTTTGTTTGGTATGATATTAGGTTAATCCAATCCCTTTCTTGAGGGTAATGGATACCCTTACTTTGTTACCACCCATTTATGTCAAGTAACAAATTTTCTAACTATGATTAATTAAGTGTTTCCCTTATATTTTTCATACCAAACAACATATAACTACAACTCATACCTTTACCCTTACTCTTATTTATCATTTCCCTTTCCATTAGATTTTATATTTCCATACCAAACACCCCTTAGTTTGCATCTGACAACTCCTAGTCCCACTTAGGGAAACACATCATATTTATAAAATGGAAAGTTTTAGACGAGCTTAGAATAAAGTTTTTATATAATTGAGTTGTTTGTCTCTAGTTGGAGTCAATTTCCGGTTTGAACTTGTATTTCGATTTTCCTTTTTGATATATTATAATACAAATTAATTACAAAAAATAAAAATAAAAAAGAAAATAATTGAGCTTTTTTGTTGTTATTCAAGTAAAAGTGGGTGAAGTAAAATGCAAAAATAGAAAAAAAGATGGAGCATTTTCATGTGATAGAATAACTGGCGAAAATGGTGGGAGCAATTCCAACAGAGAAGAGCATGAAGGAATTATTAGTTACTTTATTACATAGAATTAAGTTCCACTTTTAAAAAAAAATGAAAATGATTGGTCCAAATCCGAATGTCAAATAGTACCACTTGTAATTTCTAAACACTAAACACATCCGGCATCCGGCATCTAATATCAAAATTTCCACTTTTTCCACCATTATCCAAGATTCCAAATCCAATAATCATATCTTACCAGAACTAAATATAATTTATTTATTTTTATTTGTTTTTTTTAGAAATAATTGTTATTCAATTAATCAAAAGGATCAAAAGTTTGTCATATGAAATAATCAAATTAGTTATTAATTGTTATATTTATTGAACTAAATAAGATAAAGTTGATTTTATTATATTAAATATTCTTATAATTTATTATATTTTTTCTATTGATTGTTTGTATTTATTTATCTTAATATAAAACTTAAAAAGTAAATAATTGAATTTCATTAAACAAATATTAGTCAGACGGATAGGAGGTAAATTGTGGGTTTTATTTTTATGTTAATATTTGTATACTTTTGATTATCTACTTTTGTGTTTTAAATACAGTATTATAAAGTGCTCTGTGTCCAACTTAATTAGTGTCAACTCAAGTATATATATTTTGTGCAAATCAAAAGGAAGGAAAAATAGTAAAAAAAAAAATACTCCTTTCTTCCCACTAGTTTTGCATTATTTGTTATTTCACTCGTTTTAAACTATAAGAAATTTTACGTGGTAACCCTAAGGTATTAAATTTTTCACGTGGTAACCATATTTTTCTAAAAATCCACGCGGAAACCCTAAAGTTTACCAAATTATTTCTCCGTGACCTTTTTACACTGAAAACATTTGAAACGTTAATTACAGAGCTTAAAACTTGTTATATGTCTATTTATTCATTTAACCAAATCAAATTACATCAGTTTGAGGCACTAACCAGGAATACGGGTAGTTGGAGGCGCTCTATCCAAGTCTTATACTACTGATTCTCTTGCGATTACCAGTTAATTTTTTTGTTTTCTTTTTAATTTGTTTCATGCAATTTATTTTCTCTTCAATTATTATCAAATATCTACATTTAAAAAAATGCCTAATTTCTCCTTTACACTAATTTAAAGGGATGGAGTAGTATGTTTCAAAGGGAAGTGATAAAAGTGTGACAATTATTAATTTGTTATAGTCATATTAATTATAAAATTGAAAATTACCTAAATAATCAAATTTATTCGTGATTTTCCTACAATAATATCACCTATTGATAAACCATAAATAATCTCAACTTTGAGAATTATTTTCCTAGAGTATACACAGTGATCGGATGACTTGCTATAGCAAGTTTTAATTTTTTTTAAAAAAGATAAATTAAAATAAGTTGTCGAAAAAAATGTTAAAAAAAATTCAAAAAAAATTATGATTTTTTTATTATTAAAAATAATAAAGTTGTTGGTATTATATAAAGTTCAAAAATTAGATGCTACCATGTGGAATAAACTTACAAAATGATGAATTAAACGGAATTTAACAAGAGCTTAACAGAAAATGCTACGGCAATTAAATAGTGCATAAACTGGATGCTACCATGTGAAATTTTCTTTAAAAAGTGTTACCACTGAAATTTAATGAAAACTGGATGATACCACGTGGAATTTTCCTAATAAATATTATATCATTGTTTACAAATAACTATGCATCCATATCTTAATATTAATAACTGTGCACTGCACGAATTTCTATACTAATTATACTTGATTATGATATTATATAGGAAAATGTCATCAATTGTAGATATAATGAAACGTAAAAAATATTAACTTATATTAAATTTGAAACTCAAATGATAATTTTAAAGGTGACAAAAGTTTGAACTCCAAACTTACATTTAAAACAATAGAAAAACTTTTGAATTTTTGAACTCTAGTTATAAATATAATAATTTTATCATCAAGTCATTTATTGTATTGATTTTTTTAAACCCTATTGTCATGGTTTATCTTCGGATATCCAGTGTTATGATTTTAAAAGTGTCATAACATATACTTTCTCTGTTCCGTTTTAGTTGCACCATTGAGTTTGACACATTTTTTCAAAGCTCGTCAAATCAGTATAGTAAAAGTAGGAATGATGTATGATTGATGGTGATATGTGGGGTAGAAATAAAAAAAATTATTATAAGTAGATAATGGTTGTGACTTGTAGGTATATTAAATAATTAATGGGATGATATATGATTGATGGTGATAGTGGGGTAGGAATAAAGTGATGATAAAATAAGAAGATTATTTTTGCCAAAAATAGTAATGTTGCAAGTAATATGAAACTTCCAAAAACGGTAAGTGTTGCAAGTAAAATGGAACGAAGGAAGTACTCTATATTTTATACAAAATTTATTCACATCATAAAGTTAGTGTAAAATATATGGAGACCATAAAAAATATAAAAACATCAAAATGAAATTAGGGAATATATATGAGTACCATAACCATTTTAACATAGTAAAATGGGAATGAACAAGCACTATAATATAATTTTCTTTTAGTGGGATATATTTAGCGACATTTAATTTAAATGTAGTTATTTCAAATGGCGGCTAATAGTATATATAGAGGATTTAGTGACATTTATTAGACCCTTTAGCAGCATATTAAAAACTAATGTAAAAGCTTTTTGCAACATAGGATCTAGACCATCTAGTGACATTTCTCCTAAATGTCAAAATAGATTATAGTAACAATTACATATGACACTAAAGATCAAATAAAATGTCGCTAAATCACTTTATGGTGAAAAATTAAATAAAAACTAATAATTACTACATTAAAAATATTAATTAGTGTCATTTTTTAATGTCACTAAATCCAATGTCGCAAAAACTTAAATTTGTTGTAATGAAGGTTAGTTTGTTAAAATTTATGATTTTAAAACAAGATTCATTATGGGAACAAAAAATAGAATAACTCAAAATGACAAATAGGAACAACTTTAACTGCATGTTTGGTAATTGGCACTAAATTGTGCAAATGATAATAAAAAATTAATGTAATTTTGATGGGAATATCTTTTGAAAAATTTAATGACCATGTTTATTCTCCTTTAACAATATTATACTCCTTCTCATTCATTTCAGCTGTCTTATTTTCTTTTATGGGCAATTCACTTCAGTTGTCTCATTTCCTCTTTTGTCAATTATGTTTTACCTAAATACTCCATATTCACACTAGTAATGATCAAAATACCCCCACTTTTACTACTTATAATACCCCAACTACCACCTTTACAATTAATTTAATCAATTAAAATACCCCAACTATCACCTTTTTGGTGGACCTCATCCCACTCTTAATAACATGGCTCAATCAAATTGGACAACTCAAATGAATTGGAGGAAGTACTTTTTTTGTGCATGTGATATTACGTGGTAATGAAATATTATGAATAAAATAACACTTTTATGATTAAACTTTTATTACATATACCTTTCATTCCATTATCACCAACTAATAATGAGTGATTAAGTTTGTATTCTTGGGTATTAAAATGATGACTGACAAGGAAATAAGATGTCATCAAATGCAACAGACTAAACCTAAAATTAGAAGAATGGATAGAAGACAAGTTGAACATTGAACTAAAGAAATGATACAAAAGCCCAAAAGAATACTCCATTTTTCTAGGGTATTATTATTTGTCGCCACCCTTTTAATTAAATCGCCACCCCTAATTTTAAATAAAAAAAAAATTAATTAAAAAAATAAATAAATAAAAATTGAATATATAAATAAATAGTTTCTTAATAATTTCAAAACCAAAAAAGTGTAACATCTCTCTAAAAATCTCTAAAAAAAACGTTCCAAACGAAAACAAGCTAAATATAGTAATCGAACAATAATGGCGAACCAAAACGAACAAGATTACGATTCGGTAAGTAAATTAATCGTTTCAAAATTTAGAAAAAAAAAAAAGGAAAAATCGCACGAAATGTGCGAATTAACCATGGCAAATTCGCACAAAACGTTGAAATACATAGCAATTCGCACAAAAGCGTCGAGTGTACCATGAGTACACTTCACGACGTTTGTGCTAATTTGCATGGTACTTTCGACGCTTTTGCATTTTGCTATGTTATTTCACATTTTGTGCGATTTTTACATTTTTTTTTTTAAAATTATTTATTTAACATATAATTATGTTTATGTTAATTAATTATTTAAATATTTATTGTGTTGTGATTAATAATTATTTAATTTATTTATAATATGTAGGCTATTAATCAATTGATAATATATTATTTATTAAAAAAGTTTATGTTAATATTATTTAATTTAATTAAAATATTTATTGTTTTATGATTAATTAATAATTTAATTTATTTTAAAAATAAGTATTGAACTTTATTAAGTTTTGATGTTGAATATGTGTAGATTATATATATATATTTTTTTTTATATTTGCAGGATAATGAAAACTTAGGTGATAATGTAGATTATTCGATAGATTTGTTACTGGATGAGAATTTGCATCTATAGATGAGTTACATAATTGGGCCGATGAGATAGCATTACAAATTGGTTTTCAATTTGTACGTGCTTCTTATAAACATAAGGAAGGACGTACAAGGAAAAGTTTGTACTTACGTTGTCATAGATATGGTAAATATAGGGGTGATTTGAACCTAGATAATGCTGTTAGACCTGGTACAACATGTAGTGCGTCTGGTTGCAAATTTATGATCATAGGAACCAGTAGACCTGGTACAATAACATTAGACAAGCATTAAGGAGAGAAGAGATGGATGGTAGAACTCCTCTTGACATTGTCGATTTAGCCGAGAAGAATTATATTGTATGGACAGATTTGGATAGCGACGGGCAGTTGACCAGGCTATTGATTGCTAACCCTATATCTATCAATATGATACGTACATGGCCCTATGTTGTGTTGATAGACACAACGTACAAGACGAATAAGGCAAAGTGGCCCCTTTGCGAAATAATAGGAATGACGCCAACCAATCACAACTTTTTGGTTGCATTGTCATGCGAGATGACGGTGTCTTATTCTTGGTCTTTGGAGAGGTTCTGGGATATATATGATGCTGTCGGATGCCTAATGTTATCGTCCGCGATAGAGCGAGGGTTTGTCTACGCTATTAGTGATGTCTACCGGTAAATAGAATCATGTTTATCTTTTATTTGTATACCAAGTATATGTTTATTGTTATTAATTATGATTTTTTTTTTAATTTATATTTACGTCATTTACTTTGTGTATGTCTTATTGGAAATGATGTGGAGACTATGGTAGACAAACTTTGCGGTGGTAAGAAAAGCATACGAGGCGACTCTTTAGACAAGGAACATGGAACCAACTGGTTAACGATCCTAACGTCATCGAAGAGTTTGAGAGCGGGTGGGATGAGATTGTAGCCAGGTGGTCGAAAAGGAATAGAAGGGTGGTGCGTTATTTAGGCGGACATGGATTCCTCATAAGGAAAAATTTGTGTGCACGACGAATATCGCATGCATTTTGCAACCTTACTACTAGTAGAGTTGAAAGCCGGACTCATCATTCAAGTATTATCTTGGTAGTGGCAACGCTCATTCGATACATTGTTCAAAAGGCACACGCCGATGACTAATCGAAGCCAAAAATAAGACAAGCGCTTCAGGAATCCATGAGTTCGATTGCCCGGACTTCTAGACTTCGCCCATTTGAACCGCTATACAAAAGGGTTTCCGTACATGCCTTACAGATTCTGTCAATGGAATGGAACCGGATGTTAGAGTTGGGGGATTATGTTTTTGATAAATGCGGTTGTGTTCTTCAGCATACCCATGGTATTCCCTGCGCATGTTTCATGTTTTTGACTGTTAGGAGTACCGGTGTAATTCACCCAACCGACATAAACATCTTTTGGAGAACTTTGAAGTACGCAGAGGCCGGAGACGACGCTAACGAAGAAGTTCGAGATGTAAACGCGTACGACAAAGACTACTTTGAAGGGTTGGTCAAAGAAGTGTTAAATGCCGATCCCGTTGTGATTAGACGCATGTCTCAGGTACTTGAAGATGAACTACATCTAGATGGTACGGATATACCTGAGCCACAAGGAAGCCCACCGAGGAAGGGAAGACCATCGACCAGCAGAACCCTTAGGAGAAACAAAAGCGCATTCGAGCACAGCAGATCATCCTCAAGGGGCCGCAGTTCGAGATCTTCTTCACGCGGTAAATCAAGCGGGAGATCAAGTGGCAGAACCACTCAAGCGTCAGCAGGAATAAATTTCAGTTTCAACTTATCTGGTAAATGTTTAATTCCTTTGGATTTTTATATTAGTCTCGTTGGATTGAATGCTAATAATTGTAGTTTTTTCAGATGGTGTTGCAGGGCGTGATTTTTCAATGTTCCCGTGGCCAAATTACATTCCTTACATTCTACCGCCATATCTCTTTGATTGGATCGATGTTATAGGTGATGGTAATTGTGGTTTCAGAGCGATCACCGTTACAGAAATGGGGGGTGAGGATAACTGGCCACTTCTACGACGAGCGATGTCCCTTGAAATGGAAACGCATCGCGAACAATACGCACGCGTATATCTGTCACCGGGGATTGTGGAGGAACAAATATACAGGGTTGGTCGACATTCGCATGGACCAGCTAGGTTTGAACACTGGATGGAAGCTCAAAATCTCTATGCTGCAGCAACGTTTTTGAACATTGCCATTGCCTACTATGGGTCTTCTGATGGTCATAGTCATTATAATTTTTTAGTTCTTCCACTTAGAAGAATGGCGGGAAGTCGTGGCGTACATAAACTTATACATCTTCTTTGGGTGAACCGTAATCATTACGTTCAACTTTTAATGAACGATGATACATCACCACTGCCGCCAATTCAGCAAAATTGGAGAGCAGCAGCTGACATTGCACGTGTAGAGTTGGCACGACCCTATCAAAGTAGGATATCTCTATGGAATAGGATGCTTGGGGGAGGGAGACAACCAGGAAATAATACAGCTGATGATGCAATCAACTTAGATAGTCCATAATTATTTTATTGTATTTCATTCATAATTCTTTATTTGTATAAAAACATTTATAATTCTTTGAGTGTATTAAGGTCTATATTCTTTCATTGTATTTAATTGAATTCATGCAGTTCGAAATATACATGTGTTCAACATAACGTCAAATAAATTTAGTTCAAACAAATCTAATTAAAATAAAATCTAAATTTAGTTCATGAACTAAAATATAACGTCAAACAAATACTAATAAAAGTTTATAAATAAACATAAATCTAATGTCGCCCTTGTTCCTTGTAAAGTTGCCACTCAGCCAGTAAATCTCTCAATCCATCAATATACAAATTAGCGGCTTCTTGCCTCGAGTGCCAATCCTTTACGTCTCCCATCCTGGTCAGTGGAGCCATGCGGGACATGGCTTCAGATGCAAACTATAAAACAAAAAAAATATATATTAGACAACCATTAAAATATGTTGTCGCATTTAAATTTAAAAAAAAAGTCAAAGCACTAACATAAGCCTCCTTGTTATCCGCCATATCATAAGAGTTGGGTGGACCATCACCGGGAATGATAAAAGCATGTGAGCACACCCTAAACCAGTCTATGTACTCGGGTACTGCCTCTGATGGATAAGCTGCTACACGCAACTCTCTATGATCAACCTTGGCACAAACAGGAAACCTACTCCATGTCTCCGTGTACATAGTCAAATGGGGGAAGGGGATAAGCTCTACACGCAACTCTCATGGTGCGATTAAAGCCCTTGGGTCATTACCGTACGGAGTCCACTCAACCTGCATAAGACATTCGCACCCTAAACATCTTAATATAAAATAACAATAACAAACGTAAAGGTGTGTTAAGGAAAGTACGAAACCTGTGCCTCTGTCAGAGAGTCCAGTATGCCTCTATATTCTCTTAGCCTGCTTAGCTCCCTGGTTGGCTTCTGGGGGGACCACATCTCCGCCCTGGTCTTGTTACGGATATCTGTTAGGCGAGGATGGGGGCGAAGGCACGGGAAGTACTCGTAAATCCATGTCTGTAAGAGCGTCAGACAACCCGCAATAGTCCGGCATCCAGCCCTCGACGCCGTACCCAATTGGCGATAAAGGTACGCCAGCGTAACAGCACCCCAAGCAATCTCACCCTCATCAGCGGTAACAGCAATAATAGGGTGCGGTTTCATCCCACTTCTCGTCTTATCAACCAGCAGCGTCGAACCGACTACAGCCATATAGTAGGCAGTACTCTGCGTCTCCACAGACTGGGAACGGTGGCACAGCTCCAACAACTCACTGACGTTAACGTTGCCGTTAACGATGGACCCCTTTCTCTGCAGCTCAGCTATCGGGTCCCCAAATAAACTAGCCAGGCCCAACTTCCATTCAGCAGCAGGCGGAACAGTAGGAAGAGCACCATCAATAGTAAGCCCTAAAATGCGTTGCACGTCGTGCAACATAATAGTCATCTCGCCCCATGGCATGTGGAAGGTGTTCGTATCCGGCTGCCACCTCTCCACAAAGGCCGCTATCAGGGCACTATCGATGTGCTGGTGCACGACGTAAGGAAGACGCCCCAGCTCAGTAGTCGGTAGAATCTGATACATCTCATCAGACATGTCCTGCAGTCTGATGATAGAGTCGATCGTCTTCTTCCTAAGACGACACTCTAAAATAGGAGGGTTACGCTCCAACCCCTCGAAAATAACCCTCGCTACGTGCCCTCCGTAGCTGGGAATCAAACGAGTATCGACCGGGCCCCGTACGGTTCTCTAATCACCCGTCGGATCATCGAAGCGAGCGCTCGCCTCCGTGGAGCCGCATCCTCAACATGGTCTGCTACCGCGATCGAAGGTCCGTCGCATGAGGCTCTCTTAAACTTACCTGCGCTCTCTCATCGGGGCCCACTCGCGTCGCCAGCGACTCCTCCTCACCCACAGACTCATCGAACTCGGTATCATAGTCGTCTGAGTCAAATGTATCGCTACGCAGGCTCGCCTGCTGGTCAAGCGTTAGATCGCGCTGTCTAGCGTGCTTCGATCGTTGGCCGGCTATATCGGCGCCTCTTCCGCTGCCCTCCTAGCAGAACCAGTAACCTCTCTCATGGGGGTCCCCCCTTAGTAAGGTCGGTCTAAAAGTATTCCCACTCAGCATGCCTCTAAAATACCCCTTCCCTCTACCGTGATTTCCAGCCATTTACTACAATTTTTATAATTTAATTAATTATTATTAAATAAATAATAAATACAAAAATTTAATAATAGAATGTCGAGAATTCCATGCATTACCAAATGTGCGAAATACCATGGCGTTTAGCGACAAACGTGTGATTGTACCATGGTACACTCATGCACGTTTTGTGCGAAACTGCCATGGTATTTTCGCACATTTTGTGCGAATGTGCCATGGAATTTTCGCACATTTCGTCCGATTTTCACAAATTTTTTTATTTTTTTTTTTGAATTTTTAATTTAGATTGAGTTTAGAATTACCTCGTTTTTGTGATAACGATTCCGAATCCAAAGCTTTAGCCCGACAAATTTTTGATGGATTTTTGTGAGTTTTAAAGTGATAATTTGTGAGTTTTAGAGTGATAAAAGTGTTAAAGTTCAAGATTCGATTGTTTTTAATACTCGTTTCAAGTCCAATGGCATTTTCGTAATTTTTTTTTTTTTAAATTAATAAAAAATATGGGGGTGGCGATTTTATTAAAAGGGTGGCGACAAATAAAAATTGGGTTTTTCTATTTCAAATACTTCCTCTGTTCCGTTTTAGTTGCACTATAGGGGTTTGGCACATTTTTTAAGAGTTGTCAAATCAGTATGATAAAAGTAGGGATAATGTATGATTTGGTGATATGTGGGGTAGAAATAAAAAAAATTACTTCCTCCGTTCCATAATACTTGCTACATTTCACTTTTTTACGCAATGCAATGCACAATTTTAATCATTAATATCTTAAACTACACTTATCTAAAAATTATAAAATTTTAATATTATGAAAGTATACGATTAGACGATTCAAACAAGATCCCACTTGACTATATTTTTATTTACACATTAATCGCAATATGTAAAATAAGGTTGAACGATGAATAGTACACAAAATCGAAATATAGCGAGTATTTCGGAACGGAGGAAGTATTATAAGTAGATAGTGGTTGTGACTTGTAGGTATATTAAATAATTAATGGGATGATGTATGATTGATGGTGATATGTGGGATAGGAATAAAGTGAGATAAAATAAGTAGATTATTTTTGCCAAAAATAGTAATGTTGCAAGTAATATGAAACTTCCAAAAAGGTAAGTGTTGCAAGTAAAATGGAACGGAGGAAGTATCTTATTTACTTTTGAATTACTGCTTCATTATATTTTTTAATCACTCTTAATTTGGATTTTATTTTTTATCTATGCATTAAATCATAGTGAAATGAAATTTTGTTTTGTCTCAAAAATAGTTTATTTTCGGGTCGGATCAATTTCGATTGGGTTATTTTCGGGTCGGGTCATTTTCGGGTTGAGTCACTCTTGGATCCGGATCGCTCGGTCTGACCTAACAGGTTATGACTTATAAAATTTAAAATTTGAATTTTCCATTTTTTATTAATTATGAAATTTTTTTAATAAAAAATATTTCTCATCCATATGAAATTAATCCACGTATCAATTGACACAATATTAAAGCCTTATGTGATTGAATTCAAGTTATAAAAAACAAGTAATTGCGACGCTCATGTACAAAACTTTAAATCTCTATGTATAGTTGGATTTGTGAGATACGTGTCACATTAGAGGAATCAGATGTACGGTTTTCAAAAAATAATTGGTATGTCAAGTTCATTTAAGTGTAAGAAAAATACGGGAATTAATAGTTATTTTGAAAGACTTGTAAGATACGCGCTTCGTAAAAGTTATTGTGTTTATTAAAATTGTAACGTTAGATAAAAATGACATTAAATATCTTTTCATTTTCTCATAAAAATATCTTCACAATTTTCATGTTCGAAGAATACACAAAAGGAAGTGGTGGGTCATAGTCCAAAAATAAAAATGATGCAAATTAAGTGAGACGAACCAAAATGAAAAATGCTGCAAATAAAATGGGACAGAGAGAGTAGTAATGAATAACTGATTCGGATATCTGGTTTTCGAATAGTGAAAAAATGGTTCGGTTCTAATCTGAAAAAAAATTAAATATCTCACATCTAAATAGTCGGATAATCTAGATAGGATACTAAATGTCCGATTTTTAACTTTTTTTTAAAAAAAACATAAATTTTGATAGACATAATATTTTAGCCACCTCCCTTTTAAAGTTTTAGAAATATGGTTGGATATTTAAAAGTTTAAATAATTAGCAATAGATTAATTATGCAATAACTTACTTGTAGTTGAGAATTGTAAAAATTAGAATACTAGGTAAATACACGTGCTAAGCACGGAGTTATAAAAATTTTTGAAAAAACATATGAGAAAAAAATTAGACATTAAAGACTATTGTAGTAAAGAAAAGAAGCATCAATGAAAAAAACATATGAGGCAAAATCAAATATGGGTTAAATTAATTAAGCAAATCAATGGAATAAAATTAATTTTAAAAAACTACCTAAAATAACTTAAGTGGAATTAGGCGGGAAAATAACTTTTAAAATTGTGACAGTTGTCACATTCTTCAATTGCTTTAATATTACCTCTGTTCCGTTTTAGTTGCACCATAGAGGTTTGACACATTTTTTAAGGGCTGTCAAATCAGTATGGTAAAAGTGGGGATAATACATGATTGATGGTGATATGTAGGGTAGAAATAAAAAAAATATTATAAGTAAATAGTGGTTGTGACTTGTAGGTATATTAAATAATTAATGGGATGATGTATGATTGATGGTGATATGTGGGGTAGGAATAAAGTGAGATAAAATAAGTAGATTATTTTTGCCAAAAATAGTAATGTTACAAGTAATATGAAACTTCCAAAACGATAACTGTTGCAAGTAAAATGAAACGGAACAACTAGAATTTATGATTTCAAATGTCTGGACAATAATATAATGGGTTTTTGAGCTTAAAGAGGGAGAATTTGAATGGATTTTTGAGCTTAAAGTACTACACTCATTCCAAAGATACTTACCTAGAAATCTAATAATACTACTTCATCCGCCATTGTAATTGAATGGGTTTTTGAGCTTAAAAGAGAGAGAATTTGAGTAACAAAAAAGGCATTATTATTTGTCGCCATCCTTTTCATAAAATCGCCACCCCTAATTTTAAATTATAAAAAAAAATAAATAAAAAACTGAATATATAAATAAATATTTTCTTAATAATTTTAAAACCGAAAAACTGTAACATCTCTCTAAAAATCTCTAAAAAAAACGCTCTGAACGAAAACAAGGTAAATTTAGTAATCGAACAATAATGGCGAACCAAAACGAACAAGATTACGATTCGGTAAGTTAATTAATCGTTTCGAAATTGAATAAAAAAAAAAATTGAAAAAATCGCACGAAATGTGCGAATACACCATGGCAAAATCGCACAAAACGTGCGATTGTACCATAACAAGGTAATTTAGTAATCGAACAAAATTAATCGTTTCGAAATTGAATAAAAATACCATACATGTCAGCGTTTTTGATCTACATGTACATCACTGTTTGTGTGATTTTGCCATGGTGTATTCGCACATTTCGTGCCATTTTTTCAATTTTTTTTTTAATTATTTATTTAATTAATTATTATTTATTTTTTATGATTAATTAATTATTTAATTTATTTATAATATGTTAATATTATTGATAATATATTATTTATTTATAATATGTTTATGTTAATATTATTTAATTTATTTATAATATGTTTATGTTAATATTGTTTAATTTATTTATAATATGTTAATATTATTAATTATGTTGATGTTAATTTATTTAAAATATTTAACATATAATTATTTTTGTTTGTTTATTTAATTTTTATTTTTTTTTATATATTTAAATAAAATTATAAGTGATTATTCCGATAGATTTGTTACGGATAGAGAATTTGCATCTATAGATGAGTTACATAATTGGGCCGATGAGATAGCATTACAAATTGGTTTTCAATTTGTACGTGCTTCTTATAAACATAAGGAAGGACGTACAAGGAAAAGTTTGTACTTACGTTGTCATAGATATGGTAAATATAGGGGTGATTTGAACCTAGATAATGCTGTTAGACCTGGTACAACATGTAGTGCGTCACGTTTGCAAATTTATGATCATAGGAACCGTAGTAATCCGGAAGAAAGACCTTGGGCGATAAGAGTGTTCAGGGAAAAGGCGGACATAATCACGTTCTTTGTATATAGAAGGCAAGTAAGAACAAATAGGTGAATCAGGATATTAGGCAACATATAAGGAATCTCACGTACTGGCATGTAACCGCGTTTATAACGGCGTCGATTAGGGAGAACTTTCCGATTATTTTCCTAGCATGAGTCAAATCTATAACATTAGACAAGCATTAAGGAGGAAGAGATGGATGGTAGAACTCCTCTTAGGCATATGCATATTTGCCACGAGAGAATTATATTGTATGGACGATTTGGATAGCGGCCGTGATTGACGGGCTATTAATTGCTAACCCTATATCTATCCGGATGATACGTCGTGGCCTATGTTGTGTTGATAGACACAGCGTACAAAGACGAATAAGAAAGTGGCCCACTGCGAAATAATAGGAATGGCGCCAACCAATCACAACTTTTGGTTGCATTATGCTTATGAGATGAGCGAGCGTGTCTTATTCTTGGTCTTGGAGAGGTTGCGAGATATATATGGTACGTTCAGGATGCCTAATGTTATCGTCCGCGGATAGAGCGAGGGTTTGTCTGACTATTAAGTGATGTCTACCCGGGTAAATAGAAACATGTTTATCTTTTTATTTGTATACCAAGTATATATTTATTTTTTTAATTATGATTTTTTATTTAATGTAGATGTCGTCATTTTACTTTGTGTAGGCATATTGGAAATGATGTGGAGAATATGATAGACAAACTTTGCGGTGGTAAGAAAAAGCATGCGAGGCGACTCTTTAGACAAGGAAAATGGAACCAAGCTGGTTAACGATCCTAGCGTCTGAAAGAATTTGAGAGCATGTGGAATGAGATTGTAGCGAGTGGTGAAAGAGAATAGAAAGGTAGTGCGTTATTTAGTGGGACATGGATTCCTCATAAGGAAAAATTTTGTGTGCACGAGGCCAGGAATGGCTGCATGCATTTTGGCACCTTACTACTAGTAGAGTTGAAAGCGGCCTCATCATTCAAGTATTATCTTGGTAGCAGCGCAATTCGATACACTGTTCAAAAGGCACCGCGCCGCGGATGACTAATCGGCAAGCGGGAATAAGACAAAGCGCAGGGAATCCATGAGTTGATTGCAGAACTTCAGAGTTAAGCCCATTTGAACCGCTATACAAAAGCGTTTAGTCATTACCTTCGGTTTCTGTCAATGGAATGGAGCAGGATGTGTAGAGTTGGGGGATTATGTTTTGATAAATCGGTTGTGTTCTTGGCTTACCATGGTATTCCCTGCATGTTTCATGTTTTTGTGTAGAATGCAGGTGTAATTCACCCAAGCGTAAACATCTTTTGGAGAACTTTGAAATGCAAAGGGGAGCGCATTAACGAAGAAGTTGAGATGACAGCAGCGTACGACAAAGACTACTTTGAAGGGTTGGTCAAAAGTGTTAAATGCGATCCGTTGTGATTAGCGCATGTCCGGTACTTGAAGATGAACTACATCCGGATGAGTACGGATATACGAGCCCAAGGAAGCCCAGGAAGGAAGACCATCGACCGGAGAACCCAGGAGAAACAAAGCGCATTCGACCCGGGCCCAGATCATCCTCAGGGTGCGCGGTTCGAGATCTTCTTCACGCGGTAAATCAAGCGGGAGATCAAGTGGCAGAACCACTCAATCGTCAGCTGGAATAAATTTCAGTTTCAACTTGTCTGGTAAATGCTTTATTCCTGTGGATTTTTATATTAGTCTCGTTGAATTGAATGCTAATAATTTTGTTTTTTTCAGATGGTGTTTCAGGGCGTGATTTTTCAATGTTCCCGTGGCCAGAGTACATTCCTTACATTCTACCGCCATATCTCTTTGATTGGATCGATGTTATAGGTGATGGTAATTGTGGTTTTGAGGAGGGATCCAGATTCACGAGAGATGGGAGGATAACTGGCCACTTCTACGACGAGCGATGTCCCTTGAAATGGAAACGCATCGCGAACAATACGCACGCGTATATTTGTCACCGGGGGTTGTGGAGGAACATATATACAGGGTTGGTCGACATTCGCATGGACCAGCTAGGTTTGACCACTGGATGGAATCTGAAAATCTATATGCTGCGACAACATTTTTGAACATTGCCATTGCCTACTATGGGTCTCCATGGGTCTCCTGATGGTCATAGTCATTATAATTTTAGTGTAGAGGTTAACGACTCTATCAGAGTAGGATATCTCTATGGAATAGGATGTTTGGGGGAGGGAGACAGCCAGGAAATAATACAGCTGATGATGCAGTCAACTTAGATAGTCCATAATTATTTTATTGTATTTCATTCATAATTCTTTACTTGTATATAAACATTTATAATTCTTTCAGTGTATTAAGGTCCATATTCTTTCATTGTATTTAATTGAATTCATGCAGTAAATCTTAACGTCAACCAAATAAATATCAAAGTTTACAAATAAACATAAAATCTAATGTTGCGCATTTAAATATAAAAATAAGTCCAAGCACTAACATAAGCCTCCTTGTTATCGCCATATCATAAGGTTAGGTGGACCATCAGGAATGATAAAAACATGTGAGCACACCCAAATGAGTCTATGTACTTCAGTGCCTCGATGGATAAGTGCTACCCTAGACTCTATGATCAACTTTGGCAAGCGGGGAACCTACTCCGATGTCTCGGTGTAATGCAGTCAAATGGGGAAGGTCGGTGAGTAAGCCTCAGTAGGTGGTGCGTGAGCCTCGGCGGGTCTCGAGAGGGGCAGGGAAGAGCGGCCTACAAACCTAGTGTGGGTGTCCTCTCGGGCAAATACACCTCGATGATATCAAGCAAGTGATACCCCGATGAGCTGTGAGTGCGTGGAGTGCGCGTTCGGTAAAACAGGTCATTGCTTTGTAGGAGTCCACTCAACTGCATAAGACATTAGCATATAAACAACATAATATAAAATAACAATAACAAGCGTAAAGATGTGTTAAGTCATATGCGAAACATGTGCCTCTGTCGGAGAGTCGGTATGCCTCTGTATTCTCTTGATGCCTTAGCTCCACTGGTTGGCTTAGGGGGACCACATCTCTAGCCGGTCTTATTACGGGATATACTGCTAGGTGAGGATGGGGAGAAAGGGCCGGGAAGTACTCGTAAATCCATATCCATGGTAGGCGTCGGACAACCATGATAGTCAGGCATCCGACCCTGACCACCCGGACCAATTGGCGATAAAGATGCTGCCGGTAGCGGCACCCAACAATCCACCTCATCGGTACTTGCAATAGTAGGAGTGCGGTCTCATCCCAATTACGGTCTTATCAACCGGCGTCGAGGCAGAGCCTACGAGCCGTATAGTTGGCGTGTCGCGTCTCAGGCGGGAGCGGTGGCCGACTCGACAACTCGCGGCGTTATCGCCGTTTGGAAGGACCCTTCCGCGTAGCGCCATTGGGTCCCCAAATAAAGCTGGCGGGCCCGACTTCCATTGCATCGGGGATCGGTGGGAAGAGCACCATCGATGTAAGCCCTAAAATGCGTTGCGGTGGGTGCGACATATGAATCATCTACGCCCGTAGGCTGTGGAAGGTGTTAGGTATTGAGCCACCTCTCCCAAAGGCGTATCGAGAGCCTTTCGATGTCTTTGGTGCCGCGTAAGGAAGGCGCCGGCTTTCGAGTGGGTAGAATCGTCACGCTCATCGGACATGTCTGCGATCGATGATAGAGTCGATCGTCTTCTTCCAAAGGCGACACTTAAAATAGGAGGGTTACGCTCAACCACTTTCGAAAATAACCCGCCTCGTGCCCTCGGTAGGCGGGAATCGAGAGGTATCGTCGGGCCCCGGGGTTCTCTAATCACCTAGTCGGGATCATCGAGGCGTGAGCACCTCGCCTCCGGTGGGAGCGCTCAACATAGGCTGCTACCGGCGATCGGAAAGGTCGCTCGGCGCTATGAGGTCTTCTTAAAGCGACCTTGCGGCTCCACGTCGGGGCCCATCCGTGTCCCCAGTGACTCCTCCTCCCCGTGAGACTCTGAACTTCGGTATCATCGTCGTCGAGTCAAATGTATGACTTCGCGGAGCTTCGCTGCTGGTGAGATATACGCACTTGGTGTAGCGTACTTTCGATCGTTGGGCCGACTATATCGGCCAGCCTCTTCACGCTAGCCTCTGCGAGAACCGGTAACCCTCTCTCATGGGGTCCCCTTAGTGAGGTCGGTCTTATCGTATTCCCACTCAGCATGCCTCTATAGTACCCCTTCTCTCTACCGTGATTTCGAGCCATTTACTACAATTTTTATAATTTTATTATTTATTATAACACTCTAATTTTAAAAAAAAAAAAAAACATATAAATTAATTAATTAAATTTATTAATTTAATTAAAATTATTATAATAACATTATTAAATTATAAACAAATAAACAATAGCATATAATAATAACATTTAATAATAAAATTTAATAATAACATATAATAAAATTTATAATAACATATAATAATAACATATAATAATAAAATTTAATAATAACATATAATAAAATTTATAATAACATATAATAAATAAATAAAAAAAAGGAAAACCGTACAAAAAAAAAACAAAAAAAAAATTAAAAAAAAAGGAAAAATCGCACAAAACGTGCGATTGTACCATGGTACAATTGCACAAAATGTGCGATTTTTCCTTTTTTTAAAAATTTTTTTTTTTAAATTTGAATCGAGATTGAGTTTAGAATTACCTCGTTTTTGCGATAACGATTCCGAATCCAAAGCTTTAGCCCGACAAATTTTTGAAAGAATTTTGTGAGTTTTAGAGTGATAAAAGTGTTAAAGTCAAAGATTCGATTGTTTTATACTCGTTTCAAGTCCAATGCCATTTTCGTAATTTTAATTTTTTTTTTAATTAATAAAAAATAGGGGGTGGCGATTTTATTAAAAGGGTGGCGACAAATAAAAATCGGGAACAAAAAAATCGAACATAACAAAATCGAACCACAAAACATTATGAAGATGACATTAACACACAAAAAGTAAAATTAAACACATTCGCCGTTTATTATTATTATTATTATTATTATTATTATTTTTTATTTTATGTCAAAGTTATAAATTTTTAAGTCAAATATTAAAAGGATTAATTTCAGATAATATGGGTCGATAAACCTGATTGACCTATTTAATAAATGGGTTAAATAGGGTTTTTTCGGGTTTAAATATTCAATCTGAACCTAACCCATTTAATAAACAGATCAGGTAGGGTTGACCCATTATATTAATTGGGTCAAAAACTAAACCGAAACCCGCTAATTTCGGGTTCGGTTTCATATCAGGTTAGCAGGTCGGGTCAGCTTTTGCAAGCCTTAGTTATTTGTGAAGTTAACAAATCACACTTATATGGTAAGATTTGATAGGACGCTTTGCGATTTTAATTTGCCTTTTTTACTTTTGTTTTTTTACTATTCTTTTATCTTTTTATGGTTATTTATAAATCACGGTGATTGATTAAGAACTTCCGCGTTCAAAATACTTAAAAGGTTTTACTTTTCACGCAGTTTAGAATACTAATTCAATTCTTAATTCTTTAATTATGTATGTTTAAAAATTAAAAAAATTTGATATTAATATTCTTTTTATTAAAACGAATCAAACATGATCTCAATTGACTATATTTTTACATATAGAATTAAAAAACTAAATACTACCTTATATTCAGCCTAAATTCCCATATTTTTTTGTCACTATTCACTCATTACTCTTAATTTGTATTTTACTCTTGATCTATAAGTTAAAACATAGTCATATGGAATCTTGTTTAATTCGTCTCAATACAAGGATTATTAATATCAAATTTTTTTAATTTTTAATTAAGAATAATTTGAGATATTAAAGCCTTAATGGTTAAAATATTGCCTCGGCAAGTGTGAATAACTAAATGAGACATTTAGGCTGAATAGGAGGGAATATAAATTAGGGTCATGAATAATAGTGCAATATTTCTAATATTTTGAAATTAAATTTGAACCGGAAAAAGTACTTACTACTCACTTCTCCCTTTCGCTCTCTTCAACAATTTTTATTTTATATTGTCTCTTTTATTTCGTATTATTTTTATTTATCAAAATATATTCTTTATTTCTTAGTATCATTTACATAATTAAATTTATTTATTCATTAATTTCCAAATATTATTATTTTCATTAACAAAACTCATTTCTCTTTTGTACGTGCTCTGTTCTTTTTTACTTGCACTAAAATTAACTCACTATTATTAATTGAAGTATTATACATGTTGCGGTTATGAGAAAATAACATAATCATGTCATGTGAGATTTTATTTTATTTATCTTATTGCAAATTTTCTTAATATGAAAGTTTTATAATCTTTAGTTATTATAACGTTAAATACTCCCTCCTATTCTACCCATTAGTCCCATTGATTTTTTTTCACTATTCACTTATCATCTTAATTTGTATTTTATTATTAATCTTTAAGTTAAAATATACTTCCTCCGTTCTGATTTAGTTGCTACCGTTGCATGGGCACAAAGATTAAGAAGTTACTGTGCAATAATGAGCAGTAGGTGGAAAGTTGCTTTTTTGGAATTTTTAATATTATTTGTTGAAAAAGAAAAAGAAAATAGGAGTAATTAGATATAAAGTAGGATAAAAATAAAAGTAGGTATAACTTTAAATGATTGACTTTTTACTAAAAAAGGAAATGTAGCAAGTAATATGAAAATTCCCAAAATGGAAAATGTAGCGAGTATCATGGAACGGAGGAAGTAGTCATATGGGATCTTATTTGATTCATCTCAATACAAAGATTATTAATATCTACTTTTTATAATTTTTAATTAAAAACAATTAGAGATATTAAGGGTTAAAATATTATCTCAGCAAGTGTGAAAAACTAAATAGGACTAATGAGTTGAAAAGGAGGTAGTATAATATTGAATCCAAAAAAATGTTTTGGTGCAAGTTTTATGATTTTGTTAAATTTCTAACAATTTCTAATTGGATATTGAGTGGGGCCACGTTTTTGCGGATCATTTTGGATTTTAGACCTTATCACGCCGTCAAATTACCTCCTGTCAATTGTCATGTCCATCTACTTAAATTTGACCACCCTATTTCTACTTTTATTTACCCTATTGTCTATGTGAAGTAGACTAGAGTAAACTCAGAAGTTTCAGTGTTTTATCTTTCATTTACACCTTTTAATTTTACCACTTCTCTCACGTAGCCTGTTTTACCTAGAGGTGAAATTCGAATTATCGAGCTGATTTCGAACAAATGTCATTTAGTTTGGTTGCATTACGGTGGGTCTCACTCGGATCAGGTAGTTAGTCACGGCTCGGATGATAATCAGTTGTTTGCACGGGCGAAGTCAGGATTTTGAATTATATCACTATAATTAGTGATGGCCAAGTTAGTACTCGGACCGATCCGGCGCTTGAAGCGGAGCAGGAGCAGGAGCGTTAGCGGCAGGTTAGAGCGGTCCGAGCCATGCAAAGTGGACCCGTCGGAAAAAATTGCGGAGCAGGTGGAGCGGAAAAACCGCAAGAGCGGACCAAGAAGCAGTGGCCGGTTCACCGTCCCGGCAGTTCAACATGCGGTTCCAAGAGCAGAGCTCGAGCAGTGAGCGGACGGTCGGTTGAGCGCATAGCGGTTCCATGGAGCGGAGCGGGCGGACGGGCAATGCAGGTTCCAACGCCAGGTTCTTTGGAGCAGGTCAAACTAGCGTTTTTGGTCAAAGTAGCCGTTACAATTTTTCTATAAATACCCATCACTTTCAAACATTCAGATTCACTGCTCATCCTTCTCCTACTCTCTCACTTACTCTCTCTACTAATTACTTATCGCAATTATTCTCTTAATTACATAATTAGTTTTCTAATTATTTCTTAATTATTTCTTAATTAGTTCTTAATTATTATTTCTTAATTAGTCTTCTAATTGGTTCTTAATTATTTCTTAATTATTTCTTTATTACATAATTATTATCATTTCTTCATTCTTGAAATAAGCCACTATAAAAGTCACTAAAGTGGCATTATCTTTGGGGGTTCTTCTTCAGCTCAGCCTCCAAAGAAAGGCAACTTCAACTCCATCGATATCAACAACACCTTGGTTAGTAATTGCAGCAGACTTATCAGAAGAGTACGAGCCATACGAGGATTTACATGAGTATGCGGAACATGTTGAAGAGAAATAGAAATTGAAGATGAAGAAGAAGCACAACAACAAGAAGAAGAAGAAGAACAAGAACCAACAACCCTATCGAGATACTTAGATCTCGACAATCATCAACAAGATTATTGAAGAAGCACAACAACAACAAAGAACAACTCAGTGGTAAGCGAGTCAATTTCAAAGTATTGGTTAGTTTTCTAATTTTTATTCTTCAATTTAATTGAATTTTAAATTATTATTTATTTTAATAATGTTTTTATATTTATATTTAGATGAAAATGAACGATGAGACCAACCTTTTAGCAATGCCACCTCCAGTGGTAGAGCTCTACGTCACATGTTTGGTAAGTATTTTACAAAGTACCAGCAGAGCGACCGGATGTTTTCTTATGCACTTGTCAAGTTTGTGAAAGTCAAGGATAAAGCCCTTAGTTTCTTACAATTTTACCAAAGGTAAATACTTTTAAGTTTTTATACATGATATTTATATTTTGTACATCAAAAATGTTAGAATGTATTAAATATTCATTTATTGTGTTTTGTGAATCGTGTTAGGTGGTGAGTGCGGATCCTTCAACAAACATTTGGCGAAAAACATGGAATCACAAAAGCATGCTACGGCTGAGGACAAAAGCGAGCGGACAACAACAATGACACGGACTTCCCGGGACGGGAGATAGCCTTTTAAATCTGTCGTAATGATATGATTGATGAATTTTGAAATATGTAATTGGTGATGAGTTGCCTTTTAACCATGGTGAAAGCGGAGATCACGAATATTTTAATAGAAAATGTTTACAACCACAATATAGAGCAATCCCTAGGAATACCCTTAAGCGACGAACCATTAAATTATATGAATCAAAGCGATATGAATTAGCACAAATGTTTAAATCTTTTCTTGGTAGAGTTAGCTTAACAACCGACATTTGGTAGCTCCCACATTTAGAGCCTTATATGTGTGTAACAGCACATTGGATAGACCGTAATTGGTGTATTCAAAAAAGAATAATTGCATTTGAGTTAATGCCTGAAAAACATACGGGTGAAAACTTAAAATATAGACTAATAGAAATATGTAGAGAATGGAACTTACTAGATAAGATATTTAGTTGTTCTACCGATAATGCATCCGCAAATATTAAATGCATCGAACTTTTATATAATGAACCCGCTTTTACTTGTATCCTAGGAGGTAGTTTGTTACATATACGTTGTTGTGCTCATATTGTTAATTTGTCTTGTCAAGTAGGTATTAAAAACCTAAGTGATTTATTAGGTCCCATTAGAAACATAGTGAAATGGCTTAGATTAGGACAAGTAAAAGCGAAGATATAAGCGTTATGTGACCAATATGAACTAAAAAAGTATATTGGGCTTTGACACTCCTACGTTGGGGTTCGACCCTGAGTTATTAAAGAAGGCGATTGCTTATGCGATGAGGTTATAACTCAATTGTATAGTGAGTTTACGGATAGCGTATAAGTGATGATAGTTGGGAACTAGCGATAGGCGTCAAAAATATTAGAAGCGTATGACCAGCAACTAAGATTTTTCATATGTTTATAACCAAACATTCACTTAGTGATAAGTGAATGTGTTACTATTTTTATCATCTTCTTACATATTCTCATGATGATACTAGCGTTTATTTAAAGCCGATTCTTGCAGAAATGATGGACAAGTGGAAGGCATATTTTCTTGATTTCCCTTATATTTATGGTATTGCGACAATATTAGATCCGTGTTTTAGGGCGGAAGCCCTAAGTAAAATTATAGGATTTTACTACAGCGATTAGATGCCAGCCTACGATGTACATAATTATGTAGGAAATTGTAAAAGCTTTTAGCGGACCTTACGATCATTATTCTAGATTATATAACCGAGTCAGCGTCGTCTAGGTGCTAGCGTCTCGCCCGTCCGATTATTATAATCCCATAATAGCTAACATAATAAGTCGAGATGATAGTTTTGTAGGATCATCTTCTTCGGTTCATATTTAGAATTAGATAGTTATCTAAAACATCACTTTGAAATCGACCAAAGTAATTATGATATTTTCGTATGGTGGTAAGATAAATCAATTATATACCGATATTATCGAGAATTGCAAAGGATATCCTTGCAATTCACCTTCTATTAGCGTCAGATGCGCTTTTAGTGCGGTAAAAGAGTTTTGGACGAAAAGAGATCCGTCTTGCTCCACATAGTATTCAAATATGTGTTTGCAAAAAGATTGGGATCAGCGGAGGTCGAATGCAAGGAATCAAGACGATGCGATCAGAGGAAGATGATCCATGGATGATGATGGATACGTGCATCATCGTCGGGAGAAGTCGGTGGACCGGAAGCATCAACCAACCAATTGATGCGATGAAGAATAGGATCACAAATACGGAATATCGGACCCGACATTAAATATAAAGTGCGAAAAGAACTACGTGGGCTTTGATTCCTTGGGATACGTAAGCGACTTAGTATTTCTTGGGATACTAGGTTCAAGTCCATTCTCTCCCCTTTTTTATTATTCATCTTTATCGTTGATTGTTTCTTATTAATTTATTTTTGTTTTTTAGTAAATATTTTTACGATTACAAGAATTGAATTTCGATAATAATCAAGTCGGAAGTCGAAGAATCCGCATTATTATAGTATTTTTATATTAAAATTAAAGGAAAAATAAGAATGGAGCCGATGGTCCGACCCACCGACGATATTGGAACGCGGAACGCCACATGAACCGCCAAGGAACCGTTTGGAACCGTCGAGCGGAGCGGAGCGGAAGCGTTGGTCGGGTTCAAATGGAGCGAGCGGTGGAGAGGAGCCGGATGGAGCGAGCAGGCGACTACGGACCGTGGCCATCATTAACTATAATATAATTTGCTTTTAGTGGGATATATTTAGCGACATTTAATTTAAATGTCGCTATTTCAAATTTCTTATAGTGTATATAGAGGTTTAAGTGACATTTATTAGACCCTTTAGCAGCATATTAAAAAGTCACACTAAAACTTTTAGCGACATAGGATCTAGTGACATTTCTCACAAATGCCACTATAGACTATAGTGACATTTACATATGTCACTAAAGACCAAATTAAGTGTCGCTAAATCACTTTATGGTTGAAGTTAAAATAAAAACTAATAATTACTACACTAAAAATATGAATCAGTGGCATTTTTTTAATGCCACTAAATCTAATGTCGCAAAAGGCTAAATTTGTTGTAGTGTATGGGCTAAATTGTTGAACAAACAGACACGATGACTTGAAATTTACACGACATTGTAACCGAATCCGATTTGATTCGACTTTAAAAATGATGTACAATTATGTAAAACACAATATGAACACAAAATCTAATTTCAAACCCACGCGAAACACCTAACTCGGAATCAACGATGACCTGAACGAACAAGATTATACACTAGTTAAGCTATGAAAATATTAAAATCGTATAGACTGAAATGAACTTTAATCATTGCAAAAATTATATAGACCGAAATAACCTTGAATCATTGCAAAAATTATATAAACTGAAATAAATTTGAATCATTACAAAACCTGATTTCGTAGTCGGTTGAACTTCGAGTCACATGTCAATTGGTCTTGGGTTGTTTGAATCATCAAAAAATTTTCTTTTGATTAATTCGTCCCAAAATATAGTCAATTGAAAATTTATTTGATTTATCTTAAATTATATTTTTGTAATGTGAACTTTTATAACTTTTAATTATTCACGACTAAGTTTAATTAAGTAGGAAATTTTGCATTATATGTTCGAATTTTCACTATTTAGCTTTGGAAGGTTTGAACTTTGATTTATCTTTTAAATGTTCCAACTTTATATAACTTTAACTTTTAAAGTGAGAAATTTGTAATTTTAAAATTGAATTTTCCTATTAAATTTCTTAGGCTGGATTATCAAAAATCTTACTTGTTTCAAGCAATTAAATAAACGAAAATTTATAAGAAACTACCTAATCTATATGCGTATTTGCAAAAAACTACCCAATATAATTTTTTTTGCAAAAAACTACCTAATCTAATATACTTCTGTGCAAATGACTACCACTTAATGAAAAACGTTAGCTGACCATTAAGTTTGAGGGTTTGACAAATTTAAGAGGTTAACTTGTCTATGTGGCAGTATCTAATAGTTCCTCGTTAGTTTTTTAAATAATTAAAATTAAAACACATTATTTGTCTTTTTTTCTATACGTAAACCGAAAAGGATATTTAATGTTATTTTTACTCATCATAATGATATTTTTTTCAAAAACCGGATGTCGCGATTATCCTTATGGGATAACTCTTTCGAAAATTTGGTCGAAACACGTATTTATTCGGTTTATGTATCGGAAAATAGCCTAATAAGTACTTGTTTCGACCGGATTATCGAAAGACTTATTCCATAACGATAATCGCGATGTCCATTTTTTGAAAAAAATCGTTATCAAAGGGTAAAAATGACGTCAAATATCTTTTTCGATTTACGTATCGAAAAATAGGCGAATAAGTACTTGTTTCGACCGGATTTTCGAAAGAATTATTCCATAAGGGGTAATTGCGACGTTCGTTTTGTGAAAAAAACTTGTTATGATAGGTGAAAATAGCGTCAAATATCTTTTATTTTTATTTTGTTAATTTATGTGTTTTAATTTTAAATTATTTAAAAATACGAGAACTAATGAGATACTGTCACATAGACAAGTTAACCTCTCAAATTGGTTAAACCCTCAAACTTAACAGTCAACTAATGTTTTCCGTTAAGTGGTAGTCATTTACAGAGAAATATATTAGAAGGTGCAAATCCAACATTTGATGGTGATTTTGTGGAACTTTGGAACAGTCATTACAATAAAATTAATTATTCATCATATTGAATTTAATGACATTTTAAAATATGTCATTGATTTATATTTTAAGTGTAATAATTTTTGGTTTTTATTTTAAATTCTAAAGTAATTAAGTGATATTTTATTTGACCTTTAGTGACATATATAATTGTTACTATAGTCTATCATGTCATTTATAAAAAAATGTCCTTAAATCTTATGCCACGAAAAGTTTTTGTATAATTTTTTAATTATGTTGTTAAAAGATTTAATAAATATCGCTACAATTTACTATATATTATAAACTATTAGAAAATTAAAGTAGTGATATAAATTAAAAGTCATTAAATAAATATATTCCACTAAATGTATATTAGTATCTTGTAGTGACCGACCATGGCCGGTTGTTGATTCACCGGAAAGAACTACCACCTTTACAATTAATTTAATCAATTAATTTACAATACTCTAACTACCACCTTTACAATTAATTTAATCAATTAAAATACCTCAACTACCACCTTTTTAATGGACCCCACACTACCCTTAATAACTGTACCTAAGCAAATGAGACAACTAAATTGGTTCAGAGGGAGTATTATTGAAGTAGGCTAGTTGGTAGAAGTCTTACTTAATCAATGCTCATATGTTTAAATCCTATTAATTATAGTTTTTCTTTCCTTATTTAGTTCTTTCCAAAAGCAATTCTTTTTTTTTTGAATAATTTCAAAAGCAACTCTTTAATATCCAAACATTTTCTCTTACATCATTTAATTTTTACACATTCATCAAACATGAATTATCACTAACTTAATTTGTAAAAATGGGGAAATTTCACGTGCTAATATCGAACTTTTATGAAACATTAGTGAGAACTTTTGTATGATTTTTTCACATGGTAGCATCTAGTTTATACCTTATTTAACTGTCGTAGCATATTCCGTTAAATTCTTGTCAATTTCTGTTTAGTTCACCATTTTGACGTTTTTACCCTTATTAAGCGTTAGTAGTTATCTTTATAATTTGCCCTAAACCATTTTTATGATCTCATATGTTTAATTTATCAACGCTCTCAAATGTTTAGGGCAAATTATAAAGACAAGAATCAGCACTAAATAAAGGTAGAAACGTCAAAATGGTGAATTAAACGGAAGTTGACAAGAATTTAACGGAAAATGCTACGGCAATTGGATAAGGCATAAACTAAATTCTACCATATGAAAAAATTTTACAAAGGTGTTACAACATGCATTTAATAAAAGTTCAATGCTACAATGTGGAATTTTCCTAAAAATCAACAATAATTTATTTCTTAATTTTTCAATTTCTTCAAACTTTTACGCCTTTTAGTATTAGTTATCAATTTGTTACTATTTTGTTTTCTCTTCCATTTAAACATTAAAGATGCCAATTTAACTCCTAACAACTTATTATTTTATAATAATAATAATATTAATAAAATCAGAAATTGTGTTGAATTTTTATTTAATTTTACTAATTAAAATTTAAATTGTATTGAATTTTTATTTTAGTTTAAGAAAATCTCTCCTTTTAATTATAAAGGGTTCCAAATTTAGAAATTTATGAAAACTAAATAGCGCCTCGAAATTATTTGCTCCGCCCTTGTAGTGGAGAGACCAAGGTTTAGGGTGAAGAGGGCAACCATAGTTGAGGAGGAAATCAGATGACGAAAGCAAGGAGAGGAAGAACGTAACCGATAATCCTGATTACAAAACTTGGAATATCTTTAAGCAAATCTAATTAAAAGTTGAAACATTTAAAAGATAAATCAAGGTTGTTCGTATCTTTGGAATTAATTATCCTAATAAGCATTAGAATAGTTTTTCGTTACATTATATTTGAAGCATTTCTCCTTTTACACAATCCAACATCTAATTTAGTCATTTTTATCTTAAATTATTCATCGCTAAAAATTATAAAAACATTCCCTTGACTAAATATAATTATTACACATTAATGGTAATATAAAATAGACCTTAAACATGAATAATACTCACAAAGACGAAGTATAACATGTGAAGTATATTTCCTCCGTTCCATAATATTACTACTGATTCACATATTTTCCCACACAACATGTCACACTCAATAGCAAGTACTCCCTCATATTCTACCCATTAGTCCCATTGATTTTTTTTTCACTATTCACTTATCACTCTTAATTTGTATTTTATTCTTAATCTATATGTTAAAATATAGTCATGTGGGATCTTGTTTGATTCGTCTTAATATAAAGATTATTAATATCTACTTTTTATAATTTTTAATTAAAAACAATTAGAGATATTAAGGGTGAAAATATTGTCTCGATAAGTGTGAAAAAACCAAATGGGACTAATGAGTTGAATAGGAGGTAGTATTATAAAACGAGTAGTAACCTAAGTGAAGTAAAGATGTGACGACCCATAGATTCATTTGGTTTGATGTTAAATTTGAATGATGCAGATGCAGTCCTATCGATTTTAAAATCTTCCTGAGCCAGCGGGCCAGGATGACTTGCAAATAAGACAAACCCCGTCAATTTTCCGTCAATAAATTCGTCAAAACCTGCAAATAAACCCAACTGGAGTGGGACCCTTCACCATTACTCCATTCTTCTTCCTTCTTCCCTTCCCTCCATGCAAACTCCATCCTTCTCCCTCTAATCTCTATGCATTACTTTATTTATTTTTTTTTTGAAGAACATCTCTATTCATTACTTACTTGTTTGGTTCAATTGATTTAGCTCATTACTTTATTTACGGATTTATAATTTTTATTAGCGTTAAGTAAATAATATAGATATGATAGTAATTGACTAATTGCTAATGGAAATTCTCGGTTATTAATTATTGACTTTGCTATTTATTACAAAAACACTAGATATTTAGATTGATAAGTTATTTTTTTACGGTTCTTGATTTTAAATTTGGTTAATTAGCGATTTAAATTTTTTAATAATTTAAAAGAACTTCAATAAAAAAAAATTAAATTGCGTCAGTTTAACCCTTTTTCACTATCAATATAGATTAGTTTTAAGCTTTTAATTATTTATAAATCAATTTAAAATTAGCAAACAATTATACCTACAAATGACCATCCTTACTCTTAATTTTTTAGCTATGTTAAAGCAAATTACTAAATAAATTTCTTCCATTAACTAACCCATTATGAAGGACTTGTTTGATAATATATAGTTGGGGTAATTGTTAATGGTATAAGTAACTGTTAGTTAGAATAGCTAGTTTTGTATTTATATGTTACATTTCTATATATTTTGGACATACACTTGAATACTTCCATAAATTTATTTATATGTTACGGTAACCTTTAAATTATATAATTTTTAAATATCATTTTTGATTTTCCAACATTGTTAATTATAATTATAATGTTGTGAAAATTGTTACCATACAAGTTTTGTACCTCTCTCACTCTTATTGCTCCCCTCATTGTTCTGGCTTTCTCTATATCAGTATTCTATACTGTCCACTCTCAATTCTTTATTCATCCAATTCTATTCTCAAACCCTCTAATAATTCTTATAAAGCCAACATCAAACACTTCTTATATCACAATACACCCCCCATAAATATTCTCTGTTCACCACTTTTATCATGAACTCCATAACTACAACCATTTTCATAATCCATCTCTGTTTTCTTCTCCTTCTTTTACCTACACAAATCGATGCTGAAATCCCTTCTGACCATAAAACCCTCCTCAAACTCAAAACCTCCTTACTAAACCCCAACAATGGCGGCCATGGCCTCCATGATTGGACTCCAGAAAACCCTCACTGTAACTTCACTGGTATTTCTTGTGACCATAATTCCCACGTTATTTCACTCAATATTACTAGAATCTCACTATTTGGTTACATTCCTCCTGAAATTGGGTTGCTTAAAAACCTACAAAATCTCTCTCTTATCGCAAATAACCTCACTGGAAAATTACCCACTGAAATTTCATGGCTGTCTTCTCTTAAATACATCAATATCTCAAATAACAATTTCTCTGGCGAGTTTCCTGGCGAAATTTTCACCAATATGTCAGAGCTTGAGTATCTTGATGTGTATAACAATAATTTCAGTGGAAAACTTCCCACACAAGTTAACCATCTGAAGAAGTTATTGTACTTTCATCTTGGTGGGAATTATTTCTCAGGAGAGATTCCGGAGAATTATGGTGAAATGTCATCTTTGAAATATCTGGGTTTGAACGGAAATTCACTTTCCGGTAAGATTCCAGCGAGTTTAAGCAAGCTAAAGGATTTGAATATGCTCTTTCTAGGATACTACAATACCTTTTCCGGTGGTATTCCGTCGGAATTTGGTTCATTGTCTTCATTGAAGCTTCTAGATATGGCGTCGTGTAATCTCTCCGGTGAAATTCCGAAGACACTGGGAAATTTGAAGAATGTTCATACTCTGTTTTTGCAAAGGAATCAACTCTCCGGTGAAATTCCTTCTGAGTTATCTGAAATGACGAGTTTAATGTCTTTGGATTTGTCAAGCAACTCTATCACCGGAGAAATCCCAGAAAGTTTCTCTAATCTCAAGAACCTTACCTTAATCAGTCTTTTCCAGAATAAATTCCATGGAAGAATCCCATCTGGAATAGGTGATTTGCCCAATTTGGAGAAATTGCAAGTTTGGAATAACAATTTCACTTTTGAATTACCCCGTAATTTAGGTTCTAACAATAAGTTAATAACCGTTGATGTTTCGGGGAATCGTATCACCGGAGAAATTCCGAAGAGTCTCTGTAATGGCGGAAAACTGAAACTGTTGATTCTGTTTGGTAATGCTCTGTTTGGTTCTATCCCGGAAGAGATTGGAAGTTGTAAGTCGTTGGAACGCCTCCGTATTTCGAATAATCAACTTTCAGGTGAAATCCCGGTGGGAATATTCGATTTGCAGAACTTAACAACTTTAGAGCTTGGTGATAATGTATTTTCCGGCGAGATTCCAGCGGATATGTCAGCTCGGAAAATAAGCGAGCTTATTCTATCCAATAACCTTTTTACCGGCAAAATTCCGCCGGCGATTGGGAATTTGAAAAGTCTGAATACATTATTGTTGTATAACAATCGATTTTCCGGTGAAATTCCGTCGGAGTTGTTTGGATTGAATCAGTTACAGAATTTGAATCTTAGTGTTAATAATCTTTCCGGTGAGATTCCGGATGAAATTGGCCGGTGTAAGACTTTGATTCAGATTGATTTCAGCCAGAATATTCTCTCCGGTGAGATTCCGGGTTCGATTTCTGATCTGGGAGTTGTTGCAATCTTGAATTTATCTAGGAACTCCCTTACTGGGTATATACCAGAAGATATTACCAGTATAACTAGTCTTACTCAGCTTGATCTTTCCTACAATAATTTGTATGGAAAAATCCCTACTGGTGGCCATTTCAATGCCTTCAATACATCATCATATATTGGAAACCCTAATCTTTGTTGGGTTAATAGGCCTCAACCCTGCCCTGTTTATAACCGGGCTTCGATCGAGCACCGGTTTAGTACATCCAAGTTGATCATTTTGATCATTGGACTAGTCACCGTTGTGCTGTTGTCGCTAGTTACACTGATCATTTACCGGAAGAAGCGTCTAGAAATTTCTAGAGCATGGAAGATTGAACGATTCCACCGCCTCGAGTTCAAGGTGGAGGATGTGATCGAATGTCTTAAGGAAGACAATGTGATTGGCAAAGGCGGGGCAGGGATTGTCTACCGAGGGACAATCCCTGACCCGGATGGTGGAACCGATGTAGCTATAAAACGGTTGTTGAATCGAGGGGCGTCAAATCCAACTTCCAAGAACGATTTAGGGTTTTCAGCCGAGATAGCTACCTTAGGGAAGATCCGACACAGGCACATAGTGAAATTGTTGGGATATGTATCGAACAAGGAGACGAACTTGTTGGTGTATGAGTACATGCCGAATGGAAGCTTAGGGGAGAAGTTACATGGACCGAAAGGCGCACATTTGCAATGGGATGTGAGGTATAAAATAGCAGTAGAAGCAGCAAAAGGGTTGTGTTACTTGCACCATGATTGTAACCCAAAGATATTTCATAGGGATGTTAAGAGTAATAATATACTTTTGGATTCTGATTATGAGGCTCATGTTGCTGATTTTGGGCTTGCTAAATATCTTTGGGATGGGGGTGCGTCTGAGTGTATGTCCTCTATTGCTGGATCCTATGGCTACATTGCTCCTGGTAACTCTCTTAACTCTCCTTTCTTATGTACCCATTATTTGGTTCTTTAATTGCACTATATATATATGTCAATGGACTACCTAGCTGTGTTGAATTGTCTTGCTATAGCTCTTGTTTTGCCTACATTTTTCTGTCTATGATATTATCATGGTATCGTTATGTCGAACTTTTTTGATTAATATCAAGGATTCATCAAAAGCAAATTCGTTGTTAGAAGCTTAGAGGTGAGATGTTTAATAGATTTAGGGTAGTAAAATGTTGTATGTATGAAATATTTGATGTAAATATTAAAAGAGTTAAGAGCGTCTATTAGTGAGATCATCTCAATACTATAGAGAGGGTGGTTGAGGGGTTTTAAAGATGAAGAGGATTAGAGCTATTTTACTTGGTCATGAAATATGGAGTCTAGGTAGGAACTATTTCAAGACATGGACTTAATGGTATGTTCCATGCTACTATTAGGAATACCATTTCTACAATTACTTTGGTTGGAAACACCCTTTTAGGTTTTTTCTACACAAATAATACCCATTGGAATTTGGAAAGGTGACGAAAAGTCGAAACTAGATAAATGGTTTATGTTATGAGTCTAGGTTGGAGCGCTTCCAAGACTCCGACTTAAAGGATTGTTAACTTATCATTACAAATCGATGTCAATACCCTTTTAAGTCGGAGTCTTGGAGGGAGTACTAGGTAAAATTTATCCTTATGAGGTTAGTATGTGCTTTTCGCATGTATGTGACAAGTTATAGCTTTGCTTTCTAGATTTGTGATAGTTCTTCTAAAGTTGTAAATATTAACTTTCATCAGAATACAAAACTAGGTGTGTTTGAGTTTGTCCAAAAGCTTCTTATAAAATCGGACTTTCCTTCACCCAGTATAGCTTTGTTACCATTTAAAAATAGATCTTGCTGAAAGCGTTCGTTAATAAGCATTTGTTAAATATAAATTAGAATATGTTTTAAATTTTGAATTAATTATATCAACCTAATTATTTCCTAATGTAGTATAACTTTAAAATTTATTAATATGCGCTAAAATATAATTTTTTTTATTTTGTTTTTCTAATATTTTTCAAATATATTATTGTTCATATATAACTTTTGTATTTAAAAATTGATTTGGCAAGAGTTAATTGATTAAGCCCAAGTAGTCTAGTTATTTTTTGGTGTTTTAGTATTAGTATTTATTTTCAATAGAATTAAAAATAGTTATTTGATTTCGTATTAAAATGATATATGGTAAAATGATGCAACGTATTTCTTTTAAAAAGGGTATAGTTTCGTAATTTGATATTCGACCCTTCAAACCTCGTCTATATAAGAGTCACTGGGGTTGATATGTATTGTACACTTTGGTCAAAATGTTGAGATTTAGTGCAAATGCTTAATCTCAACTATCAGCAAAGATAGTTACTACTCTGTTCCTATGATATTGCCCCTTGGGAACTGGGATGGCACAGGGATTGAAAAAGTGGGTGAATAGTAAGTAGTGGGGTATTGTAGGTGGGGTTACATCTTTTGTGGGGTAATTATAGGTTTTAATGTAGGAAAGACAAAATTTTTATATTTTAATGAGTTAATATAAGTAAGTCATGTGAGGAAAATTTAGTGATACGAAATAAAATTATACTAAATGGTGTGCTAAATTAGAGGGACAGTTGCCAAAGGTTTTTATGCTTATTATCCCCTTAGGGAGAGGAATGTGATTATTGTGGTTGTAGTATGAAAACACAATTTTAGACTATTCATGTATTAACTTTCAAATGATCCTTGAGTTCTCTGAATTGTTGAGTATATGCTAACGATGTCTTCCATTTCTGAACAGAATATGCCTACACACTGAAGGTAGATGAGAAGAGCGATGTGTACAGCTTCGGAGTTGTACTGCTCGAGCTGATCACCGGACGAAAACCAGTGGGAGAATTTGGTGATGGTGTAGACATAGTAAGATGGGTACGAAAGATTGAATGCGAGATTGCTGAGCCATCGGATGCAGCTACTGTGTTGGCTATCCTAGACTTGAGGCTACAAGGTTACGCGCTTTCCAGTGTAATCAACATGTTTAAGATAGCAATGCTGTGCGTTGAGGATGATAGCTCCAACAGGCCTACTATGAGAGAAGTTGTTCATGTCCTCACCAATCCTCCTCAACGTATTATCTCCGCTCCCAGCTTAATCTGATCTCAAATTTCGGCCATTTGCCTGATTGGAACGAAAAGTTTGGAGTATTATATATAGTATACCACTAACATTTTGCGTAAATGAAACCACATATATCTTCTATATTCTATATATCAATAATCATCAGTCTGGATTCTGGAAGGACTGTTTCATTTTAGTTTGAGTAATGTATTGGTTATTACTGATAATGTTTAATTAAGCTGTATATATAAATATTTGTATACAAATTCTCAAATGAAATGCTTTCATGGTGAGATCTATCTTTTTGGCTGTTTTAATGTACATCTAGGGATGGGTGAGAGTCGGATCTAGGTTGGTTCCAGCTAAATTCAAATTTATACCCTAATTTTTTTAATTGGACCCACACTCGGACTCATTTCCATAGGTTATGAGAAATTTAGTTCTGAACCTAAATCCTTTGGGTCTAGGGTTTGAATCTGGGCCTAAAACAATTTTATTTTTTTTCTTGAAATTTTTAAAAAAGTATATATCATACAATTTTCGACTATTCGTATAAATTGTTTAAACATTTTCGATTAAGAGGGATCTTGTAATACTTTACAAAATTGAACGAATAAGTATATGCACCTTTCCTATATACAAGCTCGCATAATGAAATTTCTGTAGTTTTTTAATTGTTTAATTTTTAAAATCATTTAATGTTTCGAAATATAACGAAATTTCAAATCAAACAATAACATACACATGAAAGCGAATATATAGTTTTTTTCAAAAAGATCTAAATGGGTCAATAGGTCGGATCGAGCTCAATTGTGTGGACTCGTACTCAATGACCCTCAGGTCATGGACCCACATCCAAACTGGATTCATAGGGTCCAAAAATATGTGAATCCAGACCCTTAAAATTAGGGTAGGGTCGGGTCTAGACCCTTAGGTTATGCAGTTACATTCCTTAAATCAACTATAACTTTGAAATGATCACTTATTGCGGGATTAAATGATCTTATATAATTTTAGAGTGATCATTTAGTATTTTCAAATTGATCAAATTTAATTTTAAAGTGATCATTTATAGTTTTAAAAAAATCATTCTTTGTAAACTTAAAGTGATGATTGAAAAGATCACTTACAATATCAAAATTATCAATTATAATCTTAAAGTTGTTAACTAGAGATATATGTCCGTCTCAGAGTCTCATATACTTCCTCTGTTCTGGAAAGGTTGCTACCAATGCATGGGCACTGGAATTAAGAAAACACTGTGCAATCATTGGAGCAGGTGGGTATTTCCACTTTACTGATTTTTTTATATTATTTGTTGGAAAAAGAAAAGGAAAAGTAGGATTAATTAAGTTGTTAATTAAGATCATTTAAGAGTACTTCATACAGCTGGAAATCTTACACAAGTGGCAATTAATCTGATTTTTACCTTTCCCCAAAAATTTTACTTCCCCCCAAAATACATTTTTACCCACCAAATGCTAACTTACCTAAGTCAATATTTATAGGATAAAGTTGAATTTCCCTCCAAAATCATTTACCCCCAAAATAATTACATAAAATCAGATTACAATTCTATAAATATAGATACAAATCACTTTATTTTTTCATCTCTTTCCTTCTTGGCTATTCTTTTTCCAATCCAATTAAGTTCATAAAAATCTGGATCCAATCCCATCTCTATCATCATTTCTACAAAAACAACAACACAATAGAAATTAAATTGTTGGGGGGTTGGGGGGGGGCATTGGGAAAAATATTAAAGCTTCAAACAAAATCAGATGGAAGAAGGAGATGAAGATATTAATCCAGAAATTGAGGTATTTATTTCTTACTTTGAAAACCTCAACATTGATTTTGAATTTGACATTAATGAGGAGTACACAAGTGAAATTTATGGTAATATTGATGTCAGTCCAATGAATTCACAACCAGAAACTCAACCAGAACCATACCAAACAGTAACTCAGAAGAGAGAATTACCCATTGAGACAAGAAAATTAATTGTTCAACAATTAACTTCTTTGTCTAAAGCACCAAACAGACGTTTGCCAAGGGGAACAATCAAAGCAGTAGCATTGCAACACAATACATCAAGGTGGACAGTGGGAAGGCTTTGGGAATTAGCCTAAACATCAATGCAAAATGGCATAGTAATTGATGTTAATAGTAGAAAAAGGGGAAGGGTTGGTAGAAAACCAAGAGTCTTTGACATGACTCTTCTTAATGCTATTCCAATTGAAAAGAGAACAACAATTAGAGCAATGGCAAGTGCATTAGGGATTGGACATTCACAAGTTTATAGAATGATGAAGTCTGGAAAAATTAGATCTCATACAAATTCAATAAAACCAAAACTTTCTCATGACCACAAAACTAGAAGAATTAACTTTATTCTTTCTCAAATTATACCACCTACTATAAATGACCCACCGAAGTTTAGTTTAATGTACAACGTTGTACACATCGATGAAAAATGGTTCTATATGAGTAGAGAAACACAAAGGTACTATCTCTTCCCTTGGGAAGAAGAAGAACCATATAGATGTGTACAAAACAAGAACTTCATAGGGAAAGTAATGTTCATAGCAGCAATTGCAAGACCACATATTAGTAGTGATGGGGATGTATTATGGGATGGGAAAATAGGTATTTTTCCCTTTACAGAAATTTATCTTAAGGAGGTCAGAAAATAGACCAGCAGGCACACCACTCCTAAGAGCGGTAACCAAGGTTACCCGAGATGTAATTAGAGATAAGCTAATTAATGAAGTTCTTCCAGCAATCAGAAACAAATGGCCAGCAAATGGAGTAAAAGACATTTGGACACAACAGGATAATGCAAGGCCACATATTCTCACAAATGATCCAGCATTTAAAGAAGCAGCTAACAAAGATGGATTTAACATTAGATTAGTTTGTCAACCAGCATCAAGTCCAGACATGAACATTTTAGATTTGGGTTTGTTTAGTGCACTACATTTAATTCAATTCAGGTCATTCCCTAAAGACCTCCAAGATTTGTTGAATGCAGTGGATGATGCATACAACACTTTTGAACCAAAGCTTTTGAACTATACATGGATACAATATCAATTATGTATGCTAGAAGTGTTGAAAGATAGAGGTGGTAACAATTACAAGAATCCACACATTAGAAAAGCAAGATTAGACAGGTTAGGCATTTTGCCTAAACAATTAGAAGTTCCTCTTGAACTTTTAGATGCTGCAAATCAATTCTTAACTCATGGACTAATTAATCTCAATGATCTTCCACTTGAAGAAGATTGAAATTAATTAGTCATATGTACAAATAGCATAGCCCTGAAACTTTTTGATCACAAGGGTTGTCTAACTTTAGATAAGTAGACATTTTGTAAAGGAAGAATATGTAAGACATCATTTTGTAAAGGAAAGCATATGTAAGACAGCATTTTGAAGCTATCAACACACCTCTCCATTTAGTCATTGAGGTGATTATATAAAACAATATTCGAAGTATTAAGTTAACATCATTCATCAATCCATAATACACTTGTGTACTTTTATGTCTCTCATAATTAAGTTAAACATCATTTGAAATTGTACATAAGCAAGTATTTCAGCCTCATCTTAAAACTTGACACGAAATTGAGACAAAACACATTAGGTAAAAACAAAATCAGTAGCATCAAAACAGTTTCAGCCTCATACCAAGAAATTGGTGTGGCAATGAAACAAACATCATATAAAGTTATTAATATGTTATGTCTCATTCTCATGACAAGAAAACTAAGGTGGCAATGAAACACAATACATTATGCACATTTCATCAGAGAATAAAATAATCATCATTGAGAACGAAACTAAGTATGGGACTCAAAACATAGCATAGCCAACAGGACAACATTATTCATAAGCATAAACATAATCATAAATAATTAAGTAAAATTAAGAATGCTCAAATGTTAGACCACGAATAGTCGTCTTGCGTGGCTGCTTTGGTTTTGATTCCACCTTCTCAAATAATGCATAATCTTCCTCATCTGGTAAACCATAGTACCAAGGATGGGGTTCTCGTTCAGGACTATCAAGAGCAGTGAACTCCCCACAATTCAGATAATAATGATCATACCACGAACCAAAGATATTATCATATTTCATACATTTTCTTTGAACATCAGTTAATGTGTCGATCGATTTTCCCTTCGAGTCCATCTCCATAGGCAACCATAACAGAACAGAGGAAGTAGTATACAAAAATTAGAACTAACAAAATCAGCTAATATGCCCATACATTGGTAGCAACTATACTAGAACAGAGGAGGCACAACATGCAGATTCATTATAAACAAAAGATCAAACTAAAATCTAAGTAATTTAAAAACAAAAGAATAATTAAATCCAACAAAAATTAAACTAAACGAAAATAATAATAAAAAAACCCAGATCAATATCAAAAAAACGACAGAAATAACTAAAATTAGACTAAGTATTAAAAATTAGACGAAGTATTAAAATTAGACTAACTAAAATTAGACTAAGTACTAAAATTAGACTAAGTATTAAAATTAGAATAACTAAAATCAAAGATTTTAAAAAACAAATAACTAAAATTAGACTAAGTATTAAAAATTAGACGAAGGATTAAAATTAGACTAACTAAAATTAGACTAAGTATTAAAATTAGAATAACTAAAATCAAAGATTTTAAAAAACATCAACCTTAAATCAGACTAAGTATTAAAAATTAGACGAAGGATTAAAATTAGACTAACTAAATTTAGACTAAGTACTAAAATTAGAATAACTAAAAACGAAAGAACTAACTAAAATCAAAAAATTAAAATTTAAAGATTCAAACTAACATGCAACAAAAAATACAGATCTAAAACGAAAAATACAGATCAAAAACGAAAATACAAACAAAAACGAAAGAACTAACTACAGATCAAAAAATTAAAGATTCAAACTAACATGCAGACAAAAACGAAAATACAGATCTAAAAAATACAGATCAATATCAAAAAATGAAAAAACTAACTAAAATCAAAGATTTTAAAAAACATCAAACTTAAATTAGACTAAGTATTAAAAAAACCAAATAAAAACAAAAGATTAAAGATTCAAACTAACATGCAATAAAAACGAAACTAAAGATCTAAAAAACAGAGCAATATTTAAAAAACAAAAGAACTAAAATAAAGTAATAAAAATAGAACAATAGATAACCAAACATCAAACTTAAAAAAAAAACAGAGCAGTATTAAAAAAACGAAATAAATACAAAAAATCAAAGATTCAAACTAACATGCAAACAAAAACGAAAATACAGATCTAAAAAAACCCAGATCAATATCAAAAAAAACGAAAGAACAAACTAAAATCAAAGATTTTAAAAAACATCAAACTTAAATTAGAATAAGTATTAAAAAAACGAAATAAAAACAAAAAATCACAACAAAAACGAAAATAAAAATCTAAAAAAACCCAAATCAATATCAAAAAAACGAAAGAACAAAAAAAGTATAAAAGCCAGATGAATGAATTTTCGAAAAAAATAAAAGCCAGAAGTATAAAACCCAGATCAATATAAAAGATGAAACCAAGTATAAAACCGTTGCTCTAGAACATTTGAGAGAGAACCGTTGAGGGATGAATCGCCATTAGAGAAATTAGAGAGGTCTAGAACATTTGAGAGAAGAAGAGAGAGAGAAAATGAAAGAGGGAGAGAGAGAAAATGAGCCGTTGAGTTTAGGGTTTCTGAGGGAGAGAGAGAGTTTAGGGTGGGTAATGGGTTTTTATAAGTGTAACCAACGGCCCAGATTGTGTAAAAAACTTGGGATGGGTAATTGATAGAGTTGGGTAGGTAAGATTAGGTGAATTATTTAATGAGAGATTAATGGTATGATAAAAATTAAATAATGGTAGGTATAAAAAGTTAACGAGATATATAGTAGGATAAAAGTAGGAGTAGGTATAACTTTAAATGATTGGTTTGTTACCAAATAAGGAAATGTAGCAAGTAATAAGAAATTTCCCAAAATGGAATATGTAGCAAGTATTATGGAACGGAGGAAGTATGTTTTACTGATATAACTATTGTAGATGGTCATAGTGCTATTAATATGTAAATGTTTAATATGCTTCATCTACATTCATCTACATTCAAGCTTTTATAAATGGTTGTTATGTTTTAATTTTTCCTATAAAGAGCAAAGATAAACATAAGGAAAATTTATGTAAAATTAGTATTTTTAGACTTAAGGGTGCATATATTAATCTAAGTTAATCTTTTACTCAATAGGGTTTTAAAATTTTACAATTAAGCTATAATTTTAGATTTTTTAGGTAGTTTTCCTTAGCCATTATTCTCTTTATAGACCCGAATCCATTTCCGACCTCTAGACCAAAACCTTAGACTTGTTTTATAGACCATGATCCACCTCATAGACCCAAACTTGGACCCTAAACTTTATTATAAATTTATAATATTTTTTTACACTTTATTATAATATTTTTAATCAACCTTAATATATACCAATCCCTATTTAGTCCCTTTATCCCTCATTTCACCTCCCTCCTCCCTCCTCCCTCCTCCCTCCTCCATTCTCTAATTCTCTCTCCTTCATTCTATAATTCTCTCTTAATTTTCAAATTTCATCCCTCTTTCATCATTTTTAAATTGAAAAACCCTATTTTGATTACTATTCTTCAATCTCCTTTGTAGTCTTCTTTGATTTACACCTTGTTTTTGGTATGAAATGTGGCTGTTTAATTTTTTATTTTGTTTAATTTTGGTATAAAATCTGACTGTCTTCTTCTATCTAGTGCAATTACTCTTATTTGTATTCTACTGTATCAGATTGTAATTTGTTGTTATATTCGACTGTAGTTTTGGATTTTTTATATTCAATTGTATTATTTTGAATGTATTTGATAATCGGGTGTTTGCACGTTGTTAATGCTAGACCTAAATCAAACAATATTCATAACACCCTAGGTAGGTTGACTTGGACTATAGTTGAGCTAGGTAAAGGGAGATCAAACAATAACCAATTATGACACTCAAGATAACGAGAAGAAGTTGGTGATCCCACAAGTCACACGAACGACTAATAATCTCCCTATGTCTCCTAAGGAGTAGCTGGTTAAGATTCGTAACGAGTGTTAACAAACAAGAAACATTAACCTCAAACCCTAATCCTACACAATGAAGAATAAGACCATGCCTAGGACTTTACTAATCAAAACCCCTAAGAAGCTACTCATTCATATCTAAGTTAATTAGGGCAAAAGCAATGAACAAGGCAATAGATGAAAACATGAAGTGCTTCAATGAGTTCAACAAGAAAGCAACAAAGAAAGCAATAAGGAAATAATAGCAATAACTATTCTATCAAAGCAATAAAAGAGTAAGAACAATAACTAGTGCAATGAAATCAAACAAAGCAATAAATAAAAGCAATAAATGGCTTGAAACAAATAAAGGAATGAAAACTTACATAAATGAAAGTGAAAGTATAAATCTACTCTAGGGTATGAAAGTAAATGAAAGCATTAAAGGTTTGATGTTCTAAGGTGAGGCACACAATGACTCTTACAATAGGCATGGGGATTATACTGATAAATGGGCTATATATAGCTTAAGAACAAAAGGGCTTAAATGCCTTAAAATAGGCCTTCGATTATAGCTTCCGAAGAAAACAAATTACGCGCAGCAGCAGGTCTATTCGCTTGAATGAAATAGTCATTCGACAGAATCCATGCTTCTTGATCAGCATCAATTCATTTGACCAAATTAGGTCTCATTCAGCTGAATGGGGTGTTATTCGACCAAATGCATGTTCATTCGCCTATTCCAGCAGGTGTTGCGCCTGTCATGAAGTATTAATGGATCCATTTGATCAAATGAATCTTGGATTCAGCCTATTATATGCATCTTTTAGCCTATTTTAGCCTATGATGAAGTGTCAATGGATTCAACAAATCAGCAATGATCTTTAAAGACGTATTAGGTTGGTTAGAGAGCTGCAACTTGTGTGATGTTAAGGGACTGCTTACATTTTTTTTCCACCGACTTTATGTTGTTTCACTTGTAGTAACATAATATAACCAACCTAAACAACTAGTTAAGCTAGGTAAAAAGTTCTACTAAAATTCAGTTCCCCTAAAAAATTGTACTTTGAATTTGTCTTTATGGTGGAAATAAAATGCACTGATTAAGCGTAACACATGTTGCTTATGAAGCTAGGCGGGACGGTTGTTGACGTGAGTTAGACTTGAATTGTACAATGGTCTGTCGAGGCCAATAGTCCATTCATCATTTCCATGCTGCATGCCAACTTTATGAAAAGCAAATAGGTGTTCATTGTCCTTTAATAACGATGAGGTTCACCCTCACCTGTAAATGTATTTCCATTTAAATTGTCAAAATCTTTTATGTCCCCTAAAAAACGTGTACCCCTTCAACGTTTTCTTCATCTACCTCTAGGGGATATTTTATTCTACACAATATCTCAAGGTCTAGTTAAGTTAGGATAACAAAGTGTTTCCTAGTTAAGGTAGGATTACAATTGTATCGACAATAAGCCATTTTATTTTTACGGTTCTAAATAGATCTAGGAGACTGTATCGCAGTTCATGTAATTTGCTGACGATATCTTGTTGGTAGCAGAAACCAACGAGAAAGTGAATAACAAAAAGGAAGAGTGGATGACAGTTTTAGAAGGTAGAGGATTGCGCATAAGTCGTACGAAGACAGAATATTTGAGATGCGACTTTAGTGGGACATCGCAAATAGGGGAGCCAGAGGTGATAATTGGTGAAGAAGTAGTTGCAAGTATAACCAAGTTCAGGTATTTGAGAATTATCATTTAGAGTAATGGGGTGATTGATGGAGATGTTACTCATCGAATATAAAGAGGTTGGCTCAAGTGGCGAGCAACCACTGGGTACTATGTGATAGGAAGTTTCCAAGTATGTTATAAGGTAAATTTTACAGAGGTGTAATCAAGTTTCCTTTACTGTATGAGACAAAATGTTGGCCCGTAAGAAGACTTTGGAACATAAGATGGAAGTTACAGAAGTACGTATGCTGAGCTGGATGTGCGGCAACACAATGATGGATAGGATCAGGAATCAAGAGGTTAGACAAAAACTTAGGGCCTGTTCTCTTCGTCTGATCTAATTGAATCCGATTTGAATTTACTAAGGTCTCGTCTAATTTGATCTGATCTGGTCTGATCTGGTCTGGTCTGGTTTGATTCAATCTAATTTAATTTGAATCTTTCTGATCTGATCTCGGCCGTTCTGGTCTGGCCTGGTTTGATCCGATCTGGTTTGATCTGATCTAGTTTGGTCTGCTATGGTCTGATTAGATTTGATTTGGTTTCATACAGTTTGTTATTGTAATATTTTTATTAAGGAAAAATTATAAGAAAGTACCTAATTTATACACCTTTTTTTAAAAAAACTACCGTATCTAAATTTTTTTGCAAAAAACCACCTAATATAACACAAATGTTTGCAAATGACTATCTTTTAACGAATATCGTCAGTTCACTATTAGTTTAACACTTTGACCAGCACGCAAAAGGTAGTCATTTGCAAACATTTGTGTTATATTAGGTATTGTTTTGTAAAAGAAATTTAGCAAATGTAGTTTTTTTAAAAAAGGTATATAGATTGGGTAGTTTCTTATAATTTATCTTATTATGGTGAAACATTAAATAAAAATCAATAATTATAACAATAAAAATATGAATTAGTGGCATTTTTTTAATGCCACTAAATCCAATATCGCAAAAAGTTAAATTTTTTGTAGTGCGAATTCATGTCCTCAAGTGGAGAAGGAGAACATTCAACCACAAAAGCAATTAAGAAAGAGAGGTAGTTGGAGTAACACAAGGACTTTATTTAGTTTGATTTTGAATTAAGGTTCTTATAATTTTGGAGTTATTTGAAAAAAAATATTATATTATATGTGGCCTCATAAGTCATTTTAGAAATCATTAGTTGTTTTCGTAAGACTGTTATTGAGATTAATTATTTAATAAAGTATCTACTTAATATAAAGTAGTAAACTATAGTCATATTTAGCCATTATAAATATAATTATAATTACTAGATTTATTTCCAACAGATATAAACTATCCTTTAATAAATTACTTTTTCTACACTATCTCTATATATAAATTTTACTTTTTAGCAATAATGTTGTTTTAGTATAAATGATTTGTGTTAAATCATAATGTCTTATTGTGTTAAATCATAAAGTCTCACAATAAACTCTTAGGTACTATTATTTTACAATCAAACACATAAAGGAGTCGTCAAAATCAACTGCTTCATCTAAGGTATTGTTCGATTATACATTTTTATTTATTGTTATTTATTTAACATTATATATTGCTAATAAAATTATTTTAAAGCGGGACAATACAACCTTTTATTTTTCTTTAATTGTCTTTGATAATTTACTGTGCAAATTTAAATATTATACTTAAAACTAATTAATCTATTATCACTCCTCCATAGATAATATAAAAGGATCATCGACCAAAAGGGATCAATCAAATCAGTTGGGTTAATTTGCTTTTAAACAACTCAAGGGGTATGTTCATTATGTACAAACAACAAGCTTATCATGTATGTTTATTTGTATTGTTTACTTTTCCTAAATATTTTTATTTAAAATTCAAGTAATAAATTTTCTACAGATAATATAAAAACAAACTTATGATGCTATACTTATAACTAGCCATCTTCCATGAACATATATTATCAAACATGAATTTAAACGATAGACCATAATGAAGTGGTAGTAAAAAGACTTACCTGCGCGACTGTGGCGTTCGATGTAATGTGAGATGGAAAACATAATAAATTAATTAAATTACTGACCAACAAAATATAAATTAAAAAATAATATATATGTTCAAAATCGAGCCATCCATAAAGTTGTCAACAAATGATCTGCAAATAATGAAAATAAGAGTATAGTAAAGTCAAATAATTTAATGAATATATAATAATTTAATGTATAAAATAGTAAAATCTTAATCACTGTAACTGACTGCACTCTCAATTATATGTATTTATTCCAAATTGATTATTGATTTGATGCATAGACAGTAAACACTTATAACGTTATATTTTTATTACTAAATTAATATAGCCTTTATTTAGTTTCTTTTTAGGTGGGGGTTTCTTTTTAGGATTTTTTTAATATTATTTGATGAAAAATGAAAAAGAAAAATAAGTATTTTTAGATGATTAATTAGTAGAGCACATGGGTTAGAATTGACATTAATACAGGTTACAAAGAGTATTCAATGTTTTAAAACAAAAATCAAAATCATAACCAAACTTTAATTAATGAGAATCAGATCAAATAAATAAGCAAAAATTAAAACAAAAATTAAAATCAGAACCAAATTTTAATTAAACTAAGTCAACATCAACATGCAGATAAAAAAAGAGAACTAAATAAATCAATGATTCAATCCAGATTAGGAAAAAATAAATCAAAGATGATGAAATAAAACAAGATCAGATTTATAAAATGAATCAATGATTAAGAAATCAAAACCAACATGCTGATAAAACCAATGCTTAAATCCAAATCAAGAAAAATTAAATCAACCATTAAATCAAGATAAAAAAAAGAAACATTAAAAACCCAGATGTAATACAAATTCAAAAACCCAAATAAATAAAAGGGTAGAAAATCAGATCATAATATTATTTGATGAAAAATGAAAAAGAAAAATAGGTATTTTTAGATGATTAATTAGTAGCGCACATGGGTTAGAATTCACATCAGTACAACTTACAAAGAGTATTCAATGTTTTAAAACAAAAATCAAAATTAGAACCAAACTTTAATCAATCATACTTTAATTAATCAGAAGCAGATCAAATAAATCAACAAAAATTAAAATCAAAACCAAGCTTTAATTAATCTAAATCAACATCAACTTGCAGATAAAAAAAGAGAACTAAATAAATCAATGACTAAATCTAGATTAGGTAAAAAATAAATCAAAGATGATGAAATAAAACAAGATCAGATTCATAAAATAAACTAATGATTAACAAATCAAAAACCAACATGCAGATAAAACCAATGCTTAAATCCAGATCAAGAAAAAACAACCAACGATTAAATCAAGATAAAAAAAATAAACATCAAAAACCTAGATGTAATACACAATCAAAATCCCAAATAAATAAAAATGTAGAAAAATCAGATCCCCATATCGTGAAGATCATATCATAAACCCAGATGTAATGCAAAATCTTAAACCTAGAACTATTAAAAGAAAGAAGATCAAATCGCCATTTCTTGAAGCAAGAATAGTTGATGTATCCTTAAGAGTTCTCTAGAATGGAGGTGAGCGAGAGAGAGAGAGAATGAGAGAAACTAAGGAGTTGGCGGAAATTATACCAGACTAGAAGTATTTAGGGTAAGAATGGGGGTAGAGTTTATATAATGGGTAACATCTAAGGTTTAAAATCAACGGTGGGATCAAGGTGGGTTTAATTGACGGTCCAGATCACACCACAAATCAATTAATGAGGAGTTGGGAAGGTGAGTTTCAACGGCTGAAATTTAATTGGAACGGTGGGTATTAATGGGTTAGGTAGGTATTTAATGAGAGAGATAATTAGAGATAGATTAATTATTTTGGTTGGGGATAGATTAAAATTTATTAAAGATCGGTATAAAAGCTAATGAGGTATAGACATATAGAACTCTAATAAATATACAAAAATGATCTTAAAAGAAAATATGTAAAATAAGTATAATAGTTATTTTTTGCTCATATTTATATAAAGTTCAAATAATTAATATTAATATTTTATAATATTTAATAAAATATTAACATTTCATATTAATAGGATATTTTTTTCGGAAAAAATATTTATGAATCCGTGCATAGCTCGTTTTGTTGGTGTTCCATGTGCTTGCTGCATTTCTGGTTTGGTTTGCTTGTGGTTTTATGTGCTTTGAGTGGGTTAGTGCTTCTTATAGGTTGTTATCAGTTTTATTGGTAGTTATCTCTGTTGTGTTGTCTACACATACGTTTGCCTCTTCGTGGTTTCGCTTCCTAGTGCTCTCTTATGGTAGTCGTGAGGATTCCGTGCCTATTTAGGGGCCGTGATGGCTGTAACAATGGTGGTGGAAAAGGTCTAGCTATGAAGTACTTTATTAACCACCTTGGGTCTCGCCATTTTAGCTCAGAAGTGTCCAGGCTCTACTTTAAAGATTGTATTGAGAGTGACCCTTGTTTGTTCTCCTCTCTTGACTTAGCTCTTAAAAAGGGAGACATTTGGCTCTGTGGTGAATGTTTTCGCACTCACTCCTTCGGTAAGAAATGTAAGCACGACAATGGTTCGGTGATCCTTCCGCATTCCTTAGGTGATGATGCAATTCATGGCATCCCCTGCCCCTTGGCCCCCGTGAGTGCGCCTCATATGTTTGATATGTCTCCTCCGTCAGGCTCTTCTGCTGCTTGCCTTACCCCTAGTTTTGACGTTGATCTTCTCGGACGTGTCTTTGCATAACCCACGCGAACAGTAAAAAGTATCCACCCCAAGCTGCGTGTCAGCTTTGCTAGAGTGTTTCTTCAAGCTCTTGATGCGGTCATAGCTTGCCCTAGTGATGAGTCTGCTTGGGTGCAACTTTTGATCTTGCCTTGCTGTGTTTTGGGTACCTTTTTGCCTAAGATTAGGTCCGAGCGAAGATCGGGCATGAGAAAGCGGTGCCAGTTTGCTAGTACTTCTGATGCTGTTTCTAGATGGCGAGATCCTAGTGACAGGCTCTGTTTAGTTCTGGATCGCCTAGCTGAGATACCTCCCCCTTCTCCCAGTGTCTTGAAAGTCAGCAACTTGGAAGACTCTAATTTGTATCAATGCAAGCATAAGCTTGGGGATGGCCATTTCACTGCTGCCATCAAGGTGATGTCCTCCTCGGGTGTGGCACCCCTTTCCTCAGACAACTTTCAGGCTCTTGAATCAAAGCACCCTTGGGCGCCCCCCCGGTTCTACCCTTGACCCCTTGTCATGAGGAAGCTCTCTCAGTGACCACAAATGAGGTACTTAAGATGCTACATAGTTTCCCTAAGGGAACTTCGTGTGGCAGAGATGGGCTTAGAGCTCAACATCTTGTGGACATGCTGGGAGGTGCGGCGTCAGCCATCGCTGACTCATTGTTATGCTCTATCACTAAGGTCGTCAATTTGCTTTTGGGTGGTCAGTGTCCTAGCGTGCTGGGGGCTTTATAGCTAGTGCACCCCTCACCCCGCTAGTGAAGATAAGGGGTGGTATTCGTCCTATTGCAGTTGGCACGGTGTGGCGGAGGCTTGTATCTAAAGTTGTCGCCTCTGTTGTTGGGAAAACTCTGCATGCCTATTTCGAAGATTTTCAGTTTGGGGTCGGCACACAAGGGGGTGGTGAGGCTATTCTTCATTCTGTTAACTGGCTTGTTGAAAGCAAAGGTGATGTCGTTGGTACCTCTATGCTCTTCGTGGATTTTCAAAATGCTTTCAATCTCGTTGATAGGAGTGTTATGTTATCCGGAACAAGGAACCAATGCCCCTCTCTCGCCCCATTGGGTGGAGTTCTGTTATTCCCAACCTGCTCGATTATTCTATGGTGACTCTATTCTCTGGTCCTGCCATGGTGTTCAACAAGGTGACCCCTTTGGCCCTATGCTTTTCTCCCTTAGTCTACACCCCTTAATCACGAAAATTCATCAGTCTTGTAAGCTCAACTTTCAGGTTTGTTACCTTGATGACGGCACCATTGTTGGTGACACCCTTATGGTTGCCAAGGCTTTACGCATTATTAAAGAGGAAGTGCCTTCTCGTGGTTTATTTCTCAACATAGATAAGACTGAACTCTTCTGGTCTAGGGAGGACCCCAGGAGTAGAGAACAAGGGGTTTTCCCACCTAACATCTCTTGCCCTAATGCGAGGGTGAAATTTCTTGGCGGGCCGGTGAGTACCGATTAGAGCTTTTGTCGTGAATTTTCCTTAAAGAGGGTTTCTAAAACCATTGAGCTTATGACAACTGTTAGCAAACTCCATGATCGACAATGTGAGTTGCTCCTTCTCCGTTATTGTGCTGGGGTTGGGAGGCTATTTTATGCGCCGAGGACTTGCCCTTAAGATTGGTTTGGAGACGCACAGATCCAGTTCGATCTTGCTTTGCGCTCTTCTCTTTAAAAAGTTGTTACAGCTTCTGGACCGGGGTTCGGGGACTGGCAGTGGAGGTTAGCTACTCTCCCAATTAAGATGGACGACCTTGGTATCTACTTGGCAGACGACATTATCAACTATGCTTTCCTTGTTTCTCGTCTTCAAACTAGATCGCTCCAAGCTAAGATTGGTTTGGAGACGCACAGATCCAGTTCGATCTTGCTTTGCGCTCTTCTCTAGAAAAGGTTGTTACAGCTTCTGGACCGGGGTTCGGGGACTAGTAGTGGAGGTTAGCTACTCTCCCAGTTAAGCTAGGCGACCTTGGTATCTACTCGGCAGACGACATTATCAATTATGCTTTCCTTGTTTCTCATCTTCAAACTAGATCGCTCCAAGCCAAGATCTTGTCTAACTGTGATATTTCTTCTCCGGGTCCGACTTTTGAACGTGCACTTGGTTTCTTTCGGGTTCTTTGTGGCTCCAACGCTCTTTCTCCCAACGATGAACCCGCTGCCCCCCATATGATAAAAAAGCTGGCAAGGCCCTATTTTAGTGTTGTTGAGAAAAGTCTTGCGTCTACCTACAAGTTCACCCCAAGACAAGCTGCCATTCTTAGTTCCACTTGGAAACCACACGCCCAGGATTTTCTATTAACAATACCTATTGAGGGTTTAGGGCAGAAAATGAATCATCGTCAGTACCGGTCTGTTCTATGCTACCGTCTCGCTATTCCTTTATTCGTCGAAGGTAGCCTATGTCCGAGCTGCAACAACCCTAAAATGGATAAATGGGGGGACCACGCTGTGCATTGCTCTAGTGAGATTGGTGTGAAGTTCCGACACAATTTGGTTCGGGACATGTTGGTGGATATTTGTTGCAAAGCAGGGATTTCAGTGCGTAAGGAGGCTCCGCTGGGGTTTTATTCAGAAGCAGGGAAGGACCTTAGGCCTGCAGATCTCCTTTTATTCAATTGGCTTCACGGGAAAGATGCATGCGTCGATGTCACTAGAGGCTCACTGTTTGCTGGCGCAGGAGTCACCTCGTGGGCACCTAGGGCATCTTTAGCCAATGCAGTAGAAAGAAAAAGGATGAAATACACTGCGAAGTGTGAGGAGAATGGCTACAAATTTATCCCTTTCGCTTTCTCCACCTTTGGAGAGTTTGGTGAAGATGCACTCGACTTATTGGCAAGGATTGGTTCCTTATCTTTGAGTAACTCCGGCAACACCAAATCTAGAGCATATATTTTTCAGAGGCTAACATAGGCCACATTTTTTCCTTTTCCCCCTATATTGATGTAGCTCGGCCAGTTTTTTTGTCTCTCTTGTTTTTGTCTTGTCAGGGTGGTCCTGTCCACCTGACATAGATAGATAGGTTACTGGCTTTGCCTTGTGTATAGTTTATTTGAGGATTCCCGCTTACCTCCTTTGCACATGCAGAGTGACACTTTGAAGCACTTTCTAGATGTTGGGCTCTGTGTTCACACTGATGCAATCTTTTTTAGCAAATCTAAGGGTCCCACCTCCCTTGTATGCCTTTTTTGAGTGGGTAATACACAAATATTTTCAAATAATAATAATAATAATAATAATAATAATAATAATAATAATAATAATAATAATAATAATAATAATAATAATAATAATAATGGAATCAGGGGGAACCGCCTTGCCCGTACGAAAAAAGAAATATTACGATGCCATTTTTTGCAATCTCATTTATGTAATCTGGAGCGCAAGGAACGACACAATGTGGAATCACAAAGTGCCAATGGTTAACCATGTGGTAGAAAATGTCAAATACATGTCCGAAACTAAATTCAAATATCTGGAGTCACTCAAAGCAAGATCAGTTTGAAATCTAAACTCATGTGATGTTGTTTAGGTATCCTTTGTTACTAAAGGTCTCTCATACAGGTCTTCTTTCACAGGCTGTTGTTGCCTCTGGCATTACCTTTTCGATCCTCCTTGCCACGCTCCGTCTCTACTGTATTAGGACATGATGCCCTTTCATTTAGGGTTGGTTATTACTATTCTTATAAGCCAGTTTTGTCTCTTTTGATGCTCTGTCAGATAGGGCATGTCCTATTGACAAGCTTAGTTTGTAAATGGTTAAGTCCTTGTATAGCATTATATTTTTGAGGTTTCCCGCTTATCCCCCGTGCACATGAAGAATGACACATTGAAACCCCGTCTAGAAGGTGGGCTTTAACAAGAGATAAAGGCAAGTGAAGCAAAATAACACCCTAAACTTCAACCTCTTCATAACTCCTAGAGACAATGAAAATGAAAAAAATCTACACTTATTCCTCCCATGTAGCCTACCCAGGTACCTACCTTATGACTCCCACTTCTTATGTCGCGGGCTTCAAGAACAAAATAGATGCAAAAATTTAAAATCTCTCTTTATCTCTCATTTTGTCTAGGAACTCATTTTTGGATTTTCTTCCTAGCCACTCATTAATTTATCCACATCTCACTTACTCACACACTCATGCCGCTTTTTTTGCATAGGTTGCCCTTTCGGGTTTTCATCTTAGCTAGGTTTTTCTCATTTCAAGCATGTTTCCTCTTTCCAATGAACAACATGTACAAATTTAGCTATGAAAAACAAACATACAATATAAATGCAATGTTAAGATTGTACAAACAAAGAAATTCAAGACATACAACACGGGTAGCAAGAGGGTATATTCAATAACCATTATAGAAAATAAGGTTTTTTGTAACTATGGATAAAGAATATTAACGCACAGAAAGAGAACATATAGCTAACAAATATACTCCAATGATGAACTGGGATAGCACCGTCAGTTGCTTCATTACCTCTTATGACATAAAATATCGGTTCTCTTTATGGCTCCCCAAACAAAAACAAGCTTCCTATCTTAATCTCCTTGTCTCTCACTAAATGATCTCACTTGAAGCCCATAGAAAAATCCCAAACCCCTTGTCGACCTCATATCCAACCCAACACAACATCACCACAACCACAACATAATGAAACCAAACAATCACCCAAACTCCAAACAATGTGGCTCAAATAATGGAGTTCTTGGATATCGCAATCCAAGAATTATTTTGGACAAAAGAGGATGGGGGCTTTATCTTGGTTAAAAATATATTGCTCAGATTACATGCAATGGTTGATAGAAGGTAATATGTGAGAATCTAAGTGAGTATAGCTAGGTGGGTTAAGGTGTGACAGTTTAGTGGAGCTAGAATCATAGAAAAGATGAAGATAGGAATAGAAGTATACGTACGGGTGCCGTAGCAAAGGATGAAGATCGATAGCAGCTGATGAACACTCATTCTCCTTTTGCCTAGACATCTTTCACAAGTTATTGGATAACACTCTTAATTTTTTTTCTTCATTTTTTTCGGGTAGGAGTAAACAAAAAGATAAACAAAAAAAATAAAAATAACAAAAGCATTAAAATCCTAATCTAAGAAAACATGAAAACAAAACTAGAAAAACAAAAAAAAACTACAACTAACAGGTGTAGACTCCCCCCATGCTTATCAAAAGTATTGTTCTCAATGCTTAAAAATGTAGCAAAGGAACAAAGATATGAAAAATAAAAGCCCTCAGATAGGGAAACTCTAATGTAAAAAGAACTAAAACAAAAATAAAATGTAACTAAAAGTACGGGTTGCCTCCCGTTATGCACTTGTGTAATGTTTGTAGCTTGACTGTTGTGCTCAACATTGGACATCGACAAAGCTCTTAGAATCTTATCGAACTCCTCTGAAAAATTTAAACCAACACAATACAGGTGGTTCGAAAGAAAAACAACTGTGAAAATAAAGGTAAGAGCCCTTTTCAACTTGTCATATAGTCTAGCGACACATTAAGAAAAAGCATGCACATTAATACAATTTAGCACATATGGACTATGGTCAAAGAGACTATAACAGGATTGTTTGTCAATAACATAATTATCATGAATTAAATCAGTATTAACAAACTCTAAAGTACTCTATAAATTAAAGGTGGAGATGATTCTGAAGAAACTTAGTATCAAAAGAGTTAACCACTGCTAATGTTTCATCATCATAGACTTCTTTACCCTTTAACATTGACTCAAGTCCAACTAATTCATGTTCCCAAATAGACTTGGAATAACACTCCTCATTAACAAAGTTGGTATGGTCAATGGTGGACTCACGCTCAATGGGTGGTTAATGAATGAGAGGAGATGGGGAGACACAATCACAAGAAGTAATATCATAAGACTACATATCATCAGACAATAAAGACTCTACATCCCCATCATCAATAAACCTATTATCAAGTGCAAAATTTTAACCAAGAGACTCCTTTACCTCCTCACCAATATGACTCTTATAAGATGAATTAAAATCTTTATTGTTACTGACATTTGAAAACATAATTTCGACCTCTTGCTCAAAGGCTTGAGCAGAAAGACTCTAAATTCCTTATGCAAGGGTTCAACATAAGAATCATTAGCACAAGTCATATCCAAAGATTCATACACCATTATAGAAGGAACAATAAATGAGCTATCACAAGATAAATCAATGGGCAAGTCAGAGTTGTTAACGTTAGCACCTTGTTCCATTGGAAAATGTAACTCACCCACATTATCCTTTGAAGAAGGGGAATCATCAAGTTCAATTGTTGCACCATAGGTTTTCTCATTATCTATTACCGTCTGATCAATAAGTGCTAGATTACGAGCAAGACTAGTTGATTGCTTATTCAATTGTTCGTTCCATATTGCTAATTCCTTAATCATCATTGATAATTGTCTAGAAAGAGATTCTTGACGTTGTTCCACCTACAAATACTAAGCTAACATATTGCATAAAAAAAAACGATAACTGTCATCCATGTCAAGTATTTCATCATTACTCATAAAGATGGATAGACTCCAAGACTCGGGGGTCATCCCCTCTAATATCAAATGGCTTAAATCATCATAGTAAAAAGTGTAATCACAAGAGGCCAAGTATTCCATATAATCTTAAAATCTAGGGAAATATGTGTGGAATTGCTCTCCTTCATAGCCATGGATAAAGATGAAGAACATAAAAAAAATATTTACACAACAAAGCAATATATGTAATAAAATTTAACAAACTAATTAGCTATCGCTTCCTCGGCATCGGCGCTAAAAACTTGATGTGCAAATTTTATTTCACCGCAAGTGCACGGTGTACGTGTAGATGCGGGTCGAACACAAGGAAGCTAAGACAAGAAATTTGCTAATTTCGATCAATTATATTGCTTATGAGAAAAAGATATTTGGTTGATTTTTAAATAATAAGCTAAATAATGCAATGAAAATGTAGATTAAACTATATGATGAAAAGATCTAGGGTGTCGCAAATCCCCTTAATTCGTGCATGATCAAACTCTTATTAGTGTCTATGAAATGTCGGATTAATTGTGTGATTAAATATGATCTTGTTAATCTCAAACTCTCGCTCTATCGATTAACTTTTAGATTTAGATCTGATTAATTTGATTCTTACACGCTAGTTTTATTGAACGAAATAATAAGAATTTAATTAAAATTTATCTTAAAGCAAAGTTAATCCCAATCTCACGCGATAGTTCTATTGACTAGTCCGAGAAAATATATTTAATTTAGGGTAAATTGGCACAATTGAACCACTTTAATCCTAGTTTCATAACACATTCAAGAATCAAATCATACTTTACTTATAGGTTCAAACACTAACCCTAGAAATGAATCTACTCAATATTCATGGTGGAAGAGATGAACACAAACCCTAAGATGATACTAAACATTAATGAAAATGATAATAATGAAATTTTCAAGAAAAAACAATAATTAAACTATGACAAACAATGAAAGATCCAAGAGACAAAAATAAGATCAATACTACTTTTAGTAAACGGCAATTTCTAAGAAACCAATTAAGGTATGACAATTAGACTAATACGAATTTGATGAAGAAAGATTAATCTAATAATGAGAAAGTAAATCAAAGACAAGCTTACAAGAATTAAAATTGTCTTCAATGGAGAAAGATAAAGGAGGAAGCATGAAGAAGAAGAGGGGTTTCAGTTAGAGCTGTTCATGGGCGGGCTTGGGCGGGTAGCGGACCGGGTAGCACTTAAAAATTCTACCCGCGGGCTCAAATATTCAAAAGTCCGCCCGCATTTGCGGGCATATTTTTTTGTCGCTACCCGCCCATTTTAAAAGCGGGCGGGACCCGCGGGTAGGTGGGTATTTTTATATAAAAATTTAAAACATAAATCATATTATAAAGTTAAGTTTTTATAAGAACAAAAAAATATAATACATTATCTAAAAAATTTCAAATATATATAAAGTCTCAAAATAGTCAAATTACATGAATATTGAATATAGACGGTGGAGTCGGCTACTTGTTTGAACTTTGATAGTCGATTGCTTGAGTGCTTTGAGGGTTAAGAATGAATATTAAAGTCTAAAAGAAGTAAACCTTAAGGCTAGTAAAAAAGTAATAAACTAAAGTTGGGTATGGGTCATGTAGTAGTATAGTTTAATATTTAATAAAATTAATTATTTAATAAATAATATATTAAACTACGCGGGAGGGCGGGTATACCCGCGGGTATTTTTTTGGTGTCGCTACCCGCCCGTTTATCTTGGCGGGCGGGTATTACCCGTCCAAACTTTAAATTTTTTTTTGAAAAATGTTGTCCATGCTCGCCCGTTTTTCGAGCCGGATTGGGCGGGCCTAGAGGGTAGCCCGCCCATGAACAGCTCTAGTTTCAATCTACCTTCCTTTTGCTCCCTAAAGGAGGCTTAACCTAATTATCCCTTATTACTCACTAAAGAAACCCTAAGAAGTTAATTAATATAAAGATAAAATAAAATTATATAAAATTAGAGTAATTGGAAAATGTTGCACGGAAATCCAGAAGCTGGAGTCGACTCGACGGCCACTTCCACGGCCAGGAAGCCGAGTCGGCGTTTTACACTGACAATTTCAGTGAATTTCAAACGATTGTCATTGCTGTTCGATTTCTAGCTTTGGGCATCTAATATACCGTTGGAAATCTCTTGAAGTCTAGTTTCCAATGCCGCAAACCTTGCTTCAATGCGATCTTCCTATCAAAAGTTATGGCCAAACGAGTAAACATGTATCAAATTTCACTTCAAAACTTTTGCGTTATAAACACTTTTATACTCTTTTGCTCATTTTCTTTGTACAACATCTTCACCCATGATGGAATCCTCCTAGTAAACTCCATCACCATTAAAACCATAAGAATTATGCGTACAACAATCAAAACCACTCAAAATAAAAATGAATAATCAAAACGAGTAAAGTGGCATAAATCTTCAAAATAAACAAGAAATGACTAACAACAATCATCATTAAGGAGTATAAAATGATATAAATAAGTGTAAATAATTGCAGTTATCAAGGACATAATAATAATTCTATACATTTTATACTAATAAATATTATCTTAACAATAATATATCTATAGATTTTATACTAATAATATTATCAATTTTACATTGCAAAGTGAAATTTTGTAGAAGTAGGGCATAAAAATGAATCAAATATTAGCTTTTAAATGCAATTATTAATTCATTGAAATCCACTAACCAATGTTTCGAAATTTGAAATTTAGTCAAAAGTTCTCTGACAACAGTAATTGTTGAAATTATCTTTAAGTTTACCGATCACTTTCCGACTAAATAGTAGTCGCAGATTGGTTGGTATTTTGAATTACGAAATTCGAATATCAGTCAAACTTGTTCTGAAAAGATTCTTTAATAGGCACAACTTTTAACCTACCGACTACTTACCGACTAAAAGGTAGTCGCAGATTCGTCAGTATTATGGAAAGCTTTTTCACTTTCTGATTTTTGTTTTAATATTATACGTGGTACTTATTTTGTCGCGGAGTAATGGACTTATGAAGTGAAATAAGTTGGATGTATAAGAGAAGTTGTAAAGGAGTTTATAATATTAGATATTTAGAAGGGTTCGAAGAATTTATACAATTTGGAAAAAAAAGAGCCAGATGAGGTTAGATGTCTATGTAAATGGTGTGATAACCGTAGACTATAGGTTCCAGATGTCGTTAGAGATCATATGTTAAAGAAGGGCTTTGTTGAAAATTACTACGATTGGTAGCATCATAAATGTACTGATGGTGCACCAATTAATGAGTTGGCTACGGTAGAGCAATAGCAGAACACAGTTCAAAATCCGTATGCCTAAATGGTGTACGATACAATAGCGAGTAATTTTTTCCTGATAGGTCATCATTTTCGAGCTCATCGTCATGATGTCGTCACAAATGTACCACACTCGCCGTATATATTGACGAAGATCCAAACCCCCAATCAAGACAGTTCATTGAAATTTTAAGAGCCGCCAACTTACCTCTGTACCCGGTTGGGAAACTCATACTCAGATTTAGGTGATAAGAAGGATGACGTGTCTAGAGACAGACTTTTGTATTCTAGAGAGATTGTACGATGAAATATGTCAATTGATTCTTGAAATGTTGCCGAAAGATAATCGGATGGCATCAAGTTTTTATGATACGAAGAAATAGATTTCGGCTCTTCTTCCATCTCCGACGATTTTGTTTCCTTCCCTTCCATCTCCGACGGGTTTTTGGGCTACACTCCGACGATTGCCGACTTCTAAATCTCCTACTACTCTCCGACTGTAAAGGTTAGTCTTTTTTTTGAAGTTTTTAAGCAATTAATCTTTGAATGAAAATGATGTATGATTTTTTAAGTGGTTATGAACATGAATATTGATATTTAGGGTTTATCTTTGCATGATTTTCGAAATGTATAGGATTTATTTTTATTTTTTTGGTTTGCTTTCCAGTTATTTGAATATTTACATGATTTTTTTTAGTTTTTTCGTGATATTTTGGTTTGATTTTCGGTTCTTAGTTGAATATTTACATGTTTGTGTTTGTTTTTTTTTTTGAATTTTCGTGTATTATAGGTATTAATGAGAATGTTTTTGGGTTTTTTTTTTAATGATTTTCGTATTATTAATTTAGATTTTGGGGTTTTTTATTTTCGGTTCTTAGTTTAGATCTTAGTTGATTAGTTCTTAGTTGTTTATTAATTGATGAACATGTTAAATCTTAGAATTTATAATTTTTGGGTTTTTTAAATACAAGGTAGAGAGGACTCTACACCCTTGATTTCACTAAAAAAATCTATGGTCACGATTGAGCCGAAATCACATAATTGTAAAAGTAACTATGTTACACAAAAAAGTAACTATAACAAAATTTTTAAAATGTTCTCATTTTATAACATAATATCATTTTTTGTATATATAGTAACCAAGCAAAATCAACAAAAATCCTTCTTACCCTTCTCATTTTAAAATCCTTCTTATTTGTTTATAACATAATATCCTTTTTATGTTTATATATATATATATATATATATATATATATATATATATATATATATATATATATATATATATATATATATATTGACAATAATTTATATTATATACCAAAAGAAGAAACAAACAGACGCACGGGCTGGAAATTAACTCCACCCGAGCCACCAAAAACGCTACCGCTCAGACAAAAAGGAGAGCGCTAGCCCAAAAACCCCAAAAGCTAACTACCTAGTTACAAGCATATCTAGCATCCTACTGTTTGCCCTCCCTGCCATCCTAAAGACTATACAATCAACCGCCTCCTTCGAATTGAAGGTGTGTTTATCGAAGACTTTTTTGTTTCTTTGCATCCAAATGCAGTATATCATTTCTGTCCAGAGACCCACGATCAACTTGGCCCGATCTGTCTTCTTTTTGTTTATTTTGCTCATTTGAAGGATTTCGGCTTGGAAGTTTGGGTCGTCTAGCCCCCTCGGCAGGAAATTGAAAAGACGAGTTCGAACTTCCTTTGCATCTATATATATATATATATTATATATATATATATATATAATATATATATATATATATATATATATATATATATTATATATATATATATATATATATATATATATATATATATATATATATATATATATATATATATATATATACAATATTTCGAAATATACAAGTAAATGATTTATATTGTTAGTTTTTTTTTTATTCAAGAACATGTTAAATTGACTAGGTTAAGGTTATGTTTTTTTGTTTTGTTTTGTGTTAAATATTAGGGTTTTTCTTGTGGTAGGTGGGCTGTTTTGGGTGGTTATTTGGCTATGGGTTGCTTTCGGGGCGGCTATAGGTGGTCTTTGGGCCGGCTATGGGCAGGAGTGTTCACCGGTCCAAACCCGGACCGAAACTGGTTGGACCGGAAGACCGGAATCTAAAATATTCTAAGACCGGAGACCGGACCGGTTTCATCCGGTCCGGTCTAGGTCTAACCCGGATTTCTTCCGATCCGATCCAGGTTTGACCGGAAAAAAATTTGAGACCAAAAATAAATTGAAAAATAAAATAATTTAAAATAATTTAGCAAATTAATTATTATAAAATTAAAATATTTGAATCAAAAAATTATTTTGTGTTGGAAATAAAATATTTTAAGCCCTTTAAATAAGTATATACTTAATAATCGTAAATATTACTCCTCTTCCAAATCACTTTTATGACATCCGGTCTCATCCGATCCAACCCGGATTTTTTCGGGTTTAGACCAGACCGGGCACCCGGAATTGGGAAAAAGTAAGACCCGGACCGGTCCGGTCTTAACCGGTTCCGGTCTGGGTTGTTGAAAATGATTTGTGAATTAATTATTTTTTATAATTATTAAAAAGTAAGATTATTATTTGTTATCATAATTAAAATATTTTTTTATTAAGAACACCTAGAATGAGAAACAGTTAGGGACAAGGGATTGACCCACGAACTGGTCAACCTTATGAGTCGTAGAATGACCATGAGGAAACCAACTACCCTATTCGTTCTTCTCAGGATCAACCTCAACCTCAACCTCGCCACGTCAACCTAGGACACCGGAGCCTGACACTACACAGGGACTGCTGCGCGATGAATCTTCTCCTGCGGTTAGGGATGGTAACGGGTCGGATCTGGATCGGGTCTAGGTGGATCCAGATCCAGATCCTTTTTCAGGATCAAGACCTAGATCCGGACCCGGATTCGCGGGTCTAAATTTTCAGGACCCATATCCGAATCCGTGGATACTGCGGATTCAGAACCGGCTTCGGGTCCAAATCGGGTCTAACTAATTTTTGGCATTTTGGGTAATTATAGATTGTATTGACATTCGATGAAGTTATATTTTCACAATCGATCATCCAAAATAAGATTATATAACTTAAAATTGTCTTGAAATACCCGACTAATAAATTAAAATTATTTCTTAAATTGCCATTTGTGAAAAATAAATGGAAACATTCTAAACTAAAGATAAATGGCTACTGTCATAATTTGGTCCTTCTCCTGAGCAAGATTTAGAGATACTCAAGAACACATTCAAAGGTCTCATCTTTTGCTTTCTACCTTGATGATCTTTTCTCACTTAAATTTTTCTCAAACTTTGATTTCCATTAATTTGCATCTTGAAATGGGTTAGATGATACGTTGACTAACAGTAATATAAAGGGTTCAAAAATAGAAAACGGGTCTTCCGGATCCACGGGTTCGGGTTCGGGTATTTTTTGAGATCCGGACCCGGACCCGTAAAGTACATACAGATCCAGACCCGTCCCGGATCTGACGGGTCCTATTTTTTAGGACCCCGACCCGCAAAAACGGATACAGATCCATAGATCCGGGCTGTGTCCAATATCCATTGCCATCCCTACCTGCGGTAGAGCACCCACGACCTCCCCTTCCATGGATGCTTGATAATTCTGAGTATGTTTTATTATTTCGACTAAATAATAGTAGGAATTTGGTAGGAAAAAACAAACGCCTTTTTCTAGTAAGGTTTTAGTCAATGTTAAAGTTTAACTTTACCGACTAAATTCCTACCATTTATTAGTCGGAATTTAGTCGGAATCCATAGCCGCCATTTTTTGGTCAGATTTTGTCAATTTGGAGGTTCGACTTTTCTGACCAAATTCCTACTATATTTTAGTCAAAATATAGTAGGAAAGGGAAATTATCATTTTATTGATCAATATTCCGAAAAACCAAGAAAATAAGGATTTTTTAATATTCTAAGAGATAACTGCTTTCTATTACTCAGTAAATTTTTCTTAGTAATTTCAATCAATTTCCTTCATCTCCCTCACCCAAACATAATTTATACACACCTTCTCCAAACTTAATTGTTGCGTCACAATGGAAGAAATGATGCTTGAATTTGAATCAACATACAAGAATTGTTCGAATGTAGATAATTCTCACTTGCAAAACGATGAAAACATCATCAAATGTATGTAAATGTTAAGAAAATGATGGTAGTTAATGATTAGGGATGCAAATGTAATGAAGTAAGGATTTTTTTTTGATGCTTCATCAATGGAGGAGCTAGGTAAATTTGGAGAAGATGATGGGGTATATGAAAGGAATAGTAATGCCATATGCCTATATAAAGGTAATAAAATGCAGATGTAATTGTTGTTATAATAAAGCGTTTTTGGTATTATAATCTATAGTATTTGTGGTTAAAATGTTATATATTTGATGTGTTATAATGTTATATATTTGGTGTTACAATTTTATAATGTTATATATTTGGTAATAAAATATAACATATTTTGGTATATAATGATACATATTCGAAATTATAATAGAAGATATTTGATATTATAATTTTTATTTGGCCTTGTGACGTAATATTACGGGTTTATAAAAGAACATATTTGGATATATACCAATATATATTTGATGTGTTATAATGCTATATATTTGGTAATATAGTATAACATATTTGGGTATATAATTATATATATACGGAATTATAGTGATATATATTCGAAATTATAATTAGGGGTGTGCAAAATAAGATTGGACCGGACCGGTCGCATCCGGTCCGGTCTCCTGGTTTTACTTTTTCCCGATTTCGGGTTCCCGGTCCGGTCCGGTCTAAACCCGGAAAAATTCGGGTTGGACCGGATGAGACCGGATGTCATAAAAGTGATTTGGAAGAGGAGTAATATATACGATTATTATGTATATACTAATTTAAAGGGCTTAAAATATTTTATTTCCAACATAAAATAATTTTTTTATTCAAATATTTTAATTTTATAATAATTAATTTGATAAATTATTTTAAAATCTTCTATTTTTTAATTTTTTTTGGTTTCAAAATTTTTTTCGGTCTAACCGGTTCAAACCCGGACCGGACCGGAAGAAATCCGGGTTAGACCGGGACCGGACCGGATGGAACCGGTCCGGTCTCCGGTCTTAAAATATTTGAGATTCCGGTGAACACTCCCAATTATAATAGATGATATTTGATATTTTTACTTTTATTCAGTCTTGTGACATAATATTACAGGGTTTATAATGGAACATATTTGGATATATACCGATATATATGTGGTAATATAATATATCATATTTGGGTATATAATGATATATATTTGGTGTTATAATGTTACAAATGTTAGATATTTGGTAATATAGTGTAACATATTTGGGTATATAACTTTATATATTCGGAATTATAATAGAAGATATTTGATATTTTCATTTTTATTTGGACTTGTGACGTAATACTACGGGGTTTAAGATAGCTCATATTCGGATATATATACCGATATATATTTGGTAATATAATATAACATAATTGGGTATACTGAAACAATTCTTGATTTTCTTTTCAGGATGTCTTCCTAAAATTCAGGAATGGTAGAGTATTCTTAATTCCTTCTTGATATATTCTTTTAAACCGGTTAAAAAACCCCCAAATAAACTTCAAGAAGCTAAAAATTTTTTTGGTACATTAGTTGTACCACGTCATTTTTCACATGTGGTACAACAGCCCAATCAAAGCAATGCAATATGCCATCTCATACCAAGATTAATGAATTAATTTTTATTTTATTTTGCTTTTCTTTCTCCTCCTACAAAACCTAACTCTTAGCCAACTTATACCCACCAAGCACTGATCAAAGTAAAACCTCCTACACAACCCCACCAAGCATCACTCCTCAATCCCACTACTTGGCGGCACACCCCAAGTTGTCCCACCACCTCTCTTATCCCCCTTCCTACTTTCAAACGTTCACCACTGCCATCAGAATGCAGCTCACAAGACCACCATTTTCGTAGTTGCAGACCTACAAATCCAACACCTTTTTCATTGACCCATGATCCAAGCACCTCCTTCAAAAACCTAGCTCTCTTCGAACAACCCCAAACCCACCACCAAGTTAACTCACCACCCACCTTCAGTGAAGCAAAGAGTAGAGAGAGGAAATAAGGTGAGCCGCAAACTGAGTTTGCTTGAGAGGTGGTGTTTTGTGGGGTTGTGTTGGTGAAAGTAGCTTTCATGGGTGATGCTTTAGGTGGTAGTCTTGAGTGGATAATTTGGATAGGGTTTGAATTATATGGGTAAAAGTAGCTTAAATGTGTGGTAGTTTAGGTGTTAGTGGTAGGTGGTGATGCTTGGCGTGTGAGGGTTGAAGGAGATGGTAGAAATAGGATTTGGTGTGTTTGAGGTGTGATTGATCTTGGTGGGTATGTGTGGGTCGATTTTTTTTGGTTGGCTAGGAATAGGATTCAATGATGACGTCGTACATCAGATGTATAAAAAAATTTCTGCCATTTATTTGTCATATCGGTTTAGAAGCTTCGTTTTCTAATTTTCAACTACGCCATTTACTCTCAATCTTGCATTAGTTTGGTAGATTATATAAAAGGATCCTTAATAAACGCTTAGGATCCATTTCAGTTATTGAAATTTCTTGAAATTTTTTGTAAATTTGGGTTTATCTTGATTGTTGTTCTTTGTTCTTCCCTTTCATGAAGTTGAGTTCTTGAGGTATGTTTGGTTATTTAGTTTAGTATAGGTTTGATTTCTTCAACACCGGGTTTAACTAGGTTTTATTTTGGTTCCTCAGATATGTTCTTTAGATTGGATCTATAATCTTTTTCTGAGATCACAGTTTTTAATGTTGGTTATGAATTTGATCTGTTCTTGAAATCTTTTACTTTAGATTTGTTATTCAGTATGTTTTTCATTTTTGTTCTTCATTTTCTTTAATATTAGTTCTTCATTCTTGTTCTTTTTTTGGTTCTGAGATTAGTTCTTCAGTTTTGTTTTTGAATTTTTAGAGATAAATTAATTCTTCATTATTTTTGGTATGGTTGTTTAAAAATCTTATCCACTTTTTTAGATTTGTACATGTGATTTGCTCATGAAATGGGACCTTTATTTTTTGTTTTTTTAGAATAGCTCTCCATTTTTGTTCTGTGATATATTATTCTTAAGGCACTTGCGGAATAAAAGCTTATATGTTGCGTCACATATGCTGCGGTTTTTTTAAATACGCAGTATAAAAGTACTAGGAATATATATATATATATTGCACCAACTGTTTCAAAACTATCTGCCGTAACTATATTGCACAAAAAACGTTTAAAAACCGTTAAATCTGTAAATTACAATTTTGCCCTTGTTTAATTCTTATAAAAGTATCTTCATCTTCCCATTAAAGTCTAGCTTTTTCTTCTTCTTCTTCCATTTTAATTCTTCCATTTGTTTAAGCCCTCCAATTGCTCGTGGGGACAAACTCTGGCCAAGAAGTATTCCCCTGTTCTGCTTCGCCTTCAAGAGTATTCCATATCACATCACTTTTTGAAAGACAATAAAACTTTTTGTGTTCCTTGAGGCTTGTTTAGGTCTACTGCAGATTCGCTTGCTCTAAATGTGAGGACGAGGTGTGACAGGGTAGTAATACACTAATACTTGAAATCGTGCAGATTTAATTAACCTTTTTCTTTTTGCAGCGTTATTAGCTGAAGTTAAAGAGATCAGCGAGCAGAAATGCAAAGATGATGTATTTGCTGTTGCTGCTGGGAACAGACAGCCTTTTGTTCCACATATGGAATTTGAATACCCTAATACTGAAATTCATGAAGATTTATATTAACTCATGAAGTACTCTTGTGGTGAAGTCTATACTGTTGACAGTTGGATAACGTAATGAAAATCTGGATCACTTTTCTTGGTTTGCCTGCTCGAGCTCAGTGTGCAGAGGACTTTGAAGATGTAGTGAGAGTGAAGAAGGAGGTAATCAAAGCAAAAGTTTCTACTATTGGTGAGAGTGAAAGAAGTCATAGAAGATCTGCTAGTACCCGTAAACATAAATGTAGTCCACCAGAACATGATAAATATCCTGATGCCTGTAGCAGTGACCTGCATCTAGTTAGAGCTCAGAGTAATAGTACGGGTAGGGGTGTTCAAAACCGGGTATCGGGTACCCGCTTTTTCGGATACCTAAAATTGCGATCTGGTTCCGACCCGGTTTTATTAGAATGTTTTTTTTATTTTTTATTTTTTTGTCGTCTTGTCGTTCAATCATACGTTTGTTTATGTCTATTTTCACTTAAACTATTTTTTTATATAAAATTCAAATACAAACTCTCTAAAAAATTTTAACTTAATTAGTCATAAAAGATTAGTTAAGAAAATGAAAGAATATTCTTCTCAAAACAAAAGAAAATGAAAGAATAATATTATTGTTCATGGGTTTAAGTAAGAACAATTATAAAATTCAAATACTAACTCTCCAAAAATATTCAATCCAAGGTTAGCTTAAGAGATATCATGATCATTTTATTTACGAAAAAAAAAGTAAAAAAAAATAATTAAAAAAACCGGATACCCGGTTTTCAAAAATTCATGACCCGGATCCGGTATCCGTTTTAAAACCGGGTACCCGACTCGGAATATCCGATTTGCGAAAACGGGCAAATTATCCGATTTTAGAAACCGGATACCGTACAATTCGGATCGGATTTTTCACGTCGGGTTATTATGAACACCCCTAGTAACGGGGTTTGTCCCCACGAGCAATTGGAGGGCTTAAACAAATGGAAGAATTAAAATGGAAAGAAGAAGAAGAAGAAGCTAGACTTCAATGAGGAAGATGAAGATGACTTTTATAAGAATTAAACAAGGGCAAAATTGTAATTTCTAGATTTAACGGTTTTTAAATGTTTTTTGTGCAATATAGTTACAGCAGCTAGTTTTGAAACAGTTGGTGCTTACCATGTAGAAAAGAAAATAAGATTAGTTATTACATGTGTTTCCCTTAACCTGGTGCTTACCATGTAGAATTTCCCATTTAATTATAAACTCAAATTCCATACAATCAATCGATAAAATATCATCACATGTTTCGAATTAGGGTTTATACCCTAACCCTATAGAAGAAAACTACTCATCAGACATGATGATAGATATACAATTAAGGATGAATGAAAACCTAATTGAAATACTAAACGTAAAAATGATGGAGAATTTTAATACACAAAGATAAATAATAATAGCAATAAATTAAGAAGATTTACTAATTGAGAACAACATAAAATAAATTGCAAAGAAATTAAATATAACAATGGAGTTCAATAATGAAAGTTCTCAATGAAGAAGAAAACAAAATGGAAAACTGAAAATTAAAACTAAAATTGTTGTCTTAATAAAAAACAACTGTCACTATAGTGGCTCCAAAAATAAACTGTCAAAACGCACGAACTAGGCACTTGACAGAACGGCAACGACTCGTGACATGAGGAGCAACGAGTCGTCGCTTTGCTACTGCTTGAGGATTGTGACTTCAGTAAGTTGGCGACGAGTCGTGGCAAGTTGGAGACAACTCGTCGCTTTGCCTCTGGAATACTCTGATGACTTCAGTGGATGTGCGACAAGCCGTGGCATCTTGGGGACGACTCGTTGCTTTTCTTTTGGATTATACTTACTAAGCGACAGGTCATGGCTTTTTGGCACGATTTAGCTACGATTCGTTTCTTCTCCTTGGGGCTTGTTTGGCTTGATCTCTTCGCTTCTTTTAGGGGTCTTAGGCTATTTCTCCATGCTTCCCCTGGGACCTAATAAAACTTCAATTTTGCGTCAAAGTTTACATAAAATACAATATTAAGCACATAAGACAAAAATATCAAATAACACTATCAACACTACCTAAAACCTACTAAAACATCACATAAGGAGCATAAAAATAACACAAGTAAGTGCAAATACTTGCACTTATCATCGTTCAAAGATCTAGGGGGTGTTTGGCTATTGGCTTTTGGCTTAGCTTTTTGGTTGGCTTTTGGCTTTTGCCTTTTGGCTTTTTCCTTGTTGTTTGGTCAAACAACCAAAAAAGTGTTTGGTAAATGGCTTTTAAAGCAGTTGAAAAGCTGGCTTTTAAGCCAAAATGAAAAAGCTGCTCCAGCTAGCTTTTAGTGTTGACTTTTGGCTTGTTGGCCCACTTTTTCTCTAATAAACAGCCAACAACCAATTTTCAAATTTACCAAACATCTCCACAAACAGTTAGCTTTTTAAGCTAGTTTAAAAGCCAACAAATACAGCCAACATTTCCAGCTGGTCAACAAGCCAACTGAAAAAGCCAACCGCTAACAGCCAATTGCCAAACACCCCTAATTTGAATGTTGGTTATTGTTTACATTGTTGTCACATATTAGTTATACAATTTATATTTTCTATGGATTCAACAAACTTCCGTGTTGATGTTAAGATTATATTACATACGTCCATGATGCGTGTATTATGGTCCAAACCTCTTTTCTTCAGACTCATACGAACCGGAAGCCCATTGTTCGGTGCTTTCCTGTTGATGATGATTTTACGTACGTCCCTGATACATTGTTGTCTCATATTAGGTGATTAAAATCAGGATTTTACTTGGAATCGAAAGTAGATCCCAGAAATCGGATTATAAAGTCGAATCGTAAAATCGATCGATTTTTCAAATTTTGTTGTATTAAGATGTAGTAGTTGTTTTATAATTATTGTAGAGACATTTTCAAGGTAAAAAAATACTTAGATCCATTTCTATTAATTATTTTTGAAATAATTCATAAAATATCTAAGTCTCACTTGTAATTCAATATCAATATCATTTAAAAAATAAGACAAATTGCTATAGGATCTACAAAAACCTCGATAAATAGAGTGCACAAATTAATTTTCACTACTAAGAAACTTGTTTTTACATACTTTAGATTTTAACTACATTACAAAAGCAATGAAGTTGATTTTTAATTGTTTTGACTAATCATGTTAACATTTCATGGGTTATCGCTAACTCTAAACATTGTTTTAATTGTGCGGCTAATCCTTTATCATATGTTAAGTTAATTTGTCAAAGCAAAAAATTAATTAAACTACATTTTCCTTGAGGTTCCAAAAAATCGAAAGGATGTGTTTAATTAATTATAACATGAGTTCCCTTGCTTTACATAAGCATTAGTTATAATGTATCATATGTTCCTAGCCACAAGGTTTCAAAATAAGGAGTATATATTAGATCACTTGGGTCAATTAAACGGAAAAGATAATTGCTCCCTTTCATAATAAATATATTAACGGTAAGTAGTATGATAAATCTACCCTAATGTTAGCCATGTTGCAAATTTCTTTAAACTGTTAGAGTATATAACATATTCTGAGGCCTCAACCATCAGCTTAAGCTTTTGGAAATTAGTTGAAAATTTTAATTAGTTGGGAAATTAACTTATTATTTGTATTTGGATGATAAAATAATTGTGTAATTAAGATATGTCACTGAAAAAGATGTTTCTGCAGAAGAAAACACAAGGCAACAATTGATACTTCAAGCAAAACAACCAATGAACATTCCAGAAATTCTAAATCATATAATGTTGGAGAAATTGCTTCAGAAGAGCTTATAATTTCATGGAAAGAAAAGGGAATCTCCATGTGTTTTAACACTTTTCCTAATCATTCTTTGGTTATCTTAAATATGTTTAGCTTACATATTTTTATTTGGATTATTTGCCGCTTAATTGTTGCTGCAGCTTAATTACTGCACTACCGCTAAAGTAGCTTCCGGCTAGGAGATGAGCAAGTAATTGGAAAATTAATTCATTCACGAAATAAAGGTAATTGATGAAAAGAGTATAAAAGCAGCTACAACATGCAGGAAGAGTGTTATCGGTATTGAGCTCGATGGAGAAAGAGAAAGTAAGAGATGGAGCATACCTGAACACCAAGGACGAAAAGCTTTGGAGCAATGAACACCAACAACAATGGTGGATTGAGGAAGACTGGATTGGGATTGAGAGAACACAACAATTCGAGAGAGAGAAAGTGTGAGATGAAATTAGGGTTTCTGATAGTGGGAGAGGCAAATTGGATTTCAAATGACAGATCATGGGCTATCATTTTACCATGGGCAATTTTTAAGAGTATTGAAATTGTATTTGGAATTGGTTCAAATTCTAGAATTGAATTTTATGACTTCCCAAACAAGTGAATTAATGCAATTCAGGATTTATAAATCAAATTTCCATTCCCAAATACACCGCAAGGTAATTTTTCCTTATTTCAATTAATGGTTATATGTGTGAAATACTCATCCTAGGCTCTCGAATTTGTTGATATATGTTAGTGCTGGTTTAATGGCATTTGTATCTCTTTTGATCTTCCTCCATTTAACCCATCTATATACAATGCTTTTCCAACACCTAATGTAGTTGATAATCACCTTATATTGTACCACTTTCTAAAAAGGGATTCATTGGAAGTTCTTTCATATTAATAGGTCTTCCCTTAGACCCTTTTTATTTTTTCTTGATTAAAAATAAAATTTCTCTTGGGCCTCCTAAGTTTTTTTAATATTTTCTGTCATACTTTTTTGATTGTCCACTTGGACACATCATATTTCCTACACAATTAGATATTGTGTTCCTTTTAAGTTTCCCTCCCCTTGAAGCATGGAATAAGACACCACTTAATTACAACATATCTCTTGTAACTTAATTCTTTCGTTTTCTTTTTTAGCCAATGTCTTATGAAATATAATTAAAATTAGTAATGTTGCTATGTTGTTCAATTTGAGTTCCTTCAAAAGTAAATTCAATTGTTGTATTAAGTAAATATACATTTGCTAGTTTATATTTATTTTTTAATATTATCATTAAGCATAGCTAGGATTTTATTCTCGTCAATATTTCTCAATCACATAATTTTAGAAAATAGTTTATATTATTCTGATTTCATCCCTTCAATCATGGGATTCACTTGTACTATATATTGAGATGTTTGTATCAATAAAAAATACTACATTTTCCTAAACCTCATATGGTATCAGCCTAAAGATCCTTCACTTTCATCTCTACCTTTTATTGCTTTTGTTTTTTTTTTCTCTATAATTGTTCATCCTCCAACTGCTACCTCATCAATGGCATATGAACACAATACCTCACATATTCATAATGACATTGCTTCCCCAGGATTCTCACCATATGTTCTCACTGCAACTACTCTACGCACAATTAACCACGATTGGTTAATTGTTAGCGGGGCCTCGCATCATGTAACTAATGACCTTGCTACTCTTTCCCTTCATACCCCTTATAATGGTTATGACACTCTTACCATTGGAGACGGTACTTCCCTTCCCATCTCTCATATTGGTTCCATGATTTTACATACTCCATCTTTTTCTTCACTTCATGGCATAGTGACACGGTCATGGGCGTTATCGGCCACCCGGCGTCCATGGCAAAGTATGAGCTCATACCCTCTCCAGCTGACCCTCTCGGGTCCTACCTTCGGGAAACTAACACTAGGGTACCAATCCAGTGAAGAGGCAACCATATTGGGGTTTGTAAGGCCCGCATGGTGACACCTCGGTCAAGGGGCGTTATCGGCCACCCGACGCCCAATGACAAAGTATGCTCATACCCCCCTTACTGTGGTCCCGTCGAACCTCACCTAGGGGACTATTAAATCAACCGGATATAATCCAGTTGAGTCACGCCAACTAATCTTAAATTAGTGCTTTATCAAAAGGTAATAACTCCCGCTTTTGACTATTACTGAGTGCCCTAGGATAGCAAAACGCCAAAACTCACTGACCAACTCAAATAAAATATGAAATTCACCTATAAAGGAGTCATTCTAACTCCGAGTAAGGCATAATCCAATTCTCAAATAAATTAGGCGGTGGTCCCTGCCTTCTACCAATACTCTTATTCACTAAACTAATCTAAGCGCAAGGATTTGATAATCGATAGCTCTTCATATAAAATGTATTCATTAGTACCTCATAGTTTCGATACAGTGCATATTATCACAATAATAATAAAGTCTTAAAGCGATTGCATATAAGGATAGTTACTGCGTGTACAAACCTGTAAGCGTTACTGCACGACCAAAAATCACAAAAGTCACCCAACTCAGGTTCCACCTTCCTTTTATGAAATGGGAAATCTATAAAAATTTGAAGTAGAACTAATAAGACTATTTGTCTCTACTTAAGAGCATTTAAGTGCTAGAACAAGCTACCATTCACCCATTCAAAGTAACTTCCACTTATTCTTACGCATACTTAACCAATTCACATTACTCAATTTATACTTGTTCAAGAGTTATAACATTAACTCAAGAATCAAATAAGCTTTTACATCTACTAAAACAAGGATCGAATAAGCTCTCACAACAACAAAATGTACTTATGACCATTTCTTTAACCCTATGAGACTCAAGTTATAAAACCACCTCATCATGTAATGTTATAAACTAATAACACTTGTACAACAACGTTAATACTATTATCTTATAATGAAGTTGATATTAGTGATAATCTCAAGTTGTGGTATAATTTAAAACATACAAAATTACTCATGATGACAAAGGGGCATGAAAAGAAACAACACCTCTAATAATTTGCAACAATGCTGACAATGGTTTCTTTCTACTTCAACAATGATAATATTCACTCTAAACTACGACCACACAAAATTAACTAACAATAATATCTAATAACATAACCAACATCCACCATCATCTTTATAATAAAAGTGACAATCAACTCCCTCTTTAGTGACTAATATTTTTAATTATAAGAACTATTATAACTCATTTACAATGAAATTGCATTTTTAAAGCTTCTACAAATCTATTAAATTTTAAGGCACCCCCCAAACACTAAAAGTGGTAAAACTACCGTCATTTTCATTCATACTTTAAACTCTAACTCATAATTATATTTAAATCATCAATCAAACTCTCACCCATGATAAGATTCAATGAGATTAAAACAAAATCAACACCAAACTCATAAACTTTATAAAATTTAAATTAGAAGCAAGCAAATCAATGAGAAAGATGAGATGGCTTACTAAGGTGAAACAAGAGAAAAGGGGGTGAAGAGACAAGTGAATGTTGTGATGGTGGTGTCACACAGTGATGGGGATCGAGTCCACGCTTTAGGCGGCACAAGTAGCCGCTGCTGATGGGTTTTTTTTGGGCTGAAAACGCAGCACAGATCTGCTGCTCGTGGAGGAGAACTGCTCCGCTGCTGCTGGTTGCTGTCGTGAGGGAAGGAAGAGGGGATCTGCCTGCTGTGGAGGCCTTGGCAGCCGCTTGGCCGGTTGGTGATGCTGGTGCTGCTCACTGGCGGTGCAAGGGGAAAGGAGAGAAAGAAGGAACAAAGAAGGAGGAGAGGAGGGAGGCGTGTGTTCTTGTGTTAGTGAAGGGTTTTTGTCTCACTTAAAAACCCTAACTCCTCATTTTTATATTATTTATGTATTTATTTATTTATTTATTTATCTAAATTTATTTTCTTGCAAGGCCCAACTAAGAGACTGACCTTCGAGTGCTCACACATTTTAATAAAATAATTATTTTGATTCGAACCCCTTTATTTTAGAAATCAATCTGTTTAAATATTATATATATATATATATATATATATATATATATATATATATATATATATATATATATATATATATATATATATATATATATATATATATATATATATATATATATATATATATATATATATATATATATATATATATATATATATATATATATATATATATATATATATATACACTTAGCATTTAAATTCGTATATAAAAGAAGTTTATTAAAACTAACTCAAATTAATTTAAAAAATTTATAAAATCTCCAAAACTGATAATAATAATAATAATTAATGACGTCATTAAAATGACGGGGGTGTTACAGACTACCCCCCCTTAAAAGGAGTTTTGTTCCCGGAACTAGAGTAACAAGGACACCAATCATAAAAAATTGTATTTCTAATAACTCAAGAAGGTAATCTAACCATTTTAAGCCTAAGAATCGGCTCAAAGATCGTGTCTTTATTGACACTATTAACAAAGAGAATACTCAATCTATCAAAATTGTCATACATTTATCATTTTGAGTATTTATAACCACCTAAATTATCTCCACACCCAATCAAAACATGTAAACGTCACACAATTGACTCCATACAATCAATCAAAAGCATGTACATATCACACAATTTATTCAACACGATCAATTAAAAGCAGGTAAATATCATACCAATTGATAAATATCACACCAATTGATTCAAACAATCAATCAACAACATGTAAGTTTGTAATGGGTTGTTATCATAGAGGTGAAAATGCGTGAAAACGCAGTAGAAAATGCGTGTAAACGCGCGAAATTTTATCACATTCTACCCCCCTTAAAACTTAGCTACGACCCCGTAACTCACTAACCTCGAAACATAGGCAAGGGTAGTTTTGTTAGACCATGGAACTTTAATTATTTAGTATTTCTGATCTCAATATTACACCCTTAGTATTGAGGTCTCAATATGTTCTCATAGTAAGACAACTCTCCTCAATGTTTACAAAAATAATGGATCTAGCACATGTGGCTTATAAAAAGTATATCCCCTGAGCTCGTAACAACACAAGATGTCATGTTATCTAATGTAGTACTTTAAAAAACTTTTTCACTTCTACGTGACCATCTAAGGTCGTACTTTGTAATAATCTTGCAATGTACTAAAGGTTCAACTATTGTGATTTAAAGCATAAATGGGGTAATATATCAAAACAACAAGGTTTTAAAAGTAAAGTGCACGAAGTTGCTCAACACTTAGCTCGTATTACAATTAGACACCCTAGCCCTAAGCATACATAAATCTTACAAAACTGATTAGTTATCAACCCCAAATTGATTCATCGCTAACTTTACTTATCATAACATAATCCTAATCTTTTACTTAACATGAAATGGTCTTTTCATTAATCATATATGATCAAATTATTTTATAACATATTAAATCTTACCTCATGACTCGATTAGTAGATTAACAAATCAAATTAATAACTCAGAACATAATGCACGTTTCAAGTATATAATCCAGTTATATATACCACATATAGCAAGTTACTGTAGTTAATAATTATACGTTCACAGTCATGATACTAATACACATCATATATAATTGTTCAACAATAGTATCCTTTATCCATCATAATATCAAATTCTAATTACTACAATATGAACATTTTATCCATCATTAATAGCAACATTAAAGGTCACCAACATTTTTCAGCTATTCATTTGTCATGCGACTAGATATGTTGGAAATATAAAACTTGCATCAAACTACATATGAATGAAGTTATAAATTATTCATGTACGTGGCAAGGATTTCAATAGTATAATAATAGCAGTGATGATCAACACAAATGGTATTTTAATATACAAGAAGGATAATGTGTGAACACATCTATTTCGCTACAAAAAGTAACAAAAACGTTTTTGATAGAATGTCGATACTTAAGCATTAACAATTAGAACATCAATGATAAGACAACCATCAACCATAGATTATTACATTAACAATCTCAGCGCCATACGAAAATACAACAATATGATAACAAAGTAATATGTTACTTGAAATTTTCCATCCCATTAGTTCATTCGAGATAAACTTAGAACTAATAACTATAACATGTGTTTATATATAGAAAAAAAATACTTTGAAATTATAAAACTTCTTTCATCTAAAGCTTATTATGATCCAACTATTTAGTACCATCTAATTTAACACTTTTTGACACCAGTGCGAGAATCAATTAACTCAATTCATCACCTATTAATGATTTTTTCTAATCAATTTGAAATGTAACTTATGATATCGATTTAGCTCTGAAGTTGCAAATTATTTGCATACTTGTTTTCGTTTCTTTAATTTTTAGATAACAAAAACACCTCTTGACTTTTATTTTGACCACACTATATTCATTGAGCAAATGCCCATACTCAATTTATCTCGTTTCACATCAAAGCAATCACTTATATAAAAATCAGTTTCATCATTTCTATCGACATTAAATATTATATTAGTTCTGCAATTTGATCACTATTCACTAGCTATTTTTGTGACTTCTAATCATGCTAAATATGTACCAATAGCAAAAATTTCATTATTGATTAAATGACGACGAGTAATGTTTATATTGTAGGTATGCTCAAACTAAGCGCACTCAAAGACAAAGAACCAATATAGTACTTGAATTCTCGGAATACTTATATAATAAGTGATTAACTCGGTCTAGTAAATTCAAAACACAACATCGAACCACTAACTACACATATAATACATTAAAGTCTCACTGCAGGCTTAAGACGTTGACTTAGAATTAACCAATATATTACATGATCCAATCAACTTGAAGATGAATCACAAAATCGTTAAACTCATTCGCTGTACAGATTTGAATGCATTTATCAATAAGCACAATCATGTCACACTAAAACTTAACATCAATGTTGCTATGACCAATTAGAAGGCTTAGAATCACAATCACCATTAGCCAAGACTTACTTGGATTTGACAACACTTAAACTCCAAAACCATCTCGGAATAATTATAAATTCAAAGGAAGATGTTGAACTGATACCAATTTGAACAATACTCCTTATGTATAATAACTTTGTAATTATGATTAAAACTTAGAAGAAGACATATTAAGAATCATTACAACCAAAACTAAGTAAGAGGATAAGTAAGTTCGAACCACTCGTATTACTTGTCTGATTTTCTAGTGTCATTCATGCATCAACAACTTTTGATTCTTTATATTCTGACATACTCCATCAACATTAATAATCATACGGTGTCATTTGGATCCATACTCATCCATATATCGTCCATGATCTTAAGACAATAATTAATGGTCTCTAATTACACTATTCCAAGGTGTAAATATTTTATAACCAATATCAAAAACATGGATAAAATTGTCACCAATGACTTAAAACACCAACTTGACTTCAAAGACTATAACATTAACCCTAAGTTTATGATCAAGGCTTTATCTACGAGGCATAATATCAATTTCCTAACCAAGCGACTTCATTTACAATCACGTGTGAATCTTATCCTATTTTTAATTCCTCGTCCTTATTCTTGTTTAATCCACTTACTATCATACTTGCACAATCATTAACCATATTCAAACACATTCGATGTTACGATGAATGAATGAACTTGACAATTAAATGTTCAACCAGATAAATAAACAGTGGATTTATGTATAGGATCAATAGCAAAACATGTATGCTTTACAAAAACAATTAACGTGAACAAATATTCAGACACGTAAGACTAAATTTCGTATTATCGACCCAAGCAAAAGAAAGTTCCTGATGCAACCAACTTCTCTAGAATTCCATCATTCATACTTTATATCTCCAAAATTAGTACTTATAATATACTAATACAACTCATGAGTTGAACCAAATACTCAAAGATTTCATTATTCTTTGATAATACATAATTCAAATCTACTGATTTGTTAAATCATATCATCATTCAAACCACAATCATAATTTTTAATTATTGTAATAACACATATGAGAATGATTCTCATAACAAGCTCAACAAACTATATATTTATCTATGCATGCGCAATGATAATCATTATGCATGAATATATGTAATATGCACTTATCCCATATCTACCCAAACTCTCACGAATAACTTCTAACTTAAAGAAATTTTCAACGAATTTGAAAACACAAGGTGTCGAAGATAGGAACCACCGGCTATGATACCACCTGTAACACCCCTGAATTTCCAACCCCTTGTACGAAACCAAAACCGTAAAGGACGGGAGGAAATTCGGGTGTTACATAAAAGAAAAGGAAAAGAATTTAAATAAACGTTAAAAGATTAACTTTAAAAAGGTGAGGGGAAAATTCAGTAGCACCTCTACTAAACTCAAACATATGTGGTAGAGCAATTAGCACAATAAAACATTGAACTAATCCAAGGCATCATTGCCTTTAAAATCTCACGCCACGGCGGAATTCTTCATCGCCGACTTCTCCAATCGACATGCAAAGAGTGGATCGTGGTTCGAATGTCAACGCTTGCGTTTTAAGATGACTTAACACTTTAAAACCATACAACGTTATAAACTACGCAGCGGAAATACAAATATACAAAGGAGGACACAAGGCCTCATAACAAACGTATACAGCCAAAGTTTACAAAAGATAAATAAGAACTACAAAATCAAAGGATAACGATATGACTCAGTTTATTCTTCGCCCTTGTCACTCTCCCCCAATGCAATGCAATGCAAAAAGAAGCTCCAATACCTGCTACGACTGTCCATGATCCTCCTGCTGCTCGACATCAGACCAAGGCCAATGTGTCATAGCAGGACAATCATAGAAAATCATCAAACAATCAAACATAAACACAAACACTTACATGTCAGTAACTAGCATCACATATAATAAGACCAACTAATAAATAACACTATGTTATACAACAACATAAGATGATTTCATAGGACACAAGCACAAATAGTAACCGTTTACCGTCCACCTATACTTCTCGGATGGAATGCAAGTCTTCACATTTCTCTTCTCAAAACATAAACTCTTGCAGAACACACGTAGTATCAACTCAACCAAGGCATTAACAGACTATCTAACACGTGACCCTATAGAGCTTGTCTATCTTAGAGTAAGCGTATTCATAACCCATCTTTGGGACTGGTAACTCCTTTGAGTTAAGTTAGCTTAGGCGCACTTCTCACTAGCATAAACTACTCTATTATTGAATAATCAATGAGTAAACGTTCTATTAATGTGTAAGCTTTCTATGAATGAATAAGTTGTCTATCAATGAATAACATTCTATCAGTAAATCTTTTCTTCACTTCATGGCATAGTGACACGGTCATGAGCGTTATCGGCCACCCGACGCCCATGGCAAAGTATGAGCTCATACCCCCTCCAGCTGACCCTCTCGGGTCCTACCTTCGGGAAACTAACACTAGGGTACCAATCCAGTGAAGAGGTAACCATATTGGGGTTTGCAAGGCCCGCATGGTGACACCTCGATCAAGGGGCGTTATCGGCCACCCGGCGCCCAATGACAAAGTATGCTCATACCCCCCTTACGGTGGTCCCAACGAACCTCACCCAGGGGACTACTAAATCAACAGGATATAATCAAGTTGAGTCACGCCAACTAATCATAAATTAGTACTTTATCAAAAGGGAATAACTCCCGCTCTTGACTATTACTGAGTGCCCTGGGATAGCAGAACGCCGAAACCCACTGAGCAACTCAAATAAAATATGAAATTCACCTATAAAGGAAGCATTCTAACTCCGATTAAGGCATAATCCAATTCTCAAATAAATTAGGGGGTGGTCCCCGCCTTCTACCAACACTCTCATTCACTAAACTATTCTAAGCGCAAGGATTTCATAATCGATAGCTCTTCATATAAAATGTATTCACTAGTACCTCATAATTTCGATACAGTGCATATTATCACAATAATAATAAAGTATTAAAGCAATTGCATATAAGGATAGTTACTGCGTGTACATACCTGTAAGCGTCACTGCACGACCAAAAATCACAAAAGTCACCCAACTCAGGTTCAACCTTCCTTTTATGAAATGGGAAACCTATACAAATTTGAAGTAGAACTAATAAGATTATTCGTCTCTACTTAAGAGCTTTTAAGTGCTAGAACAAGCTACCATTCACCCATTCAAAGTAACTTCCACTTATTCTTACGCATACTTAACTAATTCACATTACTCAATTTATACTTGTTCATGAGTTATAACATTAACTCGGGAATCAAATAAACTTTTACATCTACTAAACAAAGGATCGAATAAGCTTTTACAACAACAAAATGTACTTTATGACCATTTCTTTAACCTTATGAGACTCAAGTTATAAAACCGCCTCATCATGTAATGTTATAAACTAATAACACTTGTACAACAACGTTAATACTATTATCTTATAATGATGTTGATATTAGTGATAATCTCAAGTTGTGGTATAATTTAAAACATACAAAATTACTCATGATGACAAAGGGGCATGAAAAGAAACAGCTCCTCTAATAATTTGCAACAATGATAACAATGGTTTCTTTCTACTTCAACAATGATAATATGCACTCTAAACTACGACCACACCAAATTAACTAACAATAATATCCAATAACATAACCAACATCAACCATCATCTTAATAATACAAGTGACAATCAACTCCAACTTTAGTGACTAATATTTTTAGTTATAAGAAATATTATAACTCATTCACAATGAAATTGCATTTTTAAAGCTTCTACAAATCTATTAAATTATAAGTCACCCTTGAAACACTAAAAGTGGTAAAACTACCATCATTTTCATTCATACTTTAAACCCTAACTCATAATTATTTAAATCATCAATCAAACTTTCACCCATGATAAGATTCAATGAGACTAATACAAAATCAACACCAAACTCATAAACTTTATAAAATTTAAATAAGAAGTAAAGAAATCAATGAGAAAGATGAGATGACATACAAATGTGAAACAAAAGAAAAGGGGGTGAAGAGACAAGTGATTGTTGTGATGGTGGTGCCACACAGTGATGGGGACCGAGTCCACGGTTTAGGCGGCACAAGCAGCCGCTGCTGGTGGGTTTTTTTTTGGGCCGAAAATGCAACAATGATATGTTCCTCGTGGAGGAGAACTGCTCCGCTGCTGCTGGTTGCTGTCGTGAGGGAAGGAAGAGGGTGGTGGGTTTTTTTTTGGGCCGAAAATGCAACAATGATATGTTCCTCGTGGAGAGGGATCGACTGGCCTGGAGGCCTTGCGCCACGGCGGTTCCGGTGCTAGAGCGCTATGCGTGCAAGGGGAAAGGAGAGAAAGATGGAACAAAGAAGGAGGAGAGGAGGAAGGCGTGTGTGTTAGTGAAGGGTTTTTTTCTCACTTAAAAACCCTAACTACTCATTTTTATATTATTTATCTATCTATTTATTTATCTAAATTTATTTACTTGCATGACCCAACTAAGAGACTCACCTTCGAGTGCTCACACATTTTAATAAAATATTTATTTTGATTTGAACCCCTTTATTTTAGAAATCGTAACTGTGTTTAACCTTTAAATTCGTATATAAAAGAAATTTTTTAAAACTAACTCAAATTAATTTAATAATTTTATAAAATCTCCAAAACTGATAATAATAACAATAATAATAATAATAATAATAATAATAATAATAATAATAATAATAATAATAATAATAATAATAATAATAATAATTAATGACGTCATTAAAATGATGGGGGTGTTACACTTGTTCCCTCTGACTCTACACCAAATGTTGTTAGATGTAAATGGGTTTTTCGAGTCAAATATAAACCCAATGGTTCCATAGATCGGCTCAAAGCTCGACTTGTAGCTAAAGGTTTTCATCAAAGACCTGGCATTGACTATGTTGAAACCTTCAATCTTGTTGTGAAACCGACTACCTTACGTCTTAATTTTTCTCTTTCAATATCTCAAGGTTGGTCTCTTCGTCAACTTGATATCAACAATGCTTTTATCCAAGGTACTCTTAATGAGGAAGTCTATATGAGACAACCTCCTGGTTTCATTGATCCTTTTCTTACTAATCATGTGTGTGCAAACTTACTAAAGCTATATATGGCCTTAAGCGAGCTAGTCGTGCTTGGTATGATGAACTTCGCAAATGTTTATTGTGCAAAGGGTTCATAAGGGCACTATCTGATCACTCATTATTTATTCTTCCTCACCATTCTCATCCCATATATATATTATTGTTTATGTGGATAACATTATTATTACAGGACCAAACCAAGACCTTCTAAACACTTTCATTCATTCACTTGCTGAGAGATTTTCTTTGAAAGACTTGGGCAATCTTTCTTACTTTCTTGGTGTCGAATGTATACCTCACCCTCTTGGGATCCCCCTCTCTCAAAGTAAGTACATACATGATTTACTTACTCGTACTAAGATGCTTGATAGTAAACCTGTGTCCACTCCTATGCATGTTTCTCAAACTCTACTCCTACACGACAGTCAACTCTTTCCAAACCCAACAGAATATCGTACCATTGTAGGAGCTTTACAATATCTATCCCTTACTCGCCCTGATGTTTCTTACACTGTTAATAAGCTTTCCCAGTTCATGCAATCTCCCACAGATGTTCATTGGAATGCTCTTAAACACTTGCTACGTTATTTACATGGCACCTTGCGTCATGGACTTCTCTTACATCGTAAGTCTCCCTTACATTTACGTGCTTTTTTGATGCTGATTGGGCGGGAGATAATGATAACTACCGTAGTACGGGCTACATTGTCTATCTTGGTTCCGATCCTATAGCATGGAGCTCCAAACGTCAAACAACTCTTGCTAGGTCCTCCACTGAAGTTGAATTTCGTGCTATAGCTGCAACTACTACTGAGCTTGAATGGGTCTTTTCTCTACTTTTTGAATTGGGTTACTCTTCCACTTCTACGCCAACTATTTTTTGTGATAATCTAAGTGCAACACATTACTCAGCAAATCTGGTATTCCACTCCCGTATGAAACACCTTGCACTTGATTTTCATTATGTTCGAGAAAAAGTTCAATCTGGTTCCCTTCGTGTTACTCATATTTCTGGCGATGATCAACTTGCTGATGCTCTTACAAAAACTCTTTTGCGCCTACGTTTCACAACTTTAGTCTCCAAGATTGGCCTTGTCATTGGACCGTGTATCTTGCGGGGCATAATAAGTAAATATAAATTTCCTAGTTTATATTTATTTTGTAATATTATCATTAAGCACAGCTAGGATTTTATTCTCGTCAATATTTCTCAATCACATAATTTTAGAAAATAGTTTATATTATTCTGATTTCATCCCTTCAATCATAGGATTCACTTGTACTATATATGGAGACCTTGTGAGTTCCCACATTTGATTAAAAAAAGTATTTTAATTTACATGTTGAACTAAATGTTCAAAAATTAAAAGTTTAAGCAAGTTTTCATACCATTTGTTTTAGCTTGATTGCTTGTGAAGAGGTGATCTCTTGAGTTCTATTTAATGCCCATTGACTAGAGCTAAGTATATTGATGTTGAGATAGAAATTAGAATCAAATGCTATTGCATTTTGCTAAATTTCTTATGAGTTTAGTTATATGCTTAGATCCATGACAAAGCCGTATGATTTTGATTTAAGGGGTTTTAGTTGTTCTAGAAATTTTTTGTTGGATTTTAATGGAACTTAACGAAATGTATTATAATCATAGGCTTTGACCATATGTTTTGTAATCTAAACTTCAAAAATGGCAAGTGAATGGTTCTATTTATTGTTGATGAAAATGAATTTTCTCTTTTAAGTTTCAGATTAAAAAAATGTAACTTTTTTTGAGGGGCATTGAAAGTAGTCATTTTTGCCTTTAAAAGTTTAGAATCTTAATGCCACTTTATGTCAAAAATATTTTTTCTCTCACTACTTAAATCAATCACAAAAGACAAAATCATTCTCAAATGCTTTGCACTAAATCCCTCGTATTATGCAATTGGTGCAAAATTGAAGGGACGTGAAGACTAATACTTTGAAATATTCATTTCCTACCGATCAGTCAAGTCAGACATAAAAAGTTATTTTTGGAAGTCGGATAATTGTTATCTGAAATTCCGTTTATCCCATCTAACAATATCTTACAATGGTATCAATTAGCCTTTTGCATTATTATAATATAGTTATAATAAATTTTGAATTTCTGATTTATTTATAGGAGGTTAATATATGAATAAAACTTACTTCAGTAAAATTTGATTTTAACTTTTTAGATTGAAGGTTATGTAATTACAATTGATTTTTGCTTAATAGAAATTTAACTTTTTTGTGTATGAAGATACATGAAAATAATAAATTCGATTATTTTGATGTACATGATAACTCAAAAAAATATATTGGTGTATAAGAATCATTAAGTTGAGCACAAATATTTTTTTGAAAGTAGTAAGAGGAGCAACATCATTCCCAAAGATTATAAAATCATCTATATAAATGAGAACATTAAGTTGAGCACAAATTTTCTAACAAGTTGAAAGAGATTAATCAGAATAAGACAGCCGAAAACCATAATTTTGAGAAAAGTATCCAACTTAGCAAACCAACATTTGCGTACTTGTTTCAAGCCACAAAGAGATTGCAACCGATATACCTTTTCAGGTTGAGCACCGTGAAAAACAGGTACCATTTCCATATACAAATCTCAATACAGGAAAGCGTTGTGCACATTCATTTGCTAAAACTCCTAGTTTTAACTAGCAGCTACAACTAGAAAACACGAATTGTAGTACTTCGTCCCTACCAGAGCAAAGGTATCTGAGTAATCAATCCCTTCAACTTGGTGATTTCCAAACTCAACCAATCGAGCATTAAGACTCTCCACACAACCATCTAAGTTGCATTATATTACATAGACCCATCAACTACCAAGAGCTTTCTTCCTAGGAGGAAAATTTGTCACACGAAGAGTACAATTGTTTTCTAATGCTTGAATTTCATTCTGCATAGGTTCTTGCCAACCAGTGTCTTATATGGTTGCCTTAAAGGATTGAGCATCTGAGGTTGCGATAATAACTACAAAAATATTTTAGTGCCCCTTAGAAAATCTATTACAATTAAAAAAATGTTCTATATGATAAGAAATACCTAAGGTTTTGAGACGAAGTAGATAACGGAGGAGAGAAACATAATGGGTTTTAGTTTTCCTACATGATATCAGGCTAGGTTATTTTTCTTCCTCCCTTTCCATAGTATTTTCGTTTTTCAACATTAAAAGGGAAAACATCAATTGCCTTCATTGCACCGGAGAGCGAATAGAATTCTGGGTTTCATGTATTGCATTTGGTACTTTCAGTTAGGTTTTTTTTTACTCACATTAAGTGCAGTTAGGTTTCATAGTATTTCATTTCTTGTATCTACAATTCAAAGTGAGGCGTGAGCGTTGTTTTGCTTGTTTTGGGAATTTTTATTTGGCCGTAATTGGTTTAATTCATTCGTAAGAGTAAGTCATTTATTTGAGTGTAAGTGTAATTCAATTGGTACCGCTATTTGGTGTTTGGGCTGATTGGTATTTATTCAACAAGCTCAATGTAATTTGTCTTCTCCTTTTCTTTTAACATGGCCATACATTTTCTACTTGACAAGTACCTCGTGTGATAGCTTTAATATCACATCCTCCCAATGACGAGGCTGCTTGTGATTAACATTTTAATGACATTCTTTCTTGGATACTGAAAGCACAATGGCAAAATTTTCTTAACAGGCTATGTCACTCGTCAACAAGCAATTCTCGCATTCGTTTGAATGGTAGTATTCTGATTGGCTAATTGAGATCACTTCTTTTTTGGTTGAATCTTATTGCTTTTCTAGAGCTTGTGATATATATCATCAAGCAAAATAAACTAGAGATAAATTTTCAATTAGTGACATCAAAGTAATAAACTGTTTTGAATTTATGCATTGTAATTTAGGGGGGAAGCATCATACTCCCTTCTCTTGTGGTACTACTTGTTTTCGTACTTTGGTTGATGATTATTCTAGAGTGGTGTGGGTGTATCTCCTATTTAATAAAATTGGGGTTCATAAGATGTTTAATTCTTTTTTTCCATAATTGAGCGAGAATTTGTTGCTAAAGTTGAAGTGATGTGAAGTGATAATGGCATAGAGTTCAGTTGTATGCGAGATTATTTTCTGCATAACAACATTTTGTTTCAACCTTTTTGTGGTTATAAACCTAAACAGAATGCATTGGTTAAATGTTAACATCGTGACGTTTTGATCGTAGCTCGAGCTTTACGATTTCAGGCTAATTCGTCTTTATCTTTTAGGATGATTGAGTCTTGGCTGCAAGTTATATAATTACTCGCATATCGTTTAACAGTAAAAATTCCTTATGGGGTTTTGTATAATACTCCCCTTTCTTATGATAAACTCTTTGTCATTGGGTGTTTTTGGTATGCACATAACATCAAATCCAAGAGGGATAAGTTTATGAGTTAGAACACAAAATACACATTTGTGAGCAATCCGAAAGGAAAGAAAGCGTGAAAACTCTATGGTCTAGAAATATGTGAATACTTTGTATCTAGAGATTTGAAATTTTATGAAACCGATTTTCCTTTTGCTCTAATACCAGTTAGACTGAGAAACTAAAAACCCTTTATTTTGTTATTACTCTTAAACAAAGTATATATGCAAGTTAAGATTAAAACTTTAATACATAAAAAAGTTCACTATTACTATATACAATCTCCCCAACTACATACTAATCCCTAAAAGTGGACACTATGGTTGGTGTTGGAAAATTAATTCAATTGTGATCACAAATCGAAAAATTAGAAAGGTTGACCAATATATAAGCTTAATGAGATACTCGACATACTCATATATTACCGATTGGTTTTAAGATGTAACCTATTTAGGATTGTATACAGGCAGCTTTTTTCATATGTGACAAATTTATCGGTTGGTCGGTTGCAGGTTCTTGGTAGGGATCAAAATCAGCTGTAATTGGGTGGTGGTTTTGGTTGGCAATTGCGGCATAACGTTTTGTTTGACAGGAATGGGCTGCGAGCTGTTAAGCTGCGGGGAGCTAACTATGGATCTAGGTTGATTTTTTATTATGGGTCTAGGCTAGGAAACCATCTTCTTTCATTAATCATAATTATTAATTAACTAATGTAGTATTTGGAAATAAGTATTTCATTTAAATTATGGATTTTAATTATGAAATCATAAATGAAGAATTTGAGAATGACAAGGTTTGGGTAGTCATTCTCAAATTCTCAACTTTAGCTACTTTAAAAACATTGGTACAATTTGATCTAAATCCAAATTTAAAAATTTTTGATTTGTCAAACAATAAATTTAAGCCAATTCTAAATTTCTAAATGAAATCATGGTTCCCAAACACTATATAAAAGAATTTAATTGTTTATTATTTATATTAAATTGGTTACCATTTAATTTTATCTATGTGATTAATGAAAATTAACTGTTTGGTGCTTTTAAGTTAATTAATTGCACATAAACAATAATTTTTATGTTATTTTTATTTTAGTTATCTATGTTTATGCTGTAAAAAAACTTCATCTAATTATTTTATTATTCTTTCATATTGTTTTGGAAGAAAACTTTAGGAGTTATTTGTTAGAGTAATCCTCTGATAACTCGATGACTTGTTACAACATGTTTTATCAAAAATTTAAATAAAATGTCGGAGAAAAAAATGTAAAAACAAAATGTTTAAATGTTTCTCTGATTTTTTTTATTATTTAGAAATTTTTGTAAATTTTTAAAATTCATCTCAAATGTTACATTAACTTTTAGTTTACTTTTTTTTAGTAAACTACTATAACATGTCATCCAACTATTTATGTTTACTCTAAGCAAATACCCCATAAAGTTGTGATTAGTTATATTTAATCAATAGGTGGGATTATTGTTCAAAAATCATCAAAATGTTTGATTATACAAGGTAATTTTTCCTTAGTTTTTTCTTCTTATTGTAATACGGAGTAAGCTATTAATCCATTCATTCCTTAAAACTGTTGCGACAAGAAATGTTCCCGAAATTAATAAGAATAGATTCGTTTAAATAGTGAATATATTATCTTATTTAATACCCCTAATAAATTTAATTAGGAAAAAGTAAGAACCAAAACCATTATAAAAACTAAAATTTAGTGAAAATAATATGTCCAAATTAATTTGTAGACCACAACTATTAAAAAGTGATGAGCAATTAGAAATTTTAAAATAAAGATAAATAATATTAAATATATCCAAAATTTGTGATTTTAATAAAAAGATTCTTTTATAAAAAAACCAATAAAAGAATACAAAGTAATATACGAAAACAAATGAAAAGGGGTATAATATTGAAATATCATAGATAGATAAATACATTTTATAATGCTGATAAATAAAATACAAATTACTTTGAGAATACAAATACTTTTGCTACACCAGAATCTTAAAAAATATATCTGGTGGTTATCACAATTCAAGTCAGCTCCACATTTCAATTTTACACACAAACTTAAAAAAAAAAAAAACAAAAACAATGAAAATGGGAAATTTGCACAACTACATCTTCTGTTTCGGATCTTCTAAATCTTCGCAACATGTGCACTGCCTTAATTGAGAAAAACGAATCCCAAAAAAATTGGACCCATTCTTTCAAACATTAATTATACTAATTAGGGGATTTAATTCGTTCCCTTAATATTAATTAATCTATATGATTACTTAGGTAGGTCTTATTCATTTAATTTATATGTCCTAATTAAAAACATAAATAGTTACTTGACTTTAAATATTGCGTCAAGAAACTAATTTAAGTGAAAGTTTAAAATACTGAAAGCTTAAGGTGGTAGTTGAGATGTCGAGAATTACATGCTCACCGAAGTTTAAGCAATTGACATAGCTTGTCGGAGGCAACGCCGGCGTCGATTTCATCGACAGCAGCCTCAGCTTTACAGCTTAACTTAGTCTTTTGTTGAAGTTTCCTTGATGAACAAAATTTAGGCAAAGGTAGGCTGCTTGGTGGTGGAGACAAACAAAATACTGGTGGTGTTGTAAACTTTTCCATCTCAAAAACAGCTTCAATTTTCGGATCCAGGGGCCTAGAAATAACTCCAGTCTTTTCAATTCGTTCATTACCCGGATCGGACCCGTTTTCTTCATGTTTATTCTCTACCAATATGGATCCTTTTGTAGTATTTGGTTTTGGGTTTTCAGCAACCAATTGTTTCTTGTTGTTTTTGTTGTTGTTGTTGTTGATGTTTTTGTTATTGATGTTTTTGTTGTTGTTGTTATTGTTGGTTTCTTTCTTTTTGTTTTGAGGTGTTTTTTTGTTGGGTTGTTTTTTAAGAGAAGGAGAAGAGAGGGAAGATCGGCGGGCAAGCGTCGGGAGAGATTGGAAGGTGGGTTTAGAGGCTGCCGGAAGAGGAAGAAGTGGTGGTTGATGATATGGTTGAAAAGAAGGTAAAATTGGAGGAAGAGAAGAAGTAACACAAAATTTATTATTTGTATTAGGAAATTGATTCAAAAACACTGCTCCTTGATTAAACGCATGCGCCATCTCCAACTGTACATGATTTAATGGAGATGGCGGATATTTTTGATACATAATATTGCAGCTCGATTGCCTTAAAATATTAGCTAAACGAGCTTCTTGGTAACTCGACTGTCGAGGCAGGCGAGTTTCTTGGTAGCTCGACTGCCTCAAAATATTAGACAGTCGAGTTGATGGGTGAACGTGGTGGTGGTGGAATTGATGGGTTTGATGGGTTTTTCTCTTACAACTATTTATGTGTTTGTTAGAGGAGACGGATATATCATTAGCTAATGACTCCATTTTCAACAAAGCTTGATACTACCTAAACTTGTAACAAGAATTTCATTGATGGGGTTTCTATAATTTGTATGTTTAATATGAACAAATAGGCTAAAAGGTATTGGATTACTTGACTTGCAATGCAAGTTTACGTATTGTTCCTTAATGAGAGGAAGAATGGTGATGAAGGATGAGTTCCAAAAATGGTACCAAGAAGTTTATGGTATTAATTCATTGGGTTATGAGGAACCCCATGTGATGGACGTCTCATCACTTTGGGTATATAAATGCTACCAAGAATTATATTTTATTGGACAATGGCATTATATTAAATAGAAAGAAAACAATAGGTACAAGATATTATAGAACTTCAACCTACCACATTTTATTTTCCCACCCTTATATTTTTCTTATTTTAAGGGCTTTGTTTCCATAAGAGAACAAATTACTACTCTCTTTGTTACGTAAAGGTGTTCTTATCTGTGATCTTTAGTCGTTTTATTTAAATACTGTTTTTAGTACTATTATTAAGGTATTTTAAATATTTTTTTAATACTAATTATGGTATTTTGTATAGCATTTTTTATGCTTATAGTACTATTTTTCATTAAATTTATTATTCAAAAAATAATATATCTATTACCTAAAATTTAAGTATTATTTTTCTTATTTCATATAATGAATGTTTCTTATGAAACAACTTGTAGTTATTGGTTATAAACACAACAACCAATATACACTTTAAACCAATTTAAATCATGAGCTCGATCCTATTGGGCAATGGTACATTTTTAAATAATCAAAACAATTATTATATTCCATAAAATATTAAAAGAAATGATGTAATATATATGGACAAAAGAGCATTATTAAACTACTTTTCTTTCTAACGTGTGTTGTACACTTGTACTTGTATTCTTGAATATTGATAACAAATTCATCAATAACTATTTTACGATATGTAAAATTCCAAAAGTTCATAACAAAGATATTTAATACTTTCATTTTAAGTGATCACAAAAATATAATGAAGTATAAAAAATATTAAATGTTCAAGTCATATTTGAATTTTATTGTCTCTTTTCGTGTCTTACGGTTAAAAATTATATATAATGGATTATGAGCATTAAAATTTTTTATAATAATCTTCAAAAAAAAAATAAATTATAATAGAGTAAGTTTTAAAAATGGGAATTTCAATTATAAGAAATATTTAAATAATATTAGTAAAAAATACACGACCCTCATTAGCTTATTAAAATATTAAAAAAGAGTTACTGAAAGATATATATGAAAATATAAGCATTACTAACATATGAAAAATAGGATTAATAAAATTAATTATATCAATAATTTGTCACATAATAACAGAATTCTTTTTGGATCAAATAATAAATCGCCGCTTAAAAATGTCAAATTAAAACACCATTAAAAAGCGAAAGGAATATAAATTTAAAAATTAGACAAATATATGAGTATTATTAATTATTCATTTTATATATTCAATCAACTAGCATTAATCTTTTAATAGTTTGGTCCAAAGAAAATTGTTATAAAAGGTTTTATTTTATCAAAAATTACTATGCATGCCCTTAATATCTAAAGAATGATAAATGTATCTAGTTTACAAGTTAGTCCATCAAGAATTTTATTTTCTAAGAAATGATATAGGAGCTTTCTCACTCATCAACCCCCAGAATCTCATCTCAAAAAAAAAAAAAAAAAAATCTAGAATCTTAATAAATTATTTTTATGTCCTATAATTTTGAATAATCTATAGAAAATTTATTTTTCTTGCCTCCTGTTATAGGTTATAGCTAATATAATTCTATTCAATTATACCCTAAAAAACTGTTTTTAAATGAAAAATAAAGTTCAATTAAATGAGTTCTAATTATTAATTGCATAATAAATAAAGAAAGTTAAAGAAAATATACATCAAATAAGACTCATGCCTTGTCATTATTCTGTGTCCACGAAAAGAAGCTAATTTATATAATTCTTATTTTTGGAAAAAAAAAATTGTTATGATAAATTTAGAAAGGAGAGATTGATATCCATTGATGAGTTGCCCTCGTGAGCACGATAATGTCGTATGAATCATATGATATCTCATGCAGTTTTTTAATAGTTTATATACTCTCAGACCAATCCATTAAAGTTTATTGTTAATGTTTACTGCATTTAGTCTAATGGGTCAACTCAATTAAATATAGTCTTTCAAAAAGACCATTTCTCACAAAAATTTATGATATTTATATTAGTCGTTTGGAAAGTAACATTTCCTGCCTTTAATTTTTTTTTTCAACATTTTTTAAAATTAATTTAAAATTTATGAAATTGATCATATTTATAAAAATCTAAATAAACTTTAGCGTGCTTGTTGGTTTATTGATTGATGACTTAGTTAAATAGACAAAAATATGTAAATAATTTGATAATTAATTTTTATATTTCAACAAAAGGTAAATGTTATGAAACTTTTTATTTGTCTCTAGCCTTACTTCACCCTTTTTTCTCTGAACATATCATACATTTTCATGATCAGCTAAATTATGAAGCTAATAAAGTCAATTTTATTGATAAATCCACAGCAAGTCAAATAAGCAATAATCTGTTTAAAAATGTATGTACATAATCATGGTTATTTAAGACTTATATGAATTGAATTTATTATTTAATGTATATAACTCATTTAGATACTTCGTTTATTCATCTTATTTCGGATACCTTTTTTAATTTTGCATTACTTTTATTTTTAGAATAATAGGCTTCACTTTTTTTGTTTTATCCACATATTTTAAACATTGACACAATATATATATATATATATATATATATATATATATATATATATATATATATATATATATATATATATATATATATATATATATATATATATATATATATATATATATATATATATATATATATATATATATATATATATATATATATATATATATATATATATATATATATATATATATATATATATATTCTGAGCCTGGGACTCTTTCTTTTGGCAGCTTCCTTACTGAGTGTCACGTTCTTCCTCTCCCCACCTCCATAGTTTTCTATATGTGATATACTGGGTTGGATGATGATATATATATATATATATATATATATATATATATATATATATATATATATAAGTGTAAATTATTTATATAAAATTAAAATAAAGTTGAAGTATATAAATTAAATTAAAAAACAATGAATTATTCTCTAGAAATAAAAAAAATACAAAATGAATGAAACGAATTAAGATGACAATTAATATCAAATAAGCGGGATCAAAAGTACTTCCTCTGTTTTTTTTACTTGCATCCAAATATCTTTTTTCGCAGTCCAATGTGTTTGTCCAATGGCTTATATCTAGAATTATACTCAATTAAAAATTATAAAATTTTAATATTATGAAAATATCTTACGAGACGGATAAAAACAAGATTCTACATAACTATATTTTTCTCAAATTTGATTTGATAGTCGCACTATGCAAAACATTACTAAATGATAAACACAAATTTTTGGAAGAGACGGATCTATGATTAGGTCGGCACATAATGAAAATGTAGAGTAACAACAGGTATTAAGCTACAATGGATTGGGCCTGAAATTCATCTCTCAAAAAAACAGTCTCTCAGAAAAATAGCTCAATAATAAATAGTGTGAAAAATGAAATTGGTACAATTAAAAAAGGAGGAATTATTTTTTTAGAGGACACTTATAATTTTCTATAGTTAACCGACAAATTGAGGGTGGGTCGGTTACTAGAAAATCCAAGATCGGGGGACACAATTCTGAATTGGGCGGCAGCCGCCAAATGAAATCTGACCATTGGATTACTTAGAGATGAGTTTTTAGCCAAATTTTATAATTTTTCGCCGTTGGAGAGCTTATGGCCATTGATCATGAACCTTCATAATAAGAGAAAGTGCAAAGGTTTTATTGAAGCTCCAACCCCATGAATCTTCCACTCCATCAATATCAATCTTTTTCAGATTTCTTTAAAAATTACTGCGACTCAAGTATAATAATCCTCATAAAAAAAATTGAATAAAAAATGTGATTTATAATAAATAAAAAAAATTCATGCTTTTATTACTTTAAGATCGTAAGTGATCGTTATAATAAAGTTATAAGTAAAATGATTTTCTTAAAATTATAAGTGACCACTTTAAGGTTAAAAGTAATGATTTTAAGAAAGAAAGTGTGTATTCAACCAACTCAATTAAGATTATCTCACCATCAAACCGTTTCACTTAAGAAGTAGTGAAAAAATTAGAGACCAATATAAAAAGATATATCAAATATGAGACGGCCTTAACCTTGCAACCGGCCTAGGCCCAAAAACTTTCTAAAAAATATTCTGGCATATTAATTTTATGACTTAAAAGGACAATTCTAACACTTAAAAATCCAACTTTAAGACTTAAAAGGTAAATTTCAAAGTTTTTAATATCAACTTTAACTTTTGAATCATCATATTTTAATGTTAAAATGAGAATTTAATGTCGTGCAATTGGTTTAAGTCTTAAAATTTATTTTTTAAGCATTGAAGTTGACCTTTTAAGTCTTAAAATTGTCAAATTTCATGATTTAAAATGTCAATTTTAAATCTTTGAAATTGGTCTTTTAAGTTTTAAAATTGGTCTTTTTATTCTTAAAGTTGATATTGTAATTTGTGAAATTGATAAAAAACTATTGGACCGGCCCAATAAGATGCGTCTCACTAGTGAAACCGTCGTCTAACCAAGTTTTTTTTTTGTCAAAATTAAGAGATAGCGGTATGATTTATGATTATGGAAAATTAGCCCATTTCATCCAATGGATCAAATGAAAAATGTATTAAAGCCAATGGACATAAGATAGAGCTAGTATAACCATTCTTATCTTTAGAATAATAATCAATTTTTTAATTTGATAAATGTAAATAAATAAAGAAAGTATAAAACCAATGCAATGTGTTTAATAAAAAAATTTAAAATGTGGCTAAAGAAATGAATAATGCAGAAATTGATTTTGAATTATGATTTTGTATTGAACTTTAAGTAATTACATAAGCGTCTATATATACAAAATTATGAGAGCTATTTATGGAAATAATAATAAGGAGACATTATATAAAACTATTTAATATATAGGTTTCCGAGGATAGAAACCCGTGCAATATGTACGGATTTTTAAATACGTTTATATTTTAATGAAATTTTAGACGAACGAAAATATGAAATGACGGTGCATAATAAAGTATTTACATACATATATTGTAATTAAAAAAGAATTAAATATAAAAAAACACAAAATAGGTTGTTAATAAAGAGTTTATGGGTTTTGAAACACCTCTTTATATACTACATTTTCAGTATTTTCTTTTCGTCCACCATTTAGAATGAGTTGGCATTGTAAATTTTCTCATTGAAGCCATTACAGATGTTCCCTTTTCGTCCACCAGGATTAAGTGAATAGATTTGATCACATATCTCTATATACTCCCACATATGTACGACCTTTGCATTAATTTTCCATGTCCCCCTTTCACTCTGTATTTCCTGAATGTAATTTAAGCTCATGGTTATAATTGAAAATATTATTCACCAACACTGAATTTTGAGAAAAGAGAAATGATATGAGCAAATAATTAATGGTGTATTTATATATTGTAGTTTATGCCATTATATTATATTAAAAGACATTTTATATTTTTGTCAACTTATAAAATTGACTGAATTGTAATTCCTTCTATTAATATTCCTGCCATTAATATAAAATCATAATTTTATATTTTCGTAAAAGAATAAAATTGTCTGAATTGAAATTCATGCAATTATTACTCCTGCCATTATTATGAAACCAATGTTTTATTTTTGTAAAAGCATAAAATTGTCTGAATTGAAAATCCTGCAATTAATATTCCTGCCATTAATATTTATGCCATTAATATAAATCCAAATTTTTATTTTTGTAAAGAATAAATTTGACTGAATTGAAATTCCTGCAATTATTCCTGCCATTAATAGGAATGCAACATTTTATTTCCGTAAATGATTAAAATTGACTGACATGAAAATCATGCAATTAATATCCCTGCCATAAATATTCTGATAATGTTGTCCAACAAAAAAATTACACATGGCATTCTTATTCAATCTAATTTTCTTTGCTGTACAACAAAATTAATATAGTGTATGATGATAGAATTGAATTGAATTTCTTGCCATTTATATTTTTGCCTTTTATTCCTGCATTTATTAAAATAAAATTTTTATTAAAATTCATGCAATGCTTGCCATTAATATGAAGCAAACCGTGTTTAAAAATCCCCGGCCAATTATTCTTGCCATTTATATGAATCAAACTTTTTTTTTGAAAAAGATAAAAATTCAGTGAATTGTAAATCATTTAATTAATACTCCTGCCATAAATACTCTTATAATGTTGAGCAATAAAATAATTACAAATGGCACTCTCATATTCACTCTAATTTTCTATACTATACATCAAAATTAATATAGTGTATGATTTGAAAAAAAACTACCTAATGTGTTTTTTTTTTTCAAAAAACTATACCTAATCTTATATATATTTTTTTCAAATAACTATCACTTAACGGAAAATGTTAGTTGGCTGCTCAGTTTGAGAGTTTGACCATTTTGAGAGGTTATTGTCTTTGTGATAATATCTCATTGGTGCTCATATTTTTAAATAATTTAAAATTAAAACACATAAATTAACAAAACAACAATAAAAGATAATTGACGTCACTTTTGCCGATCATAACGATTGTTTTTCAAAAAACGAACATCGCAAGTATTTTGATGGGATATCTTTTTCGAAAATCTGGTCGAAACAAGTACTTATTTGCCTATTTTTCGATATATTAACCGAAAAAGATATTTGACGTCATTTTTCCCCATCATAACGATTTTTCTTTCAAAAATCGGGGGTCTATTCAAAAAGGTTATCCATAAGGAATAAGTACTTGTTTTGACCAAATTTTCGAAAGAATTATCCATAAAGATAAATGCGATGTGCAATTTTTGAAAAAAATATCATTATGATGGGTAAAAATGACATTAAATATCTTTTTCGGTTTACGTATCAAAAAGTAGACAAATAAGTACTTGTTTTGACCAAATTTCCAAAGAGTTACCCTATAAGAGTAATCTTGACGTGCTGCTACATTGACAACTTAACCTCTCAAATTGGTCAAACCCTCAAACTTAATAGTCAACTAACATTTTCCGTTAAATGGTAGTCATTTTCAAAGATATCGCAAAAAAGAGGCTTTACAAATCTTTGCTCTGCCCTTGAGATTGCTAATGCGTAAGCCTAATCGATAATTATCACTACAAATAACTATTGGAATAGCATCGGGAAACAACGTCGAAACTCCGCCAATCGACGTGGAGGACGAGACAAGGCAGAAGCTACCCATATCGGTGGCTCAGTCCCGCATGCAAAATCTATGCGAGATTTGGTAAATAATTAGCATAATATTGAATTAGTTTATATTTATTGGTAAATTTTAACCTATTTTTGTTTTTCAGGAAAATTCCATGGGTCAAAAATCCACACCTTATGAAATTTTTACAAAAACTTATGGGGTGTTCGACGTTGAATCTAGAAATTGTTCCCAATGGACAAATACAAAAGCGGAAAAAGTTCATGTAACACTTTTGCATACTTTTAACTTATGATATTTTTATTTTCAATTAATAACTTATATAATTCTAATTTCTTTTTTATTCAAGGTTGAATATCGCACTTTACAAGAAGAACATCCAACCCGAGACCCAAATCAAATGTGGTTGGATGTTGTGAATAATGTTGATCAGGGTAAAAAGAAAAAATGCAAGATAGTGTATGGGGTTGGGTTTGCTTCTGAAATTATTTATCCGTCAGAGCCATCGCGTATTCCGACTTCTCAACCGGATTTTTTGGCTATCATAGAAGAAAAATTTATAGAATTGGAGGAACGATAATCGGTGTTTAACACTCGATTAGAGGAAGCTTTCCAAAATCGGTGTTTGAATATAGCCAACGCGTTTGAGATTCACCGAACGTTGTCCAATCAATTAATTGCAGAACGAGAATCCTACCAAAATCTTCTTCGCCAAAATAATTTGTATCAACCCTTCCCCCAACCTCCCAATCAACAGATGTATTTATGTAACATACTTTTGAAATTATTTTAATTTTAGGGTTATCTATTTATTTATTTGTTTAATTGTTTAGTTGTCCAACCAATTATTTGTTTTATAGCCAACAAGTATATGATATATATATATATATATATATATATATATATATATATATATATATATATATATAATATATATATATATATATATATATGTATATATATATATATGTATATATATATATATATATATATATATATATATATATATATATATATATATATATATATATATATATATGATATATATATTATATATCTATATATATATATATATATATATATATATATATATATATTTATATATATATATATGTATATATATATATATGTATATATATATATATATATATATATGTATATATATATGTATGTATATATATATGTATGTATATATATCTTCCTCGTTAAATACTGCATACATTTCGTTTTTGTGCTATTCATCGTTCAAGCTTATTTTACATATTGACTAATGTGTAAGAAAAATATAGTCAAGTGAGATCTTGTTTGAATGATCTAATGCATACTTTCATAATATTAAATTTTTATAATTTTTAGATAAGTGTAGTTTAATATATTAATGATCAAAATATGCATTGGATTAGTAAAAAATGAAATGTACAAGATACTATTGAGCGAGGATATATATATATATATATATATATATATATATATATATATATATATATATATATATATATATATATATATATATATATATATATATATATATATATATATATATATATATATATATATATATATATATATATATATACTCCCTCCTATTCTTCATACTAGTCCCATTTGCTTTTTGGTTACTATTCACTATTTATTTTTAATTTGTATTTTGCTCTTAATCTATAAGTTAAAATATAGTCATGTGAGATCTTATTTTATTCGTCTCAATACAAAGATTATTAATATCAAATTTTTATAATTATTAATTATGCACAATTAAAGATATTTAAGGTTAAAATGTTGTCTCGGCATGTGTGAAAAAAGTAAATGGGACAAGTATGTTGAATAGGAGGGAGTATACATATATATATATAGTTGTAACAATATATATTTAGAATTGGATTAAATTTTTAAGAGCCGTCTTTACAAAAGAGGTCTCAAGTAAGAATTTGTGATCTTTTAGCTTTCAAATGTATTTAGGGCCATGTTCCCTTAAGCCCATTGCATCCGCTCTTAGCGATTCATCTCTCTATTTAACCTAATTTTAACAAAAACCATAAATCAGACACAACCCTAAGGCCTTGTTTGGATTGAGGGAAATAGAGGGAAAAGAAAAGAAATGATTTGGAGGGATGGAGAATCTCTTGTTTGGATAGCAAAAAGGAAGGGAGAGGATTTGGAAGGAAGGGATTTGGAGGGATTAAGTATCTTCATTTTGTTAACATCCAAATCTCTCTATAAGAAGAAAGATTTGGAAGGAAAATGAAATTCTTTTCTTTCCCCTTCTGTTCCTTCTTATATAAACAATGGAGCATTTTCCTTCGTTTTCTTCCCCTTTTTTTCCTTTCCTTTCCTTTCCTTTTTTCTCTCATAATTTGCTATCCAAGATCTTTGGATTTGAGAGAAATGATATGATTTGAATGAAAGATGGTAGAGTTTGAGTTTATGTTTTGGGAAAAAAGGTTAAAATTGATGACATTTGAAAAAGAGAGTCGCATAAATTAGTGTTCAATAGCCATAAAGCTTCAAAATTAACGTTTTGCTAATGTATTTATGTGCAAAAATCACAATGTAACAATTACATAAACCTTAGGGTTACCACATAGATTTTAAAAAAGTTTTGGTTACCACGTGGAAAACCCAAAACCCCAAGGTTACCACGTGGAATTTTCCATTATTTTTTTATTTTTATTAATAAATCATTATGTGTTAAATTAATATTCCTATTTTCTTTACTTGTCACATTTGGTTATGACATATTTGCCAATGCACGTTTCAATCATAAATATTTCTAATTGTGCTTGAGTAAAATTATAAAAATTTGATACTCATAAAATTTACAAGAAGACGAATCAAACAAGATGTTGGATGATTATGTTGTAATTTATAGATTAAAAACAAATTACATAATAAAAGGACTGATAAATAGTTTAAGGACTGATAAATAGTTTTGAAAATCAAATAAAACAAGTAAGAAGTATTAATAATAAAAGAACATAATAATAGCGTTTTTTAAAAAGTAAAAGTGTGTTTCGAGAAAACAAAAAGGCCACCAAATTATTCTTAAAAGTATGAGATATGACATCATACAAAGTGAATACAATAAATTTCCATAAGTTAGAATGATACTACTGCTAGCTAGTCTTGACGTGCACAAGTTGTACAATAATTTCCATATGTTAGAATAATCAATTTTTTAACACAAAAATTTAATCCAACTCTATTAAATTAAGATATAATTCATAGAATTCTGTTTTTTCCTGATAAAATTTATTATCACAAGATAATAGATTGTGAAAATAAAAGAATCACGTAACAATCAAAATCATAAATAAATTTCATTGAACAGTGATAATTACTCTAAAATTGAATCAAATTTAATTCTCCTTATTAGGAAAATATTTTCATCTAATGACAAAAAAAATTATTATGAGAACATATATACATACACATGAATCATGATACATAGCTTCAATACAATTACTAGACCAAAATTTATTTGCTAATGACAAAAAAAATTATTATGAGAACATATATATATATATATATATATATATATATATATATATATATATATATATATATATATATATATATATATATATATATATATATATATATATATATATATATATATATATATATATGAAATTCATGCGGATTTATCATCTGTGACAATACTACACTTAATAAGAATTTTGATTGACACTTTCAATTTGAAAGAATCTTGTGTACGTAAGAGAATGTGATTCATAAAATCAATTGATGGTTCTAACTTTTAATTTAATCCGTTAGTTAAAGTGGTAATTTTACGTATATTATAACTTCCTAAGCATGGTTATCAGAATCTCGATCCTGATAACCGATTCTACGATCCTACGATCTAAAATTAGGCGACCGTTCCGGATCGTAGGTAGGATCTTAATGTTGGTAGAATCGTACGATCCTATATAGCTTCAGGATTTTTGAGGTAGGATCATAACACGATTCTACGATCCTACGATCTTACGATCCGATCCTACAAGGGTAGTTTCAAACGTTAAAAATTTCATATAATCTAGATTTTACTTATGTACATATATGTATTATATATGTATATATCTAAACAATTATATTAATATGACTAAAATTCAAGTTTTTCTTGATTTGCATTTTAAAAATGATATTAAAGGTATTTTTTCACAAAACTTAATAGATAAAGTCAAATAAGTTTTAATTTAAGGAAAATTTGCTCAAAATAATCCCAACTATCACCCATTGGCCAAAAATAATCCCAACTATCAATTATTTTTTAATAATCCCAACTATTCTCACAATTTGTTGAACACATACCAACCTCACGTTTAACTGGCTGCAACAGGTAACGTTTCCATTTTTTTCTTTCTTTTTTGATTAATAGATGAAGGGGAAATGTTAATTTTGAACAGTTAAGTAAAGAAAAAAGAAAAGAAAAAAAGTGGAAAACATACCTGTTCTAGCCGGTAACAAGTGGGTGGGTATGTTTTCAACAAATTATTAGATTAGTTGGGATTATTAAAAAATAATTGGTAGTTGAGATTATTTTTGGCCAACGGGTGATAGTTGAGATTATTTTGAGAAAGTTTTCCTTAATTTAAACCTTAAAACATACAACAATAACAAATACAATTGAAAATTTGTTAATAAAAGCATGTTAATGCATATTTATAGGATCACATGATCTTACGATTCGATTTTACCGATTTCGATCCTACCCCGTCAACGATCCTACGTAGAATCCCGATCCTAACAACCTTGTTCCTAAGAGTACTTGTAGGAATCGTTCATCATTTATCCTTAATTCTTTTTTATAATTTTCCTTTTCATTATATTTTATGTTCCCTTAAACATCCCTACATCCCTATGTTATTTTAATAGATATTTATATAAAAAAACATACTAATAATAAAGTGTATAAGGATATTATATGAGTATGACACAACAAAGTTTTCCCTAAAGGAGAGGGAAGAGGGAAGAGGGAAGAGAGATCAGAGGACACAATGGGTGGAAATTAAATAAAAGAAGTATTTGTAATATTGATGACAGCATACACAAAGAATAAAAGAAGAAATTTATGCACTGACCACCGAAAGTGAGTGTTGGTAGCCGAAGGGTTTTGTATGGACGAAAAATTATGACTTAAGGCCATGCATGGATTGACGGCAACTGCTATACTAATTTAAACCATTCACTTTGACTTACACAATACTCACCCCTACTTCTAAGTATTTATCTTTCCTTTTGCATCTCCTACCGCTACAAAAAAAAAAAAGTAAATTTCCGACTACCCGAAATAGTCGGAATTTAGTCGCTAAGCACTATTTTAGAAATCAACCCAAAATGTCAAAAAAAAAAAATTCCGACCAAAATTCCCGACCAGATTCCGACCACCTGGTTGGTCGGAAAAAAAAAAATTAAATAAATAAATTAAAGTGCCACATCATGCCTTGGGTAAGAATCAAACCCATGACCTCTTGGATACAAAACTAACACTCTAACCAGTAAACCAAGTGTTAATTAGTGATATTCTTTGCAATGTTACTATAGTTATAGCATAATACTCTCCGACTATATAGTATTTTTAATTATTATTATTATATTAGTTATTATTATATATAATTACATTAATTATTGTTTGTCGTAGTATATATTTAGTAAATTGTTAATTGTATTTGTATTAAAGTATATTACTTTATAAGTAGTCGTATTAATGTATTAGTAATCGTATTGATGTATTAGTAGTCGTATGAGTGCATGCAATGTATATTATTAACCATATTAGTCTTATTAGTATTATTATTAGTTGTATTACTATATTATTAGTTATATTAGTATATTAATATAAGTATATAGTGTACTATTAGTCGTATTAGTGCATTATTACTTATATGAGTTTATTAGTTGTATTAGTGTATTATTATTATTACTCGTATAATTAGTTCATTAGTGCATTCTTCGTATATTATTACTCGTATTAGTTGTATTCGTATATTGTTATTCGTATTAGTCGTATTAGTGTACTATAAGTCGTATTAGTATTAATATCTTATTAGTTGTATTAGTTTATAATGAGTCGTAATAATGTATTATTAGTAATAGTATTAGTCATATTAATGTAGTATTAATATATTATTATTTGTATTAGTATATTATGTTATTACTCGTATTATTGCATTATTGGTATGTTATTAATTAGTTGTATTAGTATATAATTAGTCGTACTAGAGTACGTAATATTATTATTAGTTGGAGTGAATTAATGACGAGAGACAAAATAATAATACCCAAACAATAGGATATTCTGTCAAAGAAGATAAACAAATTAAACTAATCAAATAAAATATACTTTTCGATTTCCGACAAATTAAACTAGTAAGTCAAGTTAAAGAAAATAAATAGAAGTTGTGCATTTTAGTCAAAGTTAATACTTAATTAATACAAACCAAATTAAAGTAAATAAAAACAAGTTTCTAAAAAAAATTTTAAAAAAATTGCAAATGAAAACAAATTGGAAACAAAATTAGTGGCAGACAAATTAATCATTACAAACCAAAATAAATTGCAAACTTGTAATAGAGATCTCCGACTGACTACCAACTGAATTTTAGTCGGAGTTTGGTCGGAAATTTTTCCGACTAAAATTCAGTCGGAAATTGGTCGGAATTTAATTTGTCAATTTTAAATTGCGACTAAAAATAAATTCAGTAGCAATTTAGTCGGAAATTCCGACTAACGCATGTTGGTCGGAAAATCAGTCGGAAATTTCCGACTGTTTTGGTTAGTCGGAAATTTTTAGTCGGAAAATTGTAATTTTTTTTGTAGTGTACATTAATTTGCATGTTGTAGCCAAGGTTTTTTTATTTATTTAAATGGTTAGAATGATTATATTTTAATCTTTTATTTCCTATATCCTTGCTTAGCTTATTAGTTATTTATATTTGAAAAATAAGATACAATCTAAGTATTTGAGAAAAATAAGTAAATTAGTAGAAAGAGAAAATGTGTTTGTGGCTGTAGTTAAATGAAGGTGAGTTTAACTGATAACAAGTATAACAGTAGTTTTGGGGTTATAATTTCTGTGTATTTCTCCATTCACCATACTTGAATATATATACAAGAGTTATTTTGGTAGTTTCCTAAAATACTGATATTACAGAATAATATTACTGCCTAAAATATATACAAAGATTGCAGAAATAATTGCTAGAGCCTAGAATATTTCTCCATATATTCTAACACTCCCCCTCAAGTTGGGTAGTAGGGTCACCAATGCCCAACTTGCACAAGATTTCTTCGAAGAACTGAGTTCCTACTGCTTTTGTGAGTATGTCTGCTAATTGATCTTCAGAATGGACATGCGGAAGCTTGATAATTTCATCCTCTAACTTCTCTTTTATGAAGTGCATATCGATCTCCACGTGCTTCGTGTGATGTTGTACTGGATTCTCTGATATGTCGATTGCAGCTCGATTGTCACAATGTAACTCGCAACTCTTAGTGGGTGTAAACCCCAGTTCTGCTAACAACTTCCTGAGCCATAGCACTTATGTTACCCCTTTTGCTACTCCTCTGAATTCTGATTTAGCACTTGATAGGGCTACGACTTTCTGTTTCTTACTCCTCCAAGTCACGAGATTTCCTCCTACTATGGTAAAGTATCCAGATGTTGACTTTCTGTCATCTCTATCTCCCGCCCAATCTGCATCAGTATAAGCCATGAGATCTAAATTACCATTCTTCTGATATAGAATTCCTCTTCCTAGACTTCCCTTTAGGTACCTCAAGATCCTGATCACAGCTTCCATATGTTGGACTTGGGGTCTATGCATGAATCAACTCACCACTCCAACTGCATAAGCAATATCCGGCCTTGTATGAGCGAGATATATCGACTTCCTTACTAGTCGCTGATACTGAGTGCAATCAGTAGGTTCTCCATTTTGAAGCATCTATAACCCATTATTTACTACCATCGTAGTCTGTATAGGTTTACAATCCAACATTTCAGCTTCAGCTAGTAGATCAAGTACATATTTCCTTTGGGAAATAAATATATCTTTGTTTGACCTTAAGACCTCTATTCCCAAAAAATACTTAAGTCTCCCCAGATCCTTCATCTCGAACTCTTGGAACAAATTCCCTTTGAGAGCTTTGATTTCTTCTCTATCGTCTCCTGTGATGATCATATTATCCACATAAATGATTAAGCACGTTATGTTCTTCCCATTTTCCTTCAAGAACAGGGTATGATCGGAGTTGCTCTGTTTGTAGCCAATTCTCTTCATAGCTGATGTAAATCTCCCAAACCAAGCTCTTGGTGACTGTTTTAGGCCATACAAAGCCTTTCGTAGTCTGCATCCTTCATTGTCTGAGAAACCCTTAGAGAAACCGGGTGAAGCCTGCATATATACTTCTTCCTTTAGTTCCCCATGTAGAAAGGCATTCTTCACATCGAATTGGTAAAGAGGCCAGTCTAAGTTTGCTACTATGGAGAAGAGGACCTTGCTTGTGTCAAGTTTAGCAACTAGAGAGAAAGTTTCCGAGTAATCAACCCCTTAGGTTGGGGTATACCCCCTTAGCCACAAGACGAGCCTTGTATCTTTCAATGGTTCCATCTGCTCTATATTTCACTATAAAGACCCATTTGCAACCAACTATTTTCTTCTTATCTAGCAAGGTACATTTCACCCAAGTGTTATTTTTCTGCAATGCACTGATCTCCTCTTCCATGGCTTTCCTCCAGTGATCATGTTCTAGAGCCTCTTCAACCTTGTTAGGGAGCTTGTTCTCATATAAAGCAGTATGAAATGCAAGAGCATTTTGTGACATGTTTCCTACACATTGTGACCCAACGGGGTATCTCGATCTCTTCGCCTCATACTCTGGATCATATCTTTTAGGGGGAACACCGCGAGTGCTTCGAGGTGGAAGAGTATAGTGCTTCTCTCCCGTTTGCTCTTGACCTGTCTACATAGTCTCAACTGGCATATAAACAATATTAGTATCAAGAGACTCCTATTCATCTGTTAAATTACTCACCTGATGATCAGACATGATTGGTTGTGGTGGGGACTGTACAGCTGGAAAAGTTGGCTCAGTGACTCTGCCTATTTTCTCGTTTGGGTTAAGGTCTAACAACTATGGACTAGCTAACCATCGGAGAGCGTCATCTTTCTTCTCTCCCTGACATCGAGGATGGGTGTAGTAGAAATCTAATTCAAGAAACTCACAATCCATAGTAGTGTCAACCTTTCGATCCAAAGGGTTATAGCATCGATACCCTTTTTGATTTCTCCCATAACCCACAAAAACGCATTTAGCAGCTCTAGGCTCTAACTTGGTGCGAACCCGTTTAGGATAGTGAACATAGACTATGCACCCAAAGATTCTCGGAGGTAAGGAGTGTGAAGAAGGAATGGGGTGATGCATTTGAAGGGCTTCTAAGGGTGTTTTGAGGTTTTCGGCTTTTGTGGGTAGTTTATTGGTGAGGTAGTTTGCCGTAGCGATGGCTTCCGGCCAGAAGGATTTTGGGAAAGGGAGTCAAGCATAATGGTCCGGGTAATCTTAAGAAGGGTTTTGTTTTTCCGTTCAGCTACACCGTTTGGTTGTGGTGTATCTGGACAGTTGGTTTGGTGGATGAGGCCTTTGCTAATAAAACATTGGTGCAAGTCAGAGTTCACATATTCCCTACCATTACCTGTCCTCAAGATACGGGGTTGGGTTTTGAATTGGGTACATATCATATTATAAAACTCCACAAAGACATTAAACACCTCAAATTTATATTTCAGAAAATAAATCCAACTCATCCGGGAACAATCATCAATAAAAATAACATAATATGAGAAACCATGCATTCCAACCATAGGTGAAGGTCCCCACACATCAGAATGAATAAGCATAAACGGTACATTGGTTTTATTTAAGCTACTAGAATACGAGTGTTTATGACTCTTCGCAAGAATACATGTTTCACACTTAAAGTCTAAAT